>VRVR01000059.1:0-67144 GCA_009859145.1 Andalucia godoyi
GACCGCTTCGGAGACCACCCATTTGCGGTTCAACGAGGGAACCTAGCATAAACACTCCGTGCATTTTTGTTTTTGTTTTTGTTTTTGTTTTTGGTCGCACATTCCTGATCGTAATCCATTGATTTCCTGGCGTCGGCGCCCGTCGACCATTCGACATGTATTCGCCATCAACACCCACGATGGGGAGACGATTCGAGTGTCTGAACATCTGGAGAAAAATGACCGACTGCTTTCAAAGTTGGGGAAAACGTTGTCAAGCTCATTCTGGAACGTGACTGACTTCAATCGCAGTTGGTGCTGTTTTTCCAGATGGATCGTCTTGTTTTGGCTTCACACGCATCACTGAAGGGTGACTACGAGTCTGCGGATGCTGTGTACGAGTCTGTGAAGCGCTATTATGGAAAGGTCCTTTGCTGTTCTGCGGACTTGAAGACGTCTGCTTGTTGCACAGCGGGTCGACCTCCCGGCTGGCTGCGATCCATCCTGTCTCGCGTTCCAGAGGAGATTATGTCCAAGTACTATGGATGTGGGACCCCTTTGCACACCGGAATCGACGGCCTCCACGTGCTGGACTTGGGGTCTGGTTCTGGTAGGGATTGCTATGTCGCTGCTGCGTTGGTCGGCCCCACCGGTTCTGTAACGGGAGTGGACATGACTGTTGAGCAGCTCGACGTTTCGCGGCGCCATGCTGATTCGTATTGCAAGAATGATTTGCAGTATCCGACCACGAATCTTCGATTTGTTCAGGGTTTCATCGAATACTTGGATCGTGCCGGCATTGCAGATTCGTCCATTGATCTTGTCATTTCGAATTGTGTCGTCAATCTGTCTCCGTCCAAAGCACGGGTGCTGAGCGAAGTGTTCCGTGTGTTGCGTAATGGCGGGGAGTTCTTCTTTTCCGATGTATTCTGTGATCGACGCCTGCCGCAAAGTGTTCGCGAAAACGAGCTGCTGCTCGGTGAATGCATCGGCGGAGCATTGTATGTGAATGACTTCTTGGAACTGTGTTCCGGCGTTGGATTCGCAGACCCCCGCCGCGTTTCCATCCGTCCAATTGCTGTTGAGAATGAGGAGCTTGCTGCCATCGTCGGTAATGCACGGTTCTTCTCGATCGAGTGGCGCCTCTTCAAGATTGCCGGTCTTGAACCGAATTGCGAGGACTACGGCCAATCAGCGGTGTATCGCGGCGGAATTCTTGGTTCTACTGCTTTGTATCGTCTAGATGACAAGCACACCTTTGAAGCTGGAAGACCGGAGCGCGTCTGCGGAAACACTGCCTTGATGTTAGCGAACACCTGGCTTGGAAAGTACTTTGCTGTTCACGGCGACACTGATGTTCATTTTGGCAGTTTCCCTTGTGCACCGACGTTGGCAGCGAGGAACGACGAATCAAATTCCGCACCTGCTCCAAGTTCTTGTTGTTGACCCGTCGAGCATTCGCTTGCAGATAGCCAGGAAATCACTGCAGTAAAAAAAATACATTTAAAAAAAAAGGTAAGAAACGAAAGAATGCTGCGTTTTGGAACCTTATCTTTCCCATGCCAAAACGTACGTAACACGCGGAATATCACCGGGACCCAGTATCTCCGAGTATGAGAGGCCGAGCTGCCGTGCTTCTCTCCCTCGTTTTTTTCCCCCTCATAATTACTGTGATTATCACCATCTCCTGCGTTGCTAAGGGGACGTTAAATATTTCGAGTAGGAGAATGAGCCTTGCTCGTGCATTCGTTGGAGAGTTTGCACTGTGTGCGTCTTGGATTGTTGTATCCGAGATTGCAGCAAAGGAGGTGTCTGAGCATGTGCAGCCGGAGATGGTTGCGCCGCTCAGTCGAGTGCCCGTGGCGATGGTGGTCCTGATGATAGTATTTTCGCAATTGTTCCCTCGCGACATTGTGAATCCCACGCTGACTTTCTCGCTGTTTGCGACGGGCCGTTTGAAGCTTGCAGAGTGTTTGGTTCGAATGGCTGGACAGTTTGCAGGGCTTTGGGCGGGATGCACTGTTGCGTACGGAACGTGGAAGTATCCGATCATCCTATCATCGGTCACTTCGGTCAACGAGCTGTCTGCAGTGAACAGTGAAATCGTCTGCAGCGCAATTGGAATGTTCATCATGATGGCAACAGGCCCGTCGCTGGGCCGTGCTGCTTGCCTGGTCAATGCGCCACTGAATGTCCAGCTGGGGCAGATTGCAAAGATTGCTCCTACTATGAACTTTCTGTATCCATTCGCTGCGTGTTTGGGTCGCGGATCGTTTGCAGGATTCCATCCATACGTGCACTTTGTCGCTCCGCTAGTGGGAGGCATCCTTGCATCCTTGGCCACTGTCTTTATTTCCTCTGCTGCTGTGTCCAAGGCGTCCAAGAAACAAAAGTCGGATTGAGCACTCGAGGTGACAAAGACGTGATGCGTACTATTAAGATTAATGTTTCTTTATTTATTTATTTATTTATTTATTTATTTATTTATTTATTTATTATCATTATTTTAATTTTAAAAAAGTGTACGGTAGCAACTGTTATGCGTCCAGTGGTTTTCTCGTGCCTAATTGTGCAGCTTCTTCGCTTGAAGTCTCGTCATGTAGCGAGGGTTTGTCGCAGATCCTGGCTCCGGGGCCAGACTGTATCGGGATCGCGGCTTCTCCTGTTGAAGATGGGAACCCACTGGAGACTGTCGGCGGTTTAGATCGGGGCTCATCAGATTCAAACCGGGGGAGTCAAAGGACGGGGCGACTCGAGGAACGGGACTTCGCACAAGGGACCCAGGGAGAGGGCTTGCATTGGACAGAGGACTAACCGCAGCAAAGGACCGCTCATGCCCGTCGGCAGCATGCGAAACGGGCGACCTGTGCTGTGAAGCAGCATTGTCGAAACGCGAAGCCTCCGGGGATTTCGGAGAAACAGGCAGCAAACGGACAGCCGAAGAGGCCGGCAGCAGGCTTGAACGAATGTCCACCAGTGATTGCGGGGGTGACGCAAGGCGGGAGAGATTCGATGCAGATGTCATCCTAGCGAACCATGAAGATGTATTTGCCGGGAGGTTCGCCGGTTCCACAGCTGGTGAGCCGACTGCATGGAGCGGTGAGGTCGCAACGCGAAACTCCCGACTGCTCAACGGGCTGTTGATCGCAGCACGAACGGGAGTGGACTCTTTGACGGTCAATGGAAGATTTGGGCGAGGAGAAGAAGAAGCGCTCGGAACAGTGATGGGACCAGTGATGGGACCAGGACTTGCAGTGCGACTGGCAGACAAAACCTGAGGGGAAACAGCGTTTGATAGTTCAGAAAAAATGTTCGGAAAACGATCTCCATCTCGTGGAATGCCTTGGAGACTGCTCGCAGGAGTGGGGCGACCAGCCATCGGAGACCGACCAGCATGTGCAGAGGGAAAGTGCATGCCAGGAGAAGTGCCACCCACTATCTTTCCCGGCGAATCTCGATAAGAGAACAATTCGTCTGCAATAATTGGGTCCGACGGTGAGAAAGAACGGCCGATCGCACTCTGTAGGTACGAAGGAACCCCTGCTTGAGAAACCCGATTAGAAGCTGAAAGAAAGAGCTCAAAATCCTTTCGGATCAGCAGAAACGGGCACAGCAATTGAGGATGAATCGCTGCCAAGCCTTTGGAAAACGAGGAAAGCTCGTCTTCTGACATCGGCAGTTCTGCTGCCTTGGCAAGGAGAGAACTCGACACACAGTGTCTTGCAAGAACTGACATATCAACGTTCCGTGCAGACATGTACGCGTATGCGTCTTGCACATCTTGGAAACGCATGAAGGCGGAGACGACTCTTTCTGTTGATAAGAACACCGCATCTTGTGCAGCAATCATTGACAAGTCGCCAATCGCAAACAATTCTTCGTCCACCATTGCTCGCAGAAATCGGAAGCTAAAGACATGAGTCGAAATTATCCGCAAGCACCTTGTCAACTCCATACACTGGTCATTGGCACTCCGGATGACGTCCAGTGCTGACAGTGCATCGGCAAAATTGACGTCCGCGGGAGCCAGACAGCTGTTCACTAGCTTCGACAAGATCAGATGGCGATCAATCCAGGTTGTTTTCGAAATATGTACACAGAAAACAACAGAAAACAAGGGTACTCCAAATGGCAAGTCGCTGCAGATTGTCAAAAGTTTTGGATAGTCCAGAATCCCATTTCCTGTTTGCACAGAAGTCAGCTGCAGAGATCGAAACAGCAACGACAGACTGGCGGAGCTACAGGGCTGCTGGCTCAACCGCGTTGGATCAACCGACAGTGACCCCAACAAGCCGGTAAGCGCAAACAAAAACTCCAAAAACGACATTTTGAAGACATCATTTTGGGCGGCAACATCCTGTAACCACTGCGAATGCAAGGAAGGCCAAAACTGGTCCATCATCCATACGCCTGCAGAGCTCTTGCTCCAAACGCTGCAGAGCCAGGTGAGTGCGGTGCTCTGCGAGGTCGGATGCACGAAGGGACCTTTCTGATGACTGTCCGCAACAAAGTCCCACAGAACACTCTGTGCGTTTCCGATGCGATCAACCGACCGAATGCAGACAGACGTTTCCGCGACGTCTTCGATGTTTTCAATTTCTGCATTTGCAAGCGCCGCGAACTCTGCAATCCGAGCGGCTGCGGGAGGAGCTCCGAGATCCAGAACATGAACAACGCGCTGCGCACTGACCATCAACAGATATCGCAAGCTAGCATGCAGCAGCACGCGCGATACATTCCTGACAACCGGCAACGAAGATGCCTGCACACACACAAATCGATCGAACACGACACTGCAGGGGACGTCCGCAAGCGAGTATCCGTCCGTTATCTCCAGCGTTCCTTCCGGGGCCTCGACATGCATAACGAAGATCCTTGGCAGCGCGACACAGACAACGCAGTTCCCTCTAAGTGCCGCAAACTCGGGAGCAAACGGCAGTACAAACGACCCGCACATGGATCCGCAGTGGTAGTCAATGAGCAGCAGAAATGGATCGTCAAACTCCTTTCCCGCAAACAAGATGAACGACTGCGACACGAGTCGAATACTCGCTCGCGACGCTGATGCGGGCACTGCGCAGGCCCAGCGAATCTCCATTGGCGGCGGTATTGCCTCTGTTACTGTCTGTGTCTGTGCATGGGCTTGATTTTGAGCATCGGCGTTCCGATCTCGCGCAGACGGTACGGCGGCTGCTCGGTCCACACGAAACAGCATCGCAAACGACACACAAGACGGTTGGAACGCACATACAATGCACGACGCATCCGACACCACTTCGAACCAACAGATCTCCGACGCGTCTCGACGCAGAACCGCAGCCAGTTCTCCAACTTGCACGTCCATTGCAAACACCAGGTCGCACAGCAACGACTTCCAAAACAAAACAACAACAAAATTGAGATAATGAAATAATGAAAAAATTGGGAAATTTGGGAAAACAAAAGGCAATGAGAAAATGCAAGGTGCGAAGGCTTTTACAGTTGGTGTTGCGGTATTTTTACTGTTCCAGGTTAAGCCCAGCATGCTGACTACTGTTTCCTCTTGTCGGAGGCGACGTACGGGATGCAGTTGGCGATCCAGCAGAGGCGAGGGACTCGACCTCCCGAGTACTCAAGGTGTTCCATGTCGATCCATGTTCCGAGAACGAGTGAGAGGTAGCACGCACAGCCCGTGAGCACGTGCCAGTATGCATGCAGCTGCAGGAAGGCTCGTACGGGGTACTGGAACTGCGAGAGGAATCCGCATGCATGGATGTCAGTGAGCCAGAGGGAGAATGCGGCGAGCCAGAGACCGACCCAGAGATACATGATTCTGCGTATGGATGCGTTTTTCATGTCGTTGTGCAAAGCAACGTACCGCGCGAGCACGAGGAGAACCATGAGTCCAAAAATGACTCGAAAGAGGTTGGGGACAGCGTGGAAGACGACCATTCCAAGGAATGACGATAGTAAGAAGACCGTGAGTGATGCTGCGAGGTATGGGGACGGTCGCGAGATGCCGTAAAAGTACAGTGCGACTCCAAGCAGCATGCTGAACTCGTCGAGGTCCTGGCCAAAACGCGAGAGTGTCGCATGGAACCAGAACGACCCAATCCCAATCACCAGACACGCAAGACACAAAAAGAAGAACTTTGCGCCATATTTGTACTTTTTCGCAAGCACGAGGCCAAGAACCGACGGGATAATATACGACAAATTCGACCACGTGTTGAAAAACTCTGCAATCATCGGATGAAACTCGTAGTTCAGCTCACACCAGTCCACGGAACTCGTCGGTGCGCCCCAGTATCCCACCGCAGGAACCTTCCACAGTGGATTCGCAGACGCCCCAAACACATATGGAAACAACAGATCAATCAGCATCATCGTGTGTTCTTTCGCAACATGAATCAATTCATTCATTACTCCCAGAAACCCCAAACAAAAGAAAAAAAAAAAAAAAAAAACCCCTCTAATATGATAAAATCACAAGCCTGAGCTGAAGAGAGTGTGTGTATAGCAATAACCAATAACGGCACGTTGTGCTCGGCGAATGTTTGACGTTCTCTTCAGGAAAGAAGATGAAATAGAAGTACAAGTTGTGTGTGTAGTAGAAGTTGAAGTACGTTATCCGAGTCGTTGTCGTTTTTGGGGGGTTGTTTTTCTTCTTGATCTTGCTTTATGATTTTCCCGAAAGCAATGGAAAGGTGACGGAGCGGAAAGAAATGTGGCTATATATCCGCCAATCCGCGGTGGCCGAGTTCCCCAATGAGCTTACTACAGTCGGGAATGTCGGGCATGTTTTTGTGGATGAACGAGAGAAATCGTCCGGCAGACGAGGAAGCAGGACACACGAAAACGACTTTTCTGAGTGGCTGACTTATCTGAGTGGCGAACGGAGAGTGGGGTGGTGGTGCATGCGAGAAGAGAGTGGATGATATGCCGACGAGTGGGGCGGCTCGAGGTTCTTGACGAGCCGATTGAACTGAGGTTGCGTGTTTCGATCCCGGTTCCGAACCTGGACATGCTGCTGCATCTGGTTCCAACGGCGTGGCAGCGACTGACTGTGTCTAAAGCAGATGAGATGACGAGCTATGTCGAGCGGTATCGACGCAGGGTCGATGCGCTGCGGGGTGCAGATCCCACACACAGAATGGACTTGTACAGAGCGTGTGTCTACATTGCGCTGTTTGACCGCGTCAAGCACGACATTGTCGAGAGCCTCGCGCTCGACGAAGCCACAATTATGGACTGCATTTCACACAGAAAGAACATGGCAAGACTCGTTGCATCGTCGCTTCCCGATCCCGTCTTTCTGCAGTTCCCGCAGTTTGCTCCGTGGTTTTTCGTCTTGGCACAGCCGGATCTTGACATTCTCCGCGACACCACGGGGAACGGACACATTGGAGCGCGGGTGCTAGATCGCATGATTCTGACAAGCTCCGAGCTGCAACGACGGATGGACACAGTTGTACGCAACTTTTGTCAACACAGTGCGGTTGGACGGGCCGCCCTGTTGGACGACATGCCTGTCGGCGGAGCTGATGACGATTCAGATCGCGGATTTGCAGTGTTTTCAAAGTGGGCTCGCGGCGAGGTGGAGCGGAGGAGCGACGAGCTCATTCCGGTGATCCAACGACTCATAGCAGAGATTCGCAGACTGAACTCGCGGTTAATGGAGGTGCAACGCCGTCGAAAAGCCATCGAAGACATGAAGCTCAGCTCGTGAACTCAGCTCTTCGATGCAGTTTGAGGTAAGTCCGCTGTCCCGTGGTGTGGGCCTCCCACAATGGGATTGCAGGCAAGTACCATCATCCTCCAACCCAAAACCTCTCTCCAAACATTTGGCTCGCATGCTGCGCCTCAAAAAAACAGATTTATTTAGTGTAAAGTGACTTTTACAATCCGCATCAGCGCCCATCCAATGAGTTCCCCTTTTGAGTGGGACATCCGTGGGTCCGCGCACCCCAAAACAGAGACAACCTATTTTCCTGTTCAGAGCTCTCGAGCTGATCAGTGATTGCATTCGTTAGAAAACCGTTTTGGACCTTGGGAACCAAGAGGAAAACTAGGGATTTTTCAACGAGCTTCTTTTATTGCCATTTTCGCATTTTTTTAAATCCGCTTGTTCATTTCTCGGCTGTCAATCGAGCGGGATATTTGTATTTGATTTCTGTTTGATTTGGCAGTGGGTTGTGCGCCCACACACAAAAGTGAGAGAGAGAGAGAGAGAGAGAGTGAGAGAGAGAGAGAGAGAGAGAGAGAGAGAGAGAGAGGAGAGGCCGCGGCGGAGGAATCATCGATTAAAAAGGGATGCGGCTGTCGATATTCGACAGTGTCTCATTGGGCCTTAATCTGCACACCCTCAGCCATACTATCCGATGATCTTCACAGCCGTCCACCAGTCGTTTTTGGGCTGGAGGATGTATTTTTAATAAACAGCTCTTTTCCCCCAAATTCTTGTTCGAATGCCCTTGTTTGCAGAAGAAGGACTCGATCGGGCCAGCAGCGTCGTCTTTCGAAGAGGAGACTTTGGGCTCGTAGGAGGGGATCTCATGTCCTTCATCCGTGGAGATCCTGGCATGATGGCCGAGCTCGAAACAGAAGGCGATGGAGATGGGGTCGGAGATGCGGGCAATGATGATGGAGATGCGGGTAGGGAGGAAGGAGATGATGTCGCATCACCGGAGCCAGGCAGAGACGTCCCGTCCAGCCAATACACAACCGCGTTTGGCCACTCTGTCGACACACGCTGCTGGTTGCACAGAGCAGAAAAAACCACCGTCAAGTGCTTCTTTGCCGTCTGCACGTCCACCACAACAATAACTCCTGGGCTGAGCGAAGGGGCTCCTTCTGCGGAGGACTCTTGCAGACCTCCAGCCAGCGGCCCCTTCATTGCCCCGCTGTCGTCGTCGTCGGCGCCGGCGGTGCATCGAAATGTTTTCACGGTCACATACTCGGTTGCACTAAACTCTCGTGTGAACATCAAGCCATCGACATCGACAATGTCATAGCCAGCGTCCATGGAATTGCGCACGAGGTCCAGGAAGCGACAATCGGCGTCTGCCCGGCGCCCGGACGCGGCTGATTCATAGAAGCGAATTCTCTCGATCTTTGGCTGGCGCTGAACCTTGAATTTCTTCACTTCCAGAGCCTTCCCCGCAGTCAGCGCTAGAAACCCAGACGGATACAAGAACTCTCGATGAGTCAATACGCAACACGACACGGCGTCGCTTCGAGATACGAGGGGATAGAAACACGGCAGCTCAGACTCACCGCCGTTGACCACGAGAGAAAACGCATTCCACTGCATGACGTGGCACGACTGGCTGAACGACGTAACGCAAGGGTGGGTGGTATCCAAATACAAAATCGGAACGGGGCCAGCAGAGGCCTTCACATCTACCATACGGGACGCATACGACTCATAGGATGCATTGAACCAGCAACTCGTGGACTCCTCCAGCAGTCTCGCAAACCGGTTCTGCAGCATCACATAGTCCTTTTTCCTAAGCGGCTCCAGATGATCCACTGTGTCGTCGTGCAAAACGGAATCCCGGATGGGTAGCACGCTCACTCCGCCTTGAAACCGCCCTTTCCATGGAATCGGATTCTCCGACAAGGCCTCCACAAGCCGAGCCGAGCATCCTCGCTGAAACCCGACGTGCAAATCAATCGCGGTGCACTTTGCACCGGGTGGTGGTGGCGTATCGCGAAGCAAGCCAACCAACGCGCCAAACCGTACATTCCCGTCCGCAAGCTGCCAACTGTCATGATCACATACGTTGCCAAGAACCGCAATCTCCAGCTTGTTTGCCGTGCACCCAAGGACAGTTTCTTTGATGAGTGCTTCTGCGTCCGCCCGCGACGGATTACACACGACGCGCACTCTGAAGAACTGGTTGACGGACACATTTTTCGTCTCCAAGGACCGCGCAAGACTGTCGTCCAGCTGGAAATGATCCAGCAACGCATTTGTCGTGCACACTCCCCCGTGCTTCTCGTCCCGCAATGCAAGCCCGTGGATAACCAAGATTTCGTGCGGAGCATGAAACCCAAGAACATGGTCCATCAGATCAAATGCATAGTGCCCCGTGACGTCCACAAGCCTTTGGCAGTAACTCTGTCTCCAGAACAGCATAAATGTCCTGCTGCGCTGCCCAACACACGCCTGGATCCATGAGTCATGCGCCAGCCCCGCTTTCACAAGCTCAGCCAGCTCTTCGTCGCTGATGAACAGTGGCTTGCGCGCAAGCATCTGCGGTCGCTTGTATGCATCCCACCACACCGTCCGGATCGTCGACTCCAGCTCCGACGACGCGTGCAGCACATATACCAGAGTCCCCGGCGTTGACTCGGACACTCTCCGAATTGCCTCGACACTCAGCTTCCACCCATCCATTTGCCTCTCACTGCAATACCTGCAAATCTCCCGGAAACCAGCACTTTTGAGTGAAAAAAGAACTGAAAAAGACTCTAAATCATAAGAAATTATAAGAAAAAAATACGAAAGAAACTAGCGAAAAAACAAGAGTGAAACGAGAATTGAGAGACACGACTTTTTGGGTAAGCGGGAGGCGGAATGAACGCCCTCCCGTTGGTGGCAGCATCAAGCGTACGCATTCAGAGACTACAGCTGGAAATCGAATCGAGCCACAGACAGACAGACAGGCAGAGAATTTTATTACCGGGCGACTCTGGACTGCTGATGCAAGCTGGCTCCGCTGCAGCACGTGTGGCCCAATTAGACGAGTGGGAATTCTTAATTTTGCATAGGAGGAGAGAGAGAGAGAGAGAGAGAGAGAGAGAGAGAGAGAGAGAGAGAGAGAGAGAGAGAGAGAGAGAGAGAGAGAGAGAGAGAGAGAGAGAGAGAGAGAGAGAGAGAGAGAGAGAGAGAGAGAGAGAGAGAATTACAAGAAGGAGCGGATGCGGTCGTCAAGAGCCTTCTGATCGACGGTAAATGACAGGAGAGCTGCGTTCTGAAGGAGAGTGTCGATTGCGAGCTCGCCGGACTTGACACGCGCTGCCCACTTGGCATGCACAGGGATCTTTCCGTCGACCTCAATCGTCTTGAGGTCCTCGGCGGACCAGCGAGGAAAGAGATCGCCGCAGCCATACTGGTGCGCAAGATCTACGATGCGGGCAGGGTTCTCGAGCGCCGTTGCATCCTTCTCGACCGCATCGCAGAACTGCACCACAGAATCGTCGACATTCCACAACTTTTCCAATGCCAGACCAGCGGCATTGTCCACCCCAACCCTCATCAGATGCAGCTCCTCGAGGCCGTACTTGCGCGTCTGGTCCTCGGAAGGAGTCTTCGCCTTCTCCGCAACTGCAATCGGCATCGTGAACACATCGACACCCGCCAACGTCGCGCACTGGTCGCCCGAGCGCATGGATGCCGCGATCTGTTTGGTCCGTCGGTCCACAGCACGGATGTACTTTTGGGACGCAAGCGTTGCCTTCTCCCCGACAAAGTCCCCTGAACCAAGCTTGTTGGACTGCATGTACTGGTTCAAGCGGCCCAAAAACACGTTACAGTACGCAGGATGCGACAACCGAGTAGCGACGTAGTTGTGACGCGCAGAGAAACCAAGCGTAAAATTCACGTCGATCCCAGCCTCAAAGAGCTTGCGAGCCGCAATCAGACCGTCCGGAGTCATCGGGATCTTCACAATAAACGACTGCCCTCCAATCGCTACAAACTGCTTTCCAAACTCGACCGACTGCTTCCAGTCGTGCGCAAAGTCCGTGTGCAGCTCCACAGACACGCGGTTTCCAAACGTTTGCGCAAGCTTTCGTCCGTGTGCTGCATTGAGCATAAACGAGATTGCAGACACCTTGGTCTGCGAGTCCATCGACGCCGGAAGCGACTTGATCGTCTGCTGAATCAGCCCGTCATAGATCCCAGTCTGGATCACCTGGTTCAAAAGCGTGTTGTTCGTTGTAAGACACGTCAGCGACCGGTCCCACGTCTTGCTCGCCGCTGCCACGTCCCCAGTGTCCAGCCACAGCTCAGTCCCAAGCTGGCGAAGCTTGTCAAACGCTCCGTTCGCATGAGAGGGAACATCCACCGCCTCGCTCGCAGGCTGCTCAAAAATGTACTTGCGAATCGCTGCAAAATCCATAATCGCTAATCCCTTCAACAACAGCAGCAACAACAGCAGCAGCAACAACAGCAGCAGCAACAACAAAAGCAAACAGTAATAATAATGCACTATAATAATGTACGATCAACAAGCAGAAAATGCCGGGGGAAGGCAATGAAGGAAAGGCGAGAGGACACACGACCAAGGCCCCTTCAAGTCGCGGTCGGGATTTTTGTTTCCGTCGCGTCAACCGACAGCATCAAGTGCTCGCAATGCGCCATGCAATTTTTGTTACAGCTGGTTGAGGAAAATGGAAGAGGAACGATGCGTTTTTTTACTTGGTCGGTGGACGACGCCCCTGCGATACACTGCATGTCCGATGAAGACCTGCATCATGATTACGCCTTGGAGTCGGATTTCTGCTCCTTGGACGGACCGGTGAAATACGAAGACACATCGACAAGCAGGTTGTCCGAGACGCGCTCGTCACGAGAATGAAGCTCCACCTTCAGCGACGCTCCGTTGCCGGCATTGCGAACCTTGACGACAAGCTTGTGATCCTTGGCAGAAATTGCACACATGCAAACCTCATCGTTGTTCGCATATGCGAGGTGCCCACGAAGGAGGCCCGAGAGCTCACGAAGTGCAACCTGAACATCACGCTTCGGATGCTCCAGAGAAATCATGCCCGATGCAACCGACGTCAGGTTCTCCTCTCCAGACCCGCGAAGCATCTTGTCAACGTCCTCCTTGGACGCCACAGGAAGCGGACGGAAGAACATCCACATGGGAATGACAACATCAAATTCAAGCTCGCGAGCCTCCTCGTGCTCTCCTGCACCGTCAGACGGGCTGGTGTAGTGGAGAGTGTACGCCAACTTTGCCATCGTACGAATCGACTTGGAGCACGACTTGAAATTCATGGTCACGGGGATCGTCTTGGTCTCTCCGCCCGCCATGATGAACTCCGGAATAGGGTAGAACTTGACATTCGACGGCTCATCGATCGTCAGCTTCATATGTGTCAAGCGCGTGACGGTCTTCTTCTTCTTGGACCCGGCCTGGACAAACACAATCGGGAACGTGAGAGTACGTGCATCCACCGGAACGACGCTCGTCTGCAACATGGCTTTGAGGTACGTGTCGGAACCAAGCTCCCGGATCGAAAATGGAAACGGCTGCATTGGGATCACTCCGGGTGACGAAACTGTGGGCGACGTGGAACGGGCTTGCTGCTGCGACGCAGATCCCGTCGGAGGGGAGGACAGCTGCAACAAGGACGAGGTCGGCGAAATGGTTTTCGGACCTACCGACTCAATCTCCTCTGACTTGGACTTGGATTTCTTCTTCTTCTTGCCAGAATCATCCGCAGATGCAGCAGACGCAGCAGATGCAGACACAGACGAGGCGGCGGCAGAGGCGGCAGCGGCAGGTGGAGGGGAATTTCCCATATCCAGCAGCGAGTCATTTTCCTTCTTTGCCCTTTCCTTCTTCTTCTTGTCCTTCTTGTCGCTCCCCACAACATGCGAATCCTCGACTTCCGTCTTCTTGGACTTCTTCTTCTTCTTCTCATCATCGTGGTCACGGTCGCTATCGGAATGCAGACGGTGGTGTTTTGTGTCCGGAGCTACTTCACGAGCGTCACGGCGCGCTTTGCGGCGCTCCTCCTTGCTTGACTTGCGACGCGCCATTTCTGCACGAACATCATCGGCAGTCGTCATCTTGTACGCGGAAATCTCTGGAAGACGCTCATCTTCCTTCAGCGGCTGTGAGAGGTCAATGTCGAGTGCGGCATACTTTGAATCCGTCTTCACAACGCTGGACTCTTTCTTTTCTTCCTCGTAGCCGTCGGGCTTTTCTTCCACGGTCTTGATCACTGGTTTCTTGGCAGCAAGCTTCTTCTTTCGGCGGCGACGCTCCTCTTCCGAGTCCACATCCGAATCTGATTCGTCGTCCTTGCTCTTCTTCGAAGACCGCTTCTTCTTCTTCTGCTTGCGGTCAATTCCAAGATCCTCATCGGTCAGCTTCACCTGCGGAATGTTGTCCACATTCGTGTCCGTCTTCAGCGAGGCCGGGCCAGACTTGAGGTAGAATGGATCCGCTGCACGGTTCACCACAGATCCACCGCCGGATGCAGAGATCGTACCAAGCGCAGTGGCAAGCGGCAACGGCGCCGTTGCGGATAAATTCGCAGACGAACGTCCGGTGAAGAAGTAGGTATCCGAATCGTAGTCAATATCCTCATCCGAATCCGACTCGTCATCGGAATACGAAATGGGCTGCTCGAGGTCCAAGCCCTCGGGAACCTTCACCTTCTCCTGCGCATGTGCAGCCACCGGGTTCAGCTCTTCGGCAAACATTACGTAGAGGTTCGCGGCTTCCATCATTGCAGAAAACGCAGAAGAGTCTCCGGAAGGATCTCCAGCCGATGAATCAAGTAGATTGCCGACAGGGCCCGATTTGGAGTTGTTGCTCGACGACGTGCCACCCAAGAACGTCAAAACCATGTGGCAGCGCTCCTGAACGTCAACATCCGCCGACGACTTCCAGGAGTCGCAGAATCGAACGACAACATCCCGCTCTCGCGCAACATCCGCAGTCTTGAAACTCAGCTTGCGGTACACAAAGAACGTCCATGCAGCATAGACCTTCAGCATAGACAACAAGTACATGGACTGAACCTGGGGCGACAACACAATGGGAATTGACGACGATGATGATGATGATGAAGAAGACGACGACGACGAGACCGGAACTGAACCAGCAGCACCCACGGGAGCAGGCGAAGAAACACCATTCGTCGAAGACGACACTGCAAGGTTGGATTGAATGGAGACAGAAGACAACGCGTTCAAAACCTTGGACACAAACTGACGACGGCGGTTGAACTTCTTCTCGATGTCCGCATCAGTATGCTCCTCGTCTTCGTCGCCCTCGGCTTGCGACTCCGTAATGCCCAGCACATCGGGTGTGTACTCTCCCACAATGAAAACGGCAACAGACAGGACCTCAAAAAGGCCGGCATCCTGAACAGGGCTCAGATCCTCCCAGTAGCTCTTCTTTGTCAACACCGAGTTCAACATGATGCGCACAGCCTCTTCCCGAACTGTCGGAACACGCAAACACACCTCAAGAAGGCTGTCTGCAATCAGTTTTCCGTACGGTGCGACACCATCGTAATCAAGCAGCGACACAAGAGTGCTCAAGTACCATTCAAAATCGGTCACGGACGGGTACGAGTGGTTCGTTCCGGAGCACGTGGCAATAATCTTCGGGATCAACTCGGGGTCTGACGGAACATACTGGAGAAGCTTACGGACGACATCTTCAAGATTCTTCTTGGTCACCATGCCGCAAACCAAGTCCACAGCACGCTTGCGAATCGAATTATCGGTGTCCGACAGGCAACCGAGAATTGTGTCGCGAAGATCGATCAGCAAACGAGGATACTCTCCCATGACGTTGCACAACCCGAGGAGACCAAGGTACTTGATGTTTGCATCTGGATCTTCAACAAAGGTTCTGAGCTTCTCGACCGCCAGGCGAACAAGACCGACTTGCGAAAGCATGCCGGTGGTGACCGTTTGAATGCATTCGAACAGCAACGAGCGAGCAGGCGTTGTGTTGATAATGTTTGTCAACGGCTCAACGAGTTTCTTGGACAGTCGTGGTTCAAGCGGTGTAAGGGAGCTCATAAGCTTGACAATCTTGATCAGGGTCCAGTTCGACTGGATGGAAGTGAGCAGCTTGAAGAAGTGCGGGGCCAGCGGAAGGTAGTTCTTCGGGTTCTTCATCGACAACTCGCAAAGGACGTTCACAGCAGCAGAGATAACTGAGAGATCCGCGTCCTCCAGCTTCTCCTTCAGACGAGGAAACGAGGGGCGGAGGGCCTCGGGAAACTGCAAAAAGATCTTGTACAGCACCAGCACCGACTTCTTGCGGACGTATGCACGAGAATTGTTCAGCAGATTGACAATGTCGGAGCACAAATCACGCGCAAGATCCGGAGTACAAATGTTCGACAGACAATTGATTGCAACACCGATCTCGAACTGCTGTGGCGATGACAAGTCCTTCTTGAAAAGATTGGTTGTGAGCAGCATGACATCCGTGTCGGGCGAGAACATAAGCGACGCCGCGAGGTAGCCAACACGCTTCATTGCAAACCGCGAGTCTGACATGACCTCAATGACATGGAATGCAGCCCAGTCGCAGTCGTATCCAAGCATATACAAATACGTCACCTTTTGAATCGCCACGGACTTTTTCTCTTGTTGCGGAGACTTGAGCTCTTCCTTGATCTCTTGGATCGCTGTCTGGATGAACTCGGCCTCATTCTTCTTGTGAGATCGAATCCCCTTCACAAGATCCTGGAGAGAACGCATCTTTGGACAAACGAATGACCCACTTGAAAGCAATAAGAGAAAAACCGGCTATTGAAGAAGTGAAGAGAGGAAGGAAAAGAAAGAAAGAAAAGAAATGTAGCAAATCGTGAAGAAGAAGAAGAATAGGAGACAGCGGGAAAAGAGTCGAGTCCGAGAGTGTGTCAGAGAGTGTGTCAGAGAGAGTGTCAGAGAGTGTGTTAGAAAGATCCTTTTCTTACACAATTGTGTGCACTACGATGGAAAAAACATCGTGTCTTCTTCTTCCGCTGTCAGGCGAGATCGAGTGCTGTTTTAGACACACAGAGTTTGATTGCGAGATTGGTCACATTAAAAATTATTTACTGGTACATTTTAGAGGCTACGTAGCACACGAGCCTTGCTGATGAAAATGTCGCGAAAAAAGATCGGGAAGACGAGGACAGAAACGGTGCAGGGATACGGGAGGGAGGGGGAGCCGGTCTACTCTTGCGTCGAATGGATGTCATCTTCGAGCTGCTGGTGCGGCAACTGAAAATCTCCGAGCTCCGAATCGGATTGTGTGCCGCTTCCTGCGGCGGATTTCGTGCTCTGGACGGTTGAAACTGCGCCGCGTGCCTTCAAGACGAAAAACGATACGCATTGCGCAGTGCCGACGATCATTCCCATCGAGTTGGGCCATGCAATGAAGGGCTGGGACGAGATCATTCCGTATAGAAACCAAAGCGCCGAGTTAATGAGAGCTGCAAGGCCCATTTTGAGCGGGATTGGGTCCAAGGAGACCCGGCGAAACGCAGTGTGAATGTTCAGAATCGGTGCACCGTAGAGCGCAACGACCATAACGGACCCGACAATGCCCGAAATATCCGTGTCCACTTTGCTCTGATTCTCGGATCTCGTAAACCCGTAGATCCCAAACGAATAGCAAATGGTGGTGATCAAAAATATGAGGAAGATCATAATCTTCTTGCGCTGCTCTGGGAGCGAGTTCGCGAATATCACCAGAAAGTAGTGTGCAAGAAGCGGAACCGACGTCGCATTCACTATAAACACAATCAAGTCACGCGCTATGACGCTGTACAGCGTGTACGTCACGTTCGAAGCGACCATGAACGCAAACGGAAGCGCAGACATTCCCTTTGTGTCTTGCGTCCGATCAATCTCGCATATCGACTTCCACGGAGAATAAAACAAGAACGACGCCGTACATGCTCCCGCCAGCGAAAACACCAAAGAAAGTGCAGACATTCCTCGTCCTTCAATTATTGCAGTGTGTCTGTCCTGTTGTTGCGGCCTTCTTTTCTTTTCTTTTTTATATTATCTTTTTTTTTTCCCGAGAAGGAAGCCAAGAGATGCGCTGATGTGCAGTCCAGTTCCGTCGTACAAGGATTTCGCTGGTTGATGAGTGATCAAGGGTGATGAGGAATCACTTGATTCTAGATCATTCCTCCTCGGGCTTTCCCCACTGCACGCTGACTGTAGTGCACGGTTGTTTTGTTTTGGTTTTTTGGCGCCTTTTTGCTGCTCCCAAGAGCGCGTGTTTTTTGGGGGTTTTTTGGTTTTTTGTGGTTTGTTTTTCAGTTTTGTTAAAAAAGCAGAAAGGAAGAAGATAAAAAAAGAGAGGTGGTGCGTAGGCAGTAAGAGATTTTGATTTTGGATCCGTTATTGTCTGCGGGATGGACGGCGATTCGTTTGTTCCTGGTGCGCGAGCAGCGAGTTTGCTGCGCGACACTGTGCGTTCGTGCACGCTGCCTGCGTATGCGGACCATGAGCTTGAGCTTGTGCTGAAAGAGATTGGCGCGATGCATGGAGAGCTTTCGCATAGCTTTGCACAGTGGAGCGAGTGCACAGACGCGACTGAGAAGTTTGATTATACGACTGCGGTGGTTGTGAACGACTCGATTATTCGTAGAAACAAGCGCTGTGTGATGGCGTACTTGCACTATCGATGCAGGGTGCTGCAGGCTGCGCGGTGGTCGCTGGGAAGAGCACTGCCAGAGGAGCTGAGGCAGAACATGAGTCGGCCGGAAGCCGCGTTCTTTCAGCAATACAGCGATCTGCTATCCAGGTTTTTTGCGGATATTCAGCTGGACTTGACAGTCGACCAGCTGCCTCCGCGCGGCGTGCATATCTCTGTCCGCGTTGGCCAGGAAGACTGCGGAACCATCGAAACGGAAGACGGGCCGCTGCATCTGCGGCCGTATGCCGTAGTCCGTACTCGAAGACAGTACGTAGAACACTTCATCCGCCAAGGAAAGATGCAGCAGGTCATCCTCTGACTGCGCCGTCTCGTTTCCCCAGAAAGAAAGAAAACAAGGACTAACGCCAGTCAGTGTCCGAGCAAGGCGCCGAATGATGGATGCAACGAACTGCAAAACAAAAACAAAAAACCCGTGGAATTCGGTGGTAGTCTTCGGGCTTGTTTTTTCCAAGTTTCGCCGTGCATTTGCTTTTTCTTGCTGCACGCGGCTTCGGCTTGCGACTGTTGCTCCACATTTATTATTATTATTATTATTTTATATAGTGTTTATTTTGCAGAATGGGGCAATGGGATCTGCCAGATAATCAGCCATGGACGGCGCATCGATTGCTATCTCGACGACTCGCCACGTATGCCGCAGACAAGTAATTCGTTATTTTAATTCATAATTTTTTTTTTAAATAATAATTTTTTTTAAAAACACATGCATCGTTTGTCGCAGCACACATCCATGCAAAGCTCGAGCACTACTCTGCATTCGAAGCGTCTTCCATGGTTGTGAGAGTGGACCCATCGGACAAGGGCGACAGAGCTTCCTCGGGTGCACAAGCTGGACTATGGCCATCTACTTGCTCAACACCCTCGGCATACTCTGCGTCTGCCCTGCTCTCTTTCTCTTGATCTTCTTCTTCTTTCTCCTCTTCCTTTCCTTCCACCACCACCACTGGGGCTGCTGCCTCGTCTGGTAGGCTGCTGCTGGCGAGGATGCTTGGTTGCGGCCGGGTGTCGAGAACGGTTGGTTGCGTGGCCTCGTTCGTCTGCAGAGCCTCCTTGATCGCCGGCACCGGCTCCGGCTCCGGCTCCTGATCCCGTTGTGGGTGCGGTTCCTCGACGGCGGGTGAGCCGGATGCGAGTGCTGATTTTTCGTGTTCGATTTCCGTTTCCATTCTTCGCAGATGGACGTTCACAAGCATGCAAAACTCTTCCGACTCTTCGATCCACGGCCACGGTCCCCCGTGCTTCATGACAGCTCTCGCCAGCCCGTCCTCCCACCATGCGACCATTTCTTCTCGGACGACCGGTGGAATCGACATATCATCCAGCGTCTCAATGGACGTGACTCGCGACGGATTGAGAATCGGCGCTTGTGTCATCATGGGAAACTCTGTAGTGTGGAGCGTGATTCTACACGCTAGCTCCTCCTGCGTCATGGCCTCCAGCGCATGGACCATGAACTCCACCGAGTACTCAAAAGGCTGTTCGGCCACGGCCGCCTTGGAGCCCTGTGTCTGTGCCGGCTGCGGAAACCTCTTCAGCAGCGCGCGCTTCAAAATGAACCCGGGAGTCACACGCACCAGATCGACGCACGATGCCGTATTTCGAAACTCCGTGACGGACGCAAACGAATTGGCAATTACGAGCGACAGCACCTTTTGCGGCCGAGTCTGCGCGTACACCTGCGCAAGAAATCCTCCGAGGCCCACTCCGAGGATATGGAACTCCAGCAGCCGCAGTCCTTGGCTGGACGTAAGAAACGCCTCCAGCGATGCAATGCAGCATTCGAGGTCATACACCGGTGGCGGCGTCACACACACCACCCGATGCCCATGCGATGCAAGAGTCGGTGCAATCTTGAAGAACTGCTCGCCGCCGCCAATCACTCCAGGAAGACAAACTACCGTAGATGGACAATCGACAGTCGCCACATATCCGGGAGGCTTCACATCATAGTACGAATACGACGCTTCAAACGGCCGTGAAAGCGTGATCGTCGTCAGCGAATATGTCGACCGAAACCTCCGGAACCCTTCGTCCTTGAACTTTGACATTGTCAGTTTTCTTTTCTTTTTCTTTTTAATTATTGTTTTTTTTGGTCCTCCTCTTCCTTCTGCCTTTGTTGTTCTTCTTCGCCGGGAAAAAAAAATCTCTCTTCTTTTCTCCGTCAGTGAGTGAGTAAATAAGCCTGTATATTCATGGCACGAAAAAACGGAAACTGCGGAGATGATGATCATCGTCAACGACTCAACGACTCAACAACTCAACAACTCAACGACTCAATGAGAAAATGGATTTCAGAGCGGTCGTAGAAGGGGGAGGGGAGAGCCAGTCGTGTATTTTGGGAGCGAACTCGAAGAGACCTTTTTTTGGAGTGTCATTTTGGAAATGTCAGTGGGGTGTCATCCACAACAACTGTATTGTTGGTGAAGGGGGGGCTGTGCCTTCCCCTCTCTCAGTGTCCGCCTTCTTGTCCTTTCTGTGCTCTTTTTTTTTTTCATTCTCTCTACGAAAAAGGAGGTGGGGGAAAACAAAATCAAAATCAAAATCAAAATCAAAATCAAAGAGAGAAAAGAGGACGAGGACGAGGACCAGAAGAAAAAAAGCACGCAAGTGAGACAAGCACGAAAAAAGGACGAGATTTTATTGTTATTATATTATTATTTTTTTTAAAACAGCACGAAAACCTAATCATGACATTCTCTACGCTGGTTGAAAAGATTCTTTCAAAGCACACGGAAGCCGATGTGCGAGTTCCGGCAGTGATTTCGATCCAGACGACATCGCACTTGGATGCGGCCTTCCAGCTTCTTTCGGACCGCAAGATCCGATCTGCACCGGTGTTTGATCCGACGACAGGAAAGTACATTGGGTTTCTGGACACGGCAGATATGATTGCGCTTGTGGTGCGTCTGTTTGTCGACTCGCCACCTGCCGACGGTGCGCCCTCGTCACATGCGTACCACGACCTGCACCATGCACTGTCACATGCATCCAAGTTGTACCTGATGTCCGCATCGCAGATCACGGATCTGTCCAAGGAAAATCCGTTTGTGCCGCTTGCGCCCAATGTCTCGCTTTACGAAGTTGCAAAGGTCATGGCAACCGGAATCCACCGCGTGCCGATCGTCGACGAGAAGGGAGCGCTTGTGAACGTGGTTACCCAGTCGGCGCTCGTCAAGTTCCTGGTGTCGCATCTTAATGTCCATCTGCACTCGGCGTCCTCCACCTCGTCGGTTGCGTCGGTAGAAACGTCCACGTCCGACGACAATGGTAAGGAGCAGTGGGAAGATTTGCAGTTGGACGAGTCCGTCGGCTCGCTCAAGCTTGGGGTCAGAAAGGTGATCTGTGTATCGGGAGAAGATCGCACGGTCGATGCGTTCGCAACAATGCTCAAGAACCACATTTCTGCAATCGCAGTCCTCGACGAAGCAGGCAAGATCATGGGCAACGTGTCCAACTCGGACATCCGTGTGCTCTGCGATCCGTCTGCAATGCCCCTCATCACCGGCCCCGTTGCCCAGTTCATCTCGCACATCCGACAGGCGGATCTGTCCACGCGATACCCGTCCATCTCCGTGAGACTTGGAACCACGCTCAGGCAAACGCTGGCCAAGCTCGTTGCGACGGGAATTCACAGAATCTACGTCATCGACGACCACTCAAGACCTATCGGAGTCATCAGTCTCACCGATGTCTTCCGGTTCGCTGTGCACCCCCAGTAGCCCAAACCCGAACGCTAGCAACCGCAGCCATACTCGGGCGTTGCTGCCACAGTCAATCACACACATCACTGCATTTGACAAGAGAAGAGGAAGAAGAAAGAGAAGAAAAAAAGAAAGGGGAAAAAAAAGAAGTAGTGAAATGAAGGGACGAGTAGCAAGGAATGAATGTGAGAAGACAGAGAGAGAGAGAGAGACGCGTATAGTAATTAAAAATAAAAATAAAAAGAGTTTGATCGATGGAATTTTGGGAATAAGAGCTGTATTTGTCTGTCTCTCGCCAAAACATGAATTGTTATTGATCATCGGCTGAGCGACAGATCCAAGCCACATGTTTTTAGTGTTTTTTATTTGGGGGTGAGCACAAACTCTTCAATGCAGATCGCTTTGCATCAAAGGGTCATCGCAACCTACATATATTCCCCAATCGATTCAACATTCAAAAAAATGAACGTTGGCGGGAACAGAATGTGGTCGGCGGTGGAGCCCATCGCGCCTGGCGACGACGCATTTTTCTTTGTTTATTCTTGTTCTCTGACTTGAAAGCACATTCCGAACGCAGTCGATCACATCTTCGTGATTTGATGATCACTAGCTTGCTCAGCAAGAACAGGAAACAGCAGAAAGAGAGGGTAAGCGGAGAATGAAGAAATTCTGGGCTTGACTACGGTAAGGAAAATCGTACCCCCTTGCATTGTTTGATGATCATGCCTGCCGTAGATAAGAGGATAGCTTAGGACGGGAGAGGATTGTACTTGATCCATTACGACGACGACAGTATGCATGCTGGTATTCCCTTTTGCCGCTGTTCATTGAGCGACGAGAGAGGATGTTGCTGTTGAAAGGGCAATCGCCGTTTTTCCGGACGCAGTGGGCGCGAGCAAGGAAGCTGGCACGCCAAGTGATCGCGGAGGAGACGGCGCCGCGTCCGTACGTGCCTGTGCGAGCGCAAGCGCCGGAGCTTGGGATGCGAGAGTATGCAGAGATGCGGCGTCTGCACCGCGCGGTCGCGACTGCATTCCCCGCGAAACGGCTTGCGGTGATGTACCACACGACCGAGGAACACGTGGGCCGCGTGCTGGACATGGACGAGCGCAAATTCCAGGAGACATATGTGCAGCCGTTTCTGCAGCGCATGTATCTACGGACGTTGTCGTTTCGGCAGCAGGACGATCTGCTCAACGAGTTTCGGACGCTGCGGTCGCGGTCCAGATTCTTATACGACCGGTTCGTGAAGGCTAAGCAGGAGTGTGCGGCTCAGCGCGGAAAAGTGCTCGGGGCGTCCGCCGTGCACACGGAACCGGCCCAATCACACTATGCCCCCGAAGTGCCAGTACAGCAGACAGAACTTGCAGAAATGAGAAGAGCGCTGCCGGACGGAGACGCGTTCATGGACCAGGGCCTGCGCGTTCACAAGGACGACAGAACTGTTGTTGCAGAATACGATTTCTCAAGATCCTTTGCAGAGTTCCGGGCGTTTTTGGAAATGCATCCGCACGTGCGAGAGCTCGGGTACGACGGACCCCAGCACCAGCACCAGCACCAGCACCAGCACCAGCAACCGAAAGAGGGAGCGGAAGAGGAGCACGATCCTGCGTCGGTAGAATCAACTGAGGGTGCCGGCTTTGCTGGCGGCGCACAGGAAACCCTCGTAGGCGATCGTGCCCACAACGACGGCTGCGAGTCGCCGCAGCGTTCCGAAGCGTCTGCGTTTCGAGACGATGTACGATCGTTTTTCCAGTAGGCTTTTAAGAGCTATCGGTTGTTGCATCACTTGATGCCCCGCCGTCCCGGGAAAAAGAAAACTCGTGTCTCCGAGCACGATTTCGCATGAATTCCCATCGATGGTCATTCTCGCTTTCCCTTCTTATTTTTCCTGTCTTTTCTGACGTTTCAGGCTTCCTTTTTTAAAACGGAGAGAAGCTGTGGCGAAGCGGGGTGGGTGCGGACTGTGGAGCGCGTAAGAGACAATGTTCTGCGACGGAGGAGATGCAGACTTTTCGTCGCCTCTTGTTCCTACGTTTGACATTCGATGTCTCGCTGTTTCGGCGGCGGAATACGACCCGTTCCAGCTCTTGATTTCTGCACATGAGATGCCGGAAGCGGTAGAAAGGATCGTATCAGCTGAAAAATGCCGGGCGCAGAGCGCAATCACGAAGGTGTATTCTTCGCCGGAGAAGAGTACTGCAGTCGTTGAAAATAATAGGACTGGCAAGCGCCGAAAGAATGAACATGAGGACGCGTGCCAGGATGACGATTTTGTAGAGGAAGATGTGTATGGACAGAGAATGTGTCCAAAACCAAAGACGCCGTTTCGGCGAGTGGTTGTCCCGGATCCCAAGACGCGCAAGCTTGTCGCCAGGAAACTCAAGGCTGTGGCGCAGTACGCGATGCAGGCAACTCCACAAAGGAGGCCTTTTTTTTCTCACGCCAGCACCGGAATCAAAGACCAGCCTAAAATGAAAGATTAAAGCGGTATCATGTCATCATCATCAACAGCAACAACAACAACAACAACAACAACAACAACAACAACAACAACAACAACAACAACAACAACAACATCATCATCAACAACAGCAACATTTATGTCGTCATCCGTGTGGGAGAGAAAATGCAACTTTTCATTTTATGAAGCACAGGATTGCTTTTCGCGTCAGTGGTGGTTCTTTTCGACGTGCGACATCCATCCGTATCGTGTGATCAAGCTGGACAAGAATGATATGAGACCGAAAAAGACGATTGCACCAAACAAGGGCATCATGTCCTTTTCTGCAGACCTTTCTGGGCTGAGAATGAATGTCGGATGCTCCAGTCTTGGCTGTGAGAGCTGTTGCTGCTGTCTTCTTTCGCCGATGCCCAGCAGTCTTCCCGTTTCCTCGCTGTCTCCCTTGTATTTTGAGCTGACTGTGGCGTTGCAGGACTCCATGTTTCGAATCGAAGTCTTGATGTCCAAGTTTTTGCGTTCGTGGAAGATCATGCAACAGACAAACACCTGGAATGCGAAACCCCATACAAACCAAGCCCAGAGATTGTTCATGTCATCGTATCCATACACGAGCGCCGGGTCCACATGCAGGGTGATGGATCCCAGCAGCAGCGTCACACCTGCATCGACAAACACAAAGTAGACTGGAGTCCGCGTCGAATAGATGTACAGGCAGATTGCCAGGCATGTTCCCACCGATACCTGCCCAATTGTGTGGTAGCCAAGTGCCACTCGCTCTTCGCACACAAAAAACACAAGCAACACTGCGGTTACGATCGACAGCAATCGGTTCCCCGGCAGCCTTGATGCAAACCATCGTCCCAGCGAAGAAGATGAAGACGACGAGGAAGAGGCAACGTTTGAAACAAATCCGCCAATGACGTTGTGGTCCACAATGTATGCCGCAAGCAGCGCTCCCGCCATTGCATCGCCTGAAGGCATTCCGTAGATAGACCCGATCTTTGCGCCGTTGCACTCGCATGGCCGGTGTTGCCGGAAGACCGCGTAGAGCGCCACGCCCAGGCACAGCGAGTAGCACATCCGATGCAGATAGTGCAGCGCCGCAGCGATTGGAACTGTTGCTCGATGCGTCCCAACCCGCGCCCCGCTCTTCCTGTCCCGATCCTCGGACAGCTGTGCAAGTACTGACGTCGTCATCATCGTCGTCGAAGCAGTGGTAGTGGATGATGATGATGATGATGATGATGATGATGATGATGCTGCTGCTGCTGCACTGGAAAAGGCGGCCGGGATCGCGAACTTTGTCTGGCGAACGTACAGGTAGATGCACAGGAACAGAGCCACGATGGCCTGTGTCCGAGGATTCACGTACTGCGCGATAAAGTTCGCGACTACGGTCCAGAACCCAGACTCGCGCTCCTTGCGACACGCATTCAGAAACGAAGAGTCGTTTTGGTTGTCGCATGACAGCGTCGGCACGTCGTCCGCTCGCACACCGTCAATCGGTGATGCCGTGAGAAACACCACAAGGCAAAACACAATCCACAAACTCCGCTCCGCCATCCGTCCACCTCTTCGCTCGCTTAAATCGTCTGATTGCCCAACACAGTCCTGCACATTTTGCGCTCGGGACGTTTCGCGACGACGGACACAGCTAATACTTTGGGATGCACCGATAGAGAATACAGATTGCTGGCAGACGCTATCGTAGCATCAAGTGATCCTCTGCAAGCCGTCCTAAGGTTGCGTGTGAGCGAGAGGGAGAGAGAGAAAGAGGCCGCGTGTGCGTGTGTGTGTTTGGAGCAGGCGATTTGATTTATTGGTGGCCGAAATTTTCGACGAGCTGGGACGAGGAAAAGCAGAGGACTGAGAGGCGTGGGAAGGACAACGCAGATGGTGGAAGTTGGCGAGTCGTGTCTGCCTGATTTTCATATGAGTGAGGACGCAGCGTTTGTGTCAACGTGCCAGCGCCGAGCAGGCGTGAGCGAGCCATTGGAGCTTGCACTACGGTCGCGGTGCGTGGAGTGGATCGGGACGCTACGGTCGCAACTGGATCTTTCGCAGCTGGTTGCATCTACGGCTGCTGCGTATTTGCACCGGTATCTGGTGTCGCAGTCGATCACAGACCCCGAGCTGCCAATGGTCACCGCCACATGCCTCTTCCTTGCGGCAAAGGTCGAGGAAACTCCCCGCAAACTGCCCGATTTTGCGGCCGTCGTCTACCGCTGGAGCAAAGCGAACTACCGTAGTGTGACGGCTCCCACAACGGTTCCCGAAGATGAATTTCGGGCCATTCGCGAAAAAATCCTTCGACTTGAACTACGGCTGTTGGCTGCCATTTCGTTTGAGCTGACCGTTGAAAAGCCGTATCGGCACATCGTTGCGCTGTGGAAAAAACATGCGGTTCGAGACCGCGACTTGTGCCAGTATGCATGGAACACCATCAATGACTCGTGGACTACGAACATCTGCCTCGTCTATTCTCCTCTGGAAATCGCGCTCGCGTGCATGCGCATTGCGATCCGCAAGTTCCCAGACTGCGGACTGGGTCTCGAATGGATCGCTGCAGAACTGCCCACGACGAGCACCTCTGACACCGGCGCCAGTTCAGACCCACACACAGACGCAGCTGCTAACGCCAACACCAACACCAACACCAATGCAGGCAAATTGGAAAAGATTGAGAAAATCGCGAACCGGATCGAGTTTTGCATAGCGTCAGTGAGAAGCACAGTGGAAGCAGGCGGAATCGATGCGCTGCCCATTCTCTCTAACGCAAGTGCAAGTGCACGTGTGTGAATGGTGATTAGAATTTTAAGTATTACTGCATGGTTCAGTGTTATTATTTTATTAAACCAAACCAAGCCGAAAACCCCCTCATTCACTTCGTTCCTTTTTCCACATCTCCATGCAGTGTCTTTGCTGGGTGTTTCTTTTGCGTTTTTTTGTTTGCGTTTTTTTGTTTTGCTTGTTTGCGACGGTGCTTGGGAAATTCAGAGCGGAGGAAGGGACGGCATTGGAAGGGGAGAGGAACGGAGAAAGAGTGGATTGTGCAAGAGAGCTCGCGCGCTGTGGCGAACCGACGGGTCTGGATGCAGCATACCCCAGAACAGGCTCGAGAGATCGTCGTTCCAAAATGGAGAGAACGGCAATGAATGGGACGTGAGCGTCGGATCGTTCTTGGGGAAGTCTGGTAACCAAGAGGGCGGCGAAAGACGCCAACAGGAGTCGTTGGAAGGATTGCGCTCGCACTGTGGAAACCGATACGGAGCAGTACGGATCGTGAAGGGGTTGCGCCACTCCAAGGACGTACCCATATGCTTGAGACAACGCAGGATTGGAAAAGACAGAGACTGACCGTCATAAGGATGATCAAAGACAGAGCAGCGTCTGGGAAACATCGCCTCCGAGCGTTGTCGAATCCACGGGTGCTCGTTCCAGTCGAATCGACCGACGACCGTGGACCAATATCCGAAGAGCGCGGAATCTGAGCTTCTTGGAAGGCTGTGGAAGAACGACTCGCCGGTCCACAACGCATATGCAATGAGTCCTATGGAGAAAATGTCAATGGCAAAGGGGGAGGAAAGATAGGACTTGAAAATCGGTCCGCTGCGACGTCGAGAGAGCGTGTGAGTGGTCGAGGAGATCATGATGTACGGGATCTCTGGTGCGGTCCAGCCACAAGAAAACTCCGGAAATGCGCTGTTTTTCACCAATATCATGCTTCCAAACTGATTCGCGGCAACATCAAGCTTGGAATTCACGCGGCACATGAATGGATGTGTTTGCAACAAGACATGGCCCGACTGCGAAATTAAGACATTCTGCGGCTCCATGCGGCCATGCAAAAAGCCGCATTCATGCAAGTTCGCAACGGCTAAGAGCAGCTGGTACAAAATCGACCGAATCAATGCAAACGACAACCGATCATACTGCCGCATAACATCGGCGAGCGTCAATGACACCGCCGGAAACACCAGCAGCATCTGCAGCTCTCCAGAGTGGACCTCATGCTGTGTGCTGATGGCAGGGGCAGGGACAGTGGCAGGGACAACCACGCTGTGGTCGTCGCTCATAAGTGTAAGCAGCCCTCGTTGCGGCGAGCTGTGGCGATCTTCGGTCCACGCACTGCCATTCGCAATCGGCTGGGGATCTGGAACTCCTCTTATGTCATTGTCATCATCACCACTGCTTTCACCACCAAGCGCAACTTGTTCGTTTCCGTTGCTACTTGACCCTCCTTCCCTCTCCCTCTCCCTCCTTCTCTCTCTCCTCTGCTCATTACTATCGTCATTGCCATCGTCATCGTCATTGTCATTGTCATTGTCATTGTCATTGTCATTGTCAGCGTAATTATCACTGTCACTGTCATCATGCGGTGGCGGGGGCGGTGTGTGATGCTGCGACACAGGCTGGTCACCGAAGAGACCGCGGGAAGGTGGATGGACATCCGCGAACCGCGGAACAGCATCTCGTGGAATGTCACAGTCGAATCCAAGGTGCAAAAGGTTCGGATGGCGAAGCTGGCGCAGAATGCCAACGTACTGGAACAGCTGCAGCGACACAGTTCCGCGCGGCACAGCGGTCACCACGACCTCGACATCTGTCGTATGCCCACCGCAAAACCAGTGTGACAGCACGGACTGCTGAGCAGGCTGCAGAGGCACTGAGCAGCGGTACTGTGCACAAGATTCCAGCGTTGAATTGAGCTTTTGCAGAGGTTTCAACCGCCGAACATCCGCTTCACACATTGGAAAGTACGACAACACCACCACTCGATGTCCGGGCTTTTCCGGCGCTTTCTCGCCCGCTGTTTCCATTCGACACCCTATCCGTTGCACACCTTACCTCCCGGTTGTTCACTATCCGAAGCAGAAGACGATTATACGGACCGTGCTTCGAAGCTTTCTTGCTGTTGTTGGCTCTGGTCTTTCGGGAGACGTCGGGAGCTAGGGAGATCGGGGAGCTTCGGAAAGGCAATTCACGCGCTAGAAAGGAGAATTCCCGATCTTGATGCAGCACTTCAACTTCCCAAAAGGGGCACGAGTATTCTCCGATATTGTCCGACAGCTCTACAGCCGCGCGAATGGACGATACCCCCCTCCCCAAAACAGAAAACGCGCGTGTGCAAGCATGCACAACGACGCTAGAAAACGGAAGACGGAAGGCGGAAGAAAGTGTGGACTTTACCGAATGTACTGTACGTACACCTTGGGGTTTGCGTTGGGATCAGGTCTTGACTGGTAGCTGCATGGATTTGCGGGTCGTCACGGACACGTTGCGGCGACTTGTCGAAACCAGGTTTCCGCCGTATCCAACAGGGACCGGGCTTGCATCGATGATCTGACCTTTAACAATGGACTCGTACGGCTTCCCCTCTGCTCCTGAATGCTGCTGCTGTTGCATCATCGACGCAGGACGCTCTGGCCGAGGCCTCTGGAGCTCGGAGGCCGTGACTTCGGTGAACGTCTTGGCCACAACCTTCTGCGCACCGATCGCAGTACCATTGGTTGTGGACAAGAGCAGCGATTTCCGGCGAACCCCCGTGGACGACACGGATCGCGTTGGCTCGTACTTGGTGGGCGCAATTGCCACTGGCTCGACCACCAAGTTGGATGCCTCACAGGCCTGGGCAGCACGCTCGGCGGCCGCTATCTGCGTCTCGATCACCCAGGACCGGACTTGACCGATGCACAAACTCGAGAATTCCGCAACGAGCTCATTCTCGTTGCCCGCATTCTGGTCCTCACCCACATCTTTTGGATCCGATTTTGGCTTGTACCGCTTCTGCAGCGTTTCCGACGCAGCCTTGCACCGGTCATTCCACTCATTCCACTGCATCACGTTGTCCTCCGTAATGGGCATAAGAGTCGGGGATGCCAGCGAGTTTGCCTTGTGCGTTGTGTGGATCTGGTTTAGAAAACTCTCGGTCCGCTTCGACAACTCCGCCTTTCGACGCTCAAAATCTTGCATCGAAGGGCTTCGCTTCAGAATGCTCTGCGGAGGGCCCAACAGCACATTGCTGCTATTGTTGTTGACATTGCTATTGTTGTTGCCGTTGCCACCACCTAGTGAGCTGTCAGCGCTCGGCATGCTCGGATGGAGCGGATGCATGGAATGGTTCGCAAAGAAGGCGGTTTCCTCCGCGTCCTCCTGAATGGACACGTTGCGACCATTCGAATTCGGGTTCTGGCCAGTTGTGCTGATCCACGACTGGCTCTTGTTGCGCATAAGAGGAACCGGCGTGTTCTTGTTGTTGGTGGTCCGTGGAAACACATCTTCGGGCAACGTCAGCGAAATGGGTTGTTGTGACTGCAGCATCACAGGCGACGAACTTGCCTTGTACAAATAGGCTCCAGGGCTTGACTCCTCCAAGCTGGACCCACTGCGGTTCTGCGGACTGAACGACCCGTTGACCGGAGACGACGAGAGATTGTTCGGCGAATTTCGGGCCGAAACATGCGTCGAAGAGATGTTGAAAAACGGCCGGGTTTCGTGCCCGGGGCTCAGCGACTGCGTGGCACTCGCCATACTGTCCCAGTGCGACGAACCCAGAAAACTGGCGCCAAAATCAGCGTCGTCCATGCCCGCGTTGAGAGACGAAGACGGCAGAATAAGTCGGTATACTTCCAGCGCCGCACGGGCTTCGTTTCTGAAATACGTGCGGACGTCGGTGCAACTCAGGGGAGAGGCTGCCGATGTGGGAGACCCCGTGGACAGGCCAGGAAGGCCCGGCGAAACGGCACTCTTGGATGTTCGTCGGCCAAGTAAACTGGAAGTGGACATGGACTTCATCAGCGAAGGCAGCGAACTTTTGGGGCTTCGGAACGCCCCGCCACCTTGGCCGCCGGGTGACATGCTCGATGCATTGACAAACAAAGTGATGCGGCACAGAAACTGCGCCGCCGAAACAAGGTCCATCGTTTGCGCATGCTGATTGCTCCGCGCTGGAGAATCGTTGTTGGTGGACAACTCGGGAACAGAACCTGGCAGCAATGCGCGAGAGACTGGGAAGGAGATGATCGGTGCGCCGTTAATGGGGGACTGTGCTCTCGATGATTCAATGCTGGCGAACCCAGACGGACACGAAGATGCCGGTAACATCCCGAAATTATCGGGTCCTGCGTCCATCGAATGCCGTGTTCCACGAGAGCGGAACGATGCCATAGACGGATGATACACAATGTTTGGGTAACAGGAAGGGTCCCATATCGTAAGCTCACCGTCGAAAATAACGGTGTTGTGGCACAGACAGTCGGATCCAAAATCCGCTAACTGGCATCGCCCGCCACCGCCGGCAACAGGCACAGTCCCCTGACATACATTACTCGTACTGCTACAGCTATTGTTATTAATGTTATTGATGTTGCTGTTAGCGTTGTTCGAAGGGCTGGTGTGCTCGACAACGTCTGCATCGGCGTTAAAACCTGGGTTGGCAACGCTGCTGCGTCTGCTCAGGTCATTCACCGGCGAACCACTTCGACTGCCACTTACCCATCCCAGGCGCAACTTCCGGGACACTGCAGGATAGACAAGAACACCCGGGCCGTCGGGCGACAGGAGAAATGGCTCTCCGTCAAACACTTGCTCTGCCTTGGGGGAACTGTGGTTCGCATTCGACAGATCGTCCGGAGAAATGCTCGCGTTCCGAAATGTCACTGTTGTCGACTGAGTCAGCAAGTCGATGGTACTGGATCTTCTGGAATGCGAGGATGGCGAGATCATTTGCTTGGGATACGAGGGCGGGATGGAAGACGGAAGGACTGTGCGACCCCCAAGTGCTTCGATGAGCCGCGAAAGAGAATGTGAAGTTCGGCATGACTTGACGTGAACTCGGAACTTGCGCGACACAGACGAAAAGAAGTGGCGGTGAGAGGGATTGGTGGGATTCAGGACATCCACATTCAGAATCAGATTCAAAGGCTTTGCGTATGTAGATGCGAAACTCATTCTCTGTTCTTTTTCCCCCCGTTGTATGTGTGTGTGTGTGTGTGTGTGTGTGTGTGTGACTGTGAATAATTCGCTTGCTGAGACGACGTCCAGAGGGGAGTACTGGAAAAAAACAAAGATGAAATGCAAGGAAGGTGTGAGAAGACGACTGTTCGATGCGCGGCAGACCGGAGGACTTCTGGGTTTCAGACACAGCAGCGAAAAAAAAAAGACCAAAAGACCAAGAGACCAAGACAGCAAAAAATCAATTCGCAACCATCCAAATTTTCCTTGTGGTTTGAATTTCGAAACCGCTCGCACGCAGATGACGGATCCTGGACGAACAGTGGAGCGCGACAACCACTGTTGTGTGGAAGGAATAAAACGGGAGTTGGGAGCGACGAAGGAGACAATGCATGGCGATTGACACCCACGGAGTCGTAGCCGGTCGTCCGCCAAGACGGGACGACGTTGTGCCGTCTGCTGCGACATTCAACAATCGTTGTGAGAACGAGCCTGCTCAGATCGCCTGCGGATTACCGGTTTGGGGAATAGAAATGTAGTCGACGCCTAAGGATGTCCGAGCAAGAAGTGTCTTGTGTGCGTTCCAGATGCGACGAAACCCTCGAGGAAAGTGCGACTCGGCAAGTTGACACCCCGCAACGCTCCAGCCTGGACGGCGGTGGGAGCTGTCGCCAGTCCGCCAGCAAAGCGCTTCGACTAGTGGCCGCTGACCAAAATCTTTCGTGGGTGCGAGCACACAAGGGGAAATGGGTGTTTTCGCTTTGAGCCTCCGGGTGAGCACTCGGAACCGTGATCTCCGCTCCTTGGTGATTGACGTCTTCGGAAAAAACCGCATCCTTTGCTGGCCCAAGCGGTCGGGACCAGCGCCCACGACAGGCACGCCGGCCGAGGGCTCCCTCACCATATTGGGCGAAATCATCACGCTCCCCCCGGAAACCCCCAGCGTAACTGTGTGGTGTTCTCGACATGCATGAGGAGAGAGACACATGTGCAGAGACAGAGACAGAGACAGAGACAGTCAGTCGTCACTCGTGGGCCGCAGCTCGTGAACCCCGCGTGAATCTGTGACGCTTGTTCAGTGGTGGCTTGTCGGCGGGGGTGCATCCCACAGACCGGAGCAACATATCGGCCGTGTATTCCGTAACATTAAATTTAATCATATTAATAAAACATATGCCACGTTTTTTATTTCTTGAATCCTTGTTTAAATGCGTGTTCTCCTCTGATTTCCATCCTTTGCTCTTGTGCGATGAATACACTTCTGGCATGAGACGGGTGGAGGTAGTGATGCTGCACAGAAGAAGAAGCAAACTAAAACAAAACAAAACAAAAAATGACAAAGACCATTCACTGCCACTCGATTGACGTGTGTGCGAAGTCGTGGCAGACGAAACACACTCGTGCGCGCGGCAGGCGGATGTCCCCACTCCTTGTATGCGCTTGTTGTTTAGACGCTCATGTCCGTCGCTGCTGCTCAGGATGTGCACTGTTCGTTTGTTGCATTGCGGTGCTTGAAGAAGGCCACCGTCGTGCTCACTGGTGAAGAAAGCATTTGCCGGGCGCGTTGCACATCAGGAAGGGGTGGGGGCGCTGCCCTTCCACTAAGAGAAAAAAATATTTAAAACTTGGAAAACCGCGGTGAGCTTGCCAATGAAACGGCCGAGAAGCTTCGTCTGCTTGGACAAAGTATGACACCGATCGACAGGGCGACGCTGAGAAAGGAAGCGTCTGTTTTTCAGTTGTTGCTGATTCGCGACAAGCACACGTCTGTGGAGTAGCGCATTCAAAGGATCTCTAGGACATGTCCGAGCAGGCCGTGTCATCAATCCTCACCGTGTATTCAGGCATAACCTTTTCTGTCGTCTGCTCAACTTTCCAAATCCCCCGAGCAGCGTATACTTGCACGGAGTTCCCGTCATCTTCGCATCGAGGGAAGGGGGGGAACCCATTTCTTGTTTCTCGCCCATTCGCTGTCCTCTCCGCATGTTCTTCCGCATCTGCCACTTGCGTGCTGTCTTCATCAAGTACCCAACCAGAAAGACGGTGTTATTAGGGTTCTCGCAAGCGGCCAAAAAGAACAACACAACAACGAAAAGAAGAAGAAAAGAAGGGAAGAAAAAAGAAAAAGAACTGAAGGCAGGATGATGCTGAGCGTAGCTTCTCCTGCGCGTCCCCGAGGGGCTGCTGTTATGCCTGCTCCACCACGGTCTCCTACGCTCCTATCGCCACACCACAACTATTCACAGTACCTACCGTCCTCCACAACAACAACGACGACGACGACGACGACGCGTCGATCGTCGTTCAACTCGGCAGCTGCTGCCGTAAGGTACACTCCATCTCCACCGTCATCCGGCGAACGCGATCGAGACCGCGAAAGGGAAAGAGACAGAGAAAGAGAACGGGAAAGGGACAGGGACAGGGACAGGGACAGGGAGCGCGATAGAGAAAGGTCGCTGTCGATTGCAATTGTGAGTTCTGGAAGAGTGTCAAGAGACCGAGAACTTCCTGTGAAACGACCGTTTTCGCCCGCTGTCCTGCTTACTGCGCTTCCTTCGCCGGCGACGATATCGCCAACGTACTCCCAATCACACACGCAGTTTGCGCCGATAGCACAGTCGCCACCCGCTGTCCCTCTGACGATTCTGCTGAACATGGACTGGATCCCGGACCTCCCGTCGTCTTCTGCACCGTCTTTTACGCCTGCGCAGTTCTACCCTTTGTTCTCCACGCCTTCTTCTGCAACGGCGGCACCGCTGTCGAGCCTGTATGTACCGGACGGCTCGTCGTTCCTCGCGGCTTCGCTTCTCCTCAAGTCGCTCTCGTCATCGACTGGTGGGCTGTATGTCGTCCGCAGAGGGGTTTCGCGCCAGAGCGTGCTTCGGCGGTTTGTCGTCCATGGATCAAAGCCTCCGTCGACTCTTTCGATCCACGATCTTCCCAGCGCAGTAACAACCGTCGAAGCGTACGGTCTGAGCTCGCAGTCGACGGTGGTCGTGGACATGTGCAGCTCGTGGTGGGGCGACGGCTCTGCTGTCATCCCGATTGCCCAGGTTGGTGCATGGGACAGAGTGCTCGGAGTGATCCAGCGCATTCGAGCTTCTTGGGAACACAAGTCGTTTGTCAGTTCTGTGCCGGTAGACGTACGCAAAATCGCTGCCGTCGAACTCCAAGCCCATTTTTCTCTGTTTCCTCCCGCAACCGCCGATTCAAAAGAGAAGGAACGCGAGCGCGAACGGGAACGGGAAAAGGGAAGGGAGCGCGATCGAGAACGAGAGCGAGAGCGCGAGAGATGGCTAAGCAGAGAAGCCCTCGATGCAGTGGTCGGCTCTGGTGGAGTAATGTATGCAGACTATGAGGCCGGAGAAGAAGCAATTGTCTGTCGGCCGGCCATCGATCGGTGGCGAGAAGAAGTCGCGCAGGCTGCTGCTGTTGCTGTCCCCATCCCAGAAGATTGGATGTTGTAGTGTACTGTCAATGGCGGAGTGTGGTTCTTATCTTTATTGTACTGTACTGTAGCTTGATAAATTGTATTATAGAAGGACCTTGCCTCATTCCTGGCGCTCTTGCTGCGCACTGCGAAGCACTCGCGTATTCCATGCTGCCTGGTGGTGCCCGCAAGGAAAACAGAAACTGATGCCGAAAAGTCCGCGAGAGACTGCAGATACAAGATGGACAGAGACGGAAACCAGGTCTTTTCTTGATTTGGGCAAACGAGCAGATGAAAGGGAATGTACGGACAGCACAAGCAGACGCGGAGGGGGGGTCCAGTCTGTTTGGAAGTAGCCCAATCATTGTTTCTGGCTTTTCCAGGGTTTCGGATCGTCTGAGCCCGTCAACCTTTCGAAACCGCGAGTGCATCCCAGCACCGTCTCCGATTTATTTATTTTTGTTATGTACCACTGCTGCATAACGCGACAGAAAAGGAAGAAGGAGGAGGAGGAAGAAGAAGAAGAAGAAGAGAAGAAGAAGACGAAAGGGGTGGGGGAAAAAAAGAACTACTCTCATCAAGAGCGGTACGCAAAGAAGAGAGAAAATGGGGATAAAGAGCAATAGCGTGCTGGCGCACTCTGGGCTTTCCGGTCTCAGCACGTCTTCGTCTCCGAGTTCCGCTTCTCAGACGACACTTCATTTGGTGGTGAATCTCGGCGCAATGGAGAGTCTGCATGAAATGGTTCTTCCCACCGAGATGGACGTCTTGATGGAGAAGTTCAATGTGATCGTGTGCTGTGCAGGGGTTGCGTATGCCGCAAAGGCATCTCGGCTGCTTGCAGGGCTCAAGTTTGTGAGACCCGGCAGCTCTACGCGATGTCAGATCCTCCGTGGACATACAGTGCTTTCATGCATAAAAGAGTTCTCCAGTGCGTCGACGGAGGGTAGCGGCGAGATTGACGTGCGGCGGCTTGTCATTCTTGACGTGCCAGAGCGATACGCGTCGCCTGCGGGGGATGCGACGTATCACAGCGGAATTGCAGCCACTGTCTCTGCATGTGTCGTGGCGCCCGACCAGTTCCGTCGAAGCAGCAGGGCACTCGTGGACTTCTTGGTTGCGGTGGCCGACACATTTGCGTACGAATCGTCGAATTCAAGAAGGTTTCCCGCAAGGCTCTCGTCGTCGAGCGCCGACTCGTCTTGCGCATCCGCATCCATGCATACCGGCATCAAGAGTCGTGCTCGATCATCCAGCACAGCGTGCACCACGATTAATTCCAGTCTTCCCGCAATCCGAAATCCCTTGTCGGCATCTCCTGCGTCACCCGGCAGTACCAGTGCAGATCTTGTGTCTGGAGGGCATTCCCTCCCGGTGCAGGCATCTGCAGCTGCCATCTTGGGCCGAATGATGGAACAGAGCAGATCGGTGAAGCTCTTCGGAAAGGAGCAAAAATTTGCGTTTCCGGCTCCAAGTAGTGCTGCCAGTGGCTCCAGTGGTGGTACGCCGACTGTTTCACACCAGAGCTCCGTAGACTCACAAGCTTCTACGCACTATCCTGGGACCGGCAGCTCAAGAAACTCGCTTGATCAGAAGTCAGTGCTGTTCAACACGCCATACAACTCGTCGCCTAAGAAAAGCGTCGATTCGAGCGCAATACCGATTGCTGCGTGCCCGCTGCCCGAAATCTCGTTGCAGGTGAATACTGGATCCAGCGAGCAGTCTCTGGACCGCATATGCGCTCCCTCTGCAGCTTTACATTTCTCCCCCGGACATTCCCGAGGTTCAATCATGGCGAGCATGGGGAGGTCGCCCAGCAGCTTGTCTGGATCGCGGCGAAATACCCAGGAACCGACTGCAACGCTTCTTCTGTTGGATGATGGCGAACGAGACTTTTTAAAATCGTTTGGAACGGATGCCTCCGCCAGCAGCGGCAGCTTTCTCCGACACTCCCCATTGCATATGATCAGCGGCAGCAGCAGCAGCAGCAGCAGCAACCCGTCTGTTGCCAGTGCGATGGACCAGCTGTCGTTCTCGCCGTGGAAGACTAATGTCAGCTCGAGCCCTTTTGACGACCTGCTGCCGCCAAAGGCTGCCAATGGCGGAGGTCGGTCGCGTGCTGGATCTAGTGTCTACGCAAACACGGTCGATCTCAATTCGTCGATCTCCCCTTCGTCGTCCGCGCTATCTCCACTTGCCGCTGGCTCTCCAACGCTCCAGCTGCCGTCGGTAGATGCCAGAACGTCTCCAACTTCTGGTGGATTTCTAACACCGCTGGCTGTGCCCGTCACAGTGCCAAATCGTAGATCTGTTTAAAGTAGTGTATGTTGTTGTATAGCTTCTGTCGCGGTCGGGGGAAAAACAAGGACAATAAAAGAAAACCGCAAATTCCTTTTCTTTTTCCGTGTTTGTTTCTCATCATTTTATGTTTTGTAAATTGCGAGTGCCAGGCTTTAGTTTCCATCTCTCCTTTGTCGGTTGTTCACATGCACTCTGTCGGGACAATGACTAACATACTGACAACATGGATGTACGCAGATCCTACGATCACACAACTTGTTGTGATAACCCTCCAGCCCAAAAACGACTGGTGGACGGCTGTGAAGATCATCGGATAGTATGGCTGAGGGTGTGCAGATTAAGGCCCAATGAGACACTGTCGAATATCGACAGCCGCATCCCTTTTTAATCGATGATTCCTCCGCCGCGGCCTCTCTCCTTCCTCTCTCTCTCTCTCTCTCTCTCTCTCTCTCTCTCTCTTCTCTCTCTCTCTCTCTCTCTCTCTCTCTCTCTCACTTTGTGTGTGGCGCACACCACTGCCAATCAACAGAATCAATACAATATCCGCTCGATTGACAGCCGAGAATGAACAAGCGGATTAAAAATGCGAAATGGCAATAAAAGAAGCTCGTTGAAAATCCCTAGTTTCCTCTTGGTTCCCAAGGTCCAAACGGTTTCTAACGAATGCAATCACTGATCAGCTCGAGAGCTCTGAACAGGAAAATAGGTTGTCTCTGTTTTGGGGTGCGCGGACCCACGGATGTCCCACTCAAAAGGGGAACTCATTGGATGGGCGCTGATGCGGAATGTAAAAGTCACTTTACACTAAATAAATCTGTTTTTTTTTTGAGGCGCAGCATGCGAGCCAAGAGTTTGGAGAGAGGTTTTGGGCTGGAAGGTAATACTTACTTTTTCTTCTTCTTTCCCTCCCTCAACGGTTTTCAAGGCAAAACAAGAAAGAAGCTCGTCTTTTCGACTGTTTTACGTCCTACCATTGATTTGCACAGTGCGGCTCGTTGGTGTCGCGCTTTTCGCTGTGTCCCTCTGGCCCTCTGCGACGACACGTCTCACCAGCTCTTTCTCCGATGGACCCGCTGAGAACTGCTTCACTGAAGCTCCGTAAAATCAAGCGCCAGCGGCTGCATGTTAGCGAAATCGTCAAACGGGCGTTGTCCGAGACCGCTGGTGATTCTTTGTGCATCGCAGTGCAGCTGGGGCCAAAATCTCCCGGGAAGCCCCCATCTGCTGTAATAAAATAAGCAAACGCGCGAAAATGTCCTGGTCGCACGATGTCCAGCATAGTTGTGATTTTAGTATTATTACTAATATATTTTTCAACTTTATTTTTTGGATTGGTCGTTTGTTCGTTTTTAATTAAGAAGTCTACATTATACGGGTATTCTACTCGGCGTGATTAGTGGGGAAAGCATGTCCGAGGTTGTTCCGATTGTTGGGCCTGCTCCTCAGGGCGCCGTGGTGAAGGGTGCTGCTGATGGTGGTTCGAAGGACGACCGCGATTCGGTGGTTGTTGCGCAGTTGAGTGCGGAACAGCAGTCTGCTGTAAAGGAGCTGCAGGCAGCGTTGGAGCCGCTGACTGACAGACAGCGGGCGTTCTGTGACATTCCGTGTCTGCTGCGGTACCTGCGTGCACGTGACTATGATGTAAAGAAGTCGAGGAAGCTGCTCCTTTCGACGCTGCAATGGAGACACTCCTTCCGTCCGCACCGTATTTCGCCAGATGATGTGGAGGAGGAAGCACTGACTGGCAAGGTGTACCGCAACGGATACGATCGTGCGGGCCGTCCGATCATCTATATGCGTCCCGGTCGTGAGAACACGAAGAACTACGACCGTCAAGTGATGCACCTGGTGTACCACTTGGAGTCTGCAGTCCGATCCATGGGCCCGGGTGTCGAGTCCTTTGTGTTCATTATCGACTACTCTGGGTTCTCGCTGTCCAAGAGCCCACCAATGGCTGTTTCCAAGCGTGTCTTGTCGATTCTGTCCGACAACTACCCCGAGCGACTGGGGAAAGCGTTCCTGGTAAGCTATCCGTTTTACATGGGTGCGTTCTGGGCTGCGATTTCCCCGTTCCTCAACAAGGTCACAAAGTCTAAAATCACGTTTGTGAAGGGACACAAGGTCAAGGAGGTCATTGGCGAGTTCGTGGACCATGAGGTGCTGGAGGCGGCGTTCTCCGGCGCAAAGAACTATGAGTATGTGCACGAAACGTACTGGGGAAAGGAAAAGGAGTACTGGACGGGCATCAGAGAGCACTTGGATGCGTTGGATCTCGAGCAGGTGCAGCATGACGACATCAAGCACGCAGAAGACCGAAAAGTGGAAGAACATGAAAAGGACGATCATGAACATGCACAAGAAGAACAATGAAAACACGAATGAGAATTAAGAAACCCCAAACCCAAATCAATCACACGCTCTCGACCTGTATTTGTGTTTGTTTCTTTTGTTTTCCTAAACGCAGTGCTTCTGGTGCATGCCGGTAAAGCAAATATACTGTGAGGGAGGGTGTGGGAGCCTCAATTTTCGACGGGCGGGGCCAGCTCCGTCCATATGCCGATTTCTGCACGGCCATCCGGATGAATGCAGCCACGGAACATTCCCGGAGTGTTGAAGTCCATGCAGACTTCTCCGGTTCGAGCATCGACTGCAACAACGCCGCACGTATCAGGTTGCAGTCCGACAGCGGAGTCTTCATGCAAACACGCTCTGACTGCGTCTCGCATCGACTGGTGTCCATAGCGCATGCGAGAATGAACATCGTGGGCCACGCAGTTTCGTATGATCGCCTCTCCAGTACCTGTAGCTGATAGCGCCAACGTCTCGGAATGCGCAAACGTGGACGCACCAACCACTGGGGTATCGCCCAGTCTGCCGACTCGCTTATTCGTAAGACCGCCTGTCGACGTGGCTGCTGCACACCCAAGATCGGAACGCCAGGCGACGGCACCCACTGTTCCTTTTAGTCCATGGTCCAGCAACACCTGCTCCAGCTCGCTTTCCATTTCGTCCATATCGTCGTCTGCACTGATGTGCTGCTTTTGCATCCACTGTGAACTCCGATGCTCATCGTCAGATTCGGAATGATCGGCAGGAGCGGACTGCTCGGCTGGATTATGATCCAAAATCTGTCCGTCTCTATTTGCCAATCGCAGTTTCTCCCACTGCTTCTTGCGCAGGGTCGTCGTAAAATAGCTGTTTTCCACTTTTTGAGAATCGTCAGAGGCAGCAGAGGCGGAGGACAGCGCACTCAGCAGCATCTCTTCTGCATGCGGACCGCTCAAATGAACCGAGTCCCGGATGTTGTCCATCACGTATCTTGCCAATTTGACTGGGTTCTTCGTGCGTGTGAGTCCCGAAACGCACGCACACGATCCAGGAACCATAACACACGCCTCCAGTTCATGGTGGCCTTCGCGATTCAAAACGGCGCCACGACCCGCATTGAACAGCGGAACATCTTCCAAGAAGCGCACGATTGCTTCGACTGCATCCAGCGGCGTTTTCGCCGGGTCCGATAGTACCCGTTCCCCGACTCGCAAAGACGCAGACAATGCTGCGCGGTACGCACGGTCCTTGCGAGACCCGACTTGGCGCGGATCAATAACGCCTGCACCGCCATGAACTGCTAAAGACCACCGAATACTCATGTTTTGTGCCTTATCTCAATACACGGACATGAAAATGGACTTCAATTGCACTACGTTTAATTTTTTAAACAGTAATAATACCAACAGATAAATATTTATTTTATTTAAAATATATATATATATGAAAGACGGTAGACCGTTTTCTGTGCATCCGACCGCCTGGAAGTGAAAGCGGACTCTTTTGGAGTGAACCAGGTCGAATTATTCGTGTTTGCTTTCTCTCGAAGTTCTCTATCACAGCCTCTTCCAATTGTGCTCCACGGCTATGGTTTCGTGAACAGAAGGGTATGAAACAGGCCTCATTCTCTGCAGTTGGTGCAGGTCGATGCCTCACTCTTTGTACTTCTGCAGGGCAATGGCGGCTTCTTCGTCCCCTTCGTGGATTCCATCCAGAATTTGGCGTGAATTGACTGGAATCTTTTTCAAGCACTGCACAAAGAACGAACGTGCATGCTTGTATGCGGCAATGGTGTGATCGGGCAAGATCTGGGTCGCAGCGTGATGAACCAGTGCTGCGATCCCCGCTGCGTTTGCTGCGACCTTTTCTCGGACAATCTGACAGAACTGGAACTTCCACATTCCGAATGCTTCTTCGCAAGGATCAAGAAATGGAGAATACGGCGGCAGCTGTTCTACTTCAATTTTTTGGATTCCCACTCGCGCAACAAGGGAATCACTGTTTGCTTCGTTATATGCATTGGAACGTTGTCGTGAATGATCATTTGCTTTTGACCTTCGAGGAGCTTTTCCCGTTTGTTCGAGACGCTGGAAGAGATTCTTCAGAAATACGGCGTACGTGACGCCATTGATGCCCCCCTGTGTAGCATTCGTAATAGACGAGCGAACTTTCTGTCGACAGCTGCGATCACAGTCAGGCTCTGCACTTGCATGTTGTCAATTGCCAGCAGTGGACGACATCCTTGAAGGGATATCCCTTGTTCGGGGTGGACAACAACATTGAACGGGCGTCTCGTCGATGAAAATTGTTTTTTGGTACTGATCTTCTTTGTCGCCAAGCATTTTCGATGCGTATTCACTACGAGCATGGATTAGGCGTTCCAGAATTCGAGAAACGGGAACTGTCAAGAAATCCGCGACTTCGCTTGTACGGCTCCCCATGAAGTTAATTTGATTCCAAGTGATCTTTCGATCCTCCTGCGATACAACTCCAGTAGGCTTTATCGGCGTTCTCGCCAGTTCTTCCTTCGCCTTTTCGACAGCCTCCTTTCGCTGATGTTCTGCAAGAGCTGCCTTCGCTAATGTCTCTCGCACAGCTGCTTGCATCGTCAGCGTCCCTGCTGCATCGCTGTTTTGGAGCTTCCGCGCTCTTTTCATTTCCCGAACTTCCTTTGCAGCATCCAGCAAAAGCCGTTTCCTCGATTTGAGTTGGTTCATTTGCAATCCTTGCAGTTCCGGAATAGCTGCCACATCCGTGTGGGAAATGGGAATCAGCTTTTCATCAACTGGCATGATTCGTTTCGCAGCCTGGCTTGGAACACTCGCGCTAGATGAAGCAGATGCCACAGCCTGCGCGTCTCGTCGCCTCAGTGAAGGTACACGAACACAATTGTCATACACCTCAGTTAACGGCTGGCGGACTGGAAAAGCCTCAGAAGCGCTTCTTTCTTGAAAAAGCTCGTTTTCAGCACCCGCAAAAAGGTCCACGGCACGCGTCTTTCCACGCTGAAGTTGAAAATATGGAGCGGTTCTCTGAGAGCTCCCGGGCAGGTCCGCAAACTATGTGCGCGCCAAAAAATTATTCTTCGCCAACTGTAGTAGCAGTCACTCCAGGAAAAAGATCGGGTTACTTTCCTACCGTAGTCAAGTCTAATATATTTCTTTCATCCATCACTTTTTTCTTTCTCTCTTGTCTTTTTCTATTTGCTTGTGTTTTTCATAATCGAACCCACAAGCACCACCGTTCAGCAATGACAAAACATCTCATAGACCCAAAGAGGGATCTTCCCGACAAACTCAAAACCGGCCATTCCCGAAGATGCCGAGAACCACGAAACTCGTAGAAAGAACGTGTGCTGTGATGTTTCGTGTATTTTTACATTAGAGAACAGCAGCCCTTTTTCGGCCGTTCTTGCGGGGTAGCTTGTGCACGGTGGTGGTCTTGAGAGACAGCATTGTCTCGTTCCAATTTTGCGATGTATGCATCCTTCATGCGAATAGAGTGTTCCAAATCGGCAATCTTTTCTTTGAAAATAGCGGTCGGCGTGTCATCGACGAAAACGGCAGCCTCGCAGGAATCAGAAGGAGACTGCTGATCCTTGCTCTTCGTGCCCACATAGCTGCACAACGTCAAAAAGTGTTCTTCCATTCGACGGAGAACCAGGTCTCGAATGTGCCCGTTGTCTTCTTGTTCGCAAGAGTGAACGAGTCCAATCGCAGTGTCGTTGACTTCGAGGATGTACTCTTGGCCGTCATTGGAGACGATTGAGTCGACTGCGAGGATGTCGAGTCCGCCGAACAAGCGGGAACACTCGTCTGCCCATTGCTTGTATCTCTCGGTAACCGGCAATTCCTCGACGGAGGCATTACCAGTGTTTCCCTTCCAGTTCAGCGAGGTCCTTTTGAACACGCGATAGTGCGTCCCGATCTTTTGGACGCGGACATCATAGTCACGCTCGACAAACGGCTCTGCAGTCACGTAGTCTTTGTGCATCATGACGATTCCCCGCACATCCAAGAACCGCTCCGAGTTGTCCACCTTGATTTTCCCGTACCCAGCATGTACATGACCAACTTTCACCACGCATGGAAACCCCGGATTAATGAGCATTTCTCCGCCAGACGAATAGCACGTCTGCTCAATCACCGGAAACACGCTCTTGCCGAGCTTTTTCTGGAGCTTCAGCAGCCCTCCAAACACAACTGGTCGTTCCAGGCACATCAGGATCGATTCCAGTGAGTTGACCGACGGCACACCAGCATGCATGAACGCATACAAAAGGTTGCGGCTGTCTTGGCCGTCCAAAGCATGCGAAACGGACCGAATTAACAGAAAATCAGGTTTCACGGTACGTATGCCGTCCTGACGCCGCGCCGGTCGAACGTCCACGACCACGCTTCGATATCCATAAGAAGAAATTGATATGTCAGGCCATGTGACAACTACCACGCTCAGTCCGTACTGCGTCTCGCCAATACGTACCTTGCAGTCTGCAAAAATGGACTTCCAATCGCAGTACTGTGGGTTGCGAGACCCACTTTCAATCACCAGCAGACTCTTCGGTTTCACACTCTCCTCGCTCATATCCCAAGCGTCCAATAGGGATCTTTAATATGTAAAAAATCTGCACTATGGGATACCCGGCACGGATGGCTGCGCTTTTATGATTTCCCTGCTGCTTTCTGATTCACTTTCTCGCCGTCCGCGGTGCAGCAACTACACTTTTGAGCTCAACTGTGTTTATGCTTATGTGTTTTCTGGAATCAAGTGATAATAAAAAAAAGTGTATTGGCTGTGCCCGATACAAAAACGTCTGTACACCGCGACTTGAAGAGGGAAAAACCCCCGAAATGAAAAAGAATTCCCCGAAAAAAATGAAAAGTATGTTTTGTCAGGACAGTGACACGTAAGGTGTCAGCTGATCATCTCTGATTGACTGAATCCTTCGTTGTCGTTTTCTTTTCAGTTTTCATGACGAGTTCGTGTCTCCGCTTGGTTTTTGTTTTGTTTTCTTGTATTTATTTCGAATACTATATTTTCCCCTTCCTCTTCGTTCTTGTTTCTCCTCTATTTCCCAACATTCATCCCTCTGCCATAGAGCTTTCGACGTGCCAAGGATGATGCGCATCTACTGCCACGAATGCCATGCGACGCGGACTGCGCCTCCGCCTGTGTCTCGCGATTCGATGAGCTGTCCCAGCTGTCGGTCTGACTTTGTCGAAGAGCTTTCGCCTTCACCAAGTTCTCCGTCGGCGTTCCCAACCTCTCCAAACGACGCACAGCCCCGGTCTCCACCTACGCCGCAGTTCACAACAATCGGCAATGGACACGCACAGACGTTTCCTAATCAGCAGCAACAACAACAACAACAGCAACAGCACCAACAAAGACAACAGCAGCAGCAGCAGCAATTTCAAGAATTCGATGTCGACTACGAGCATTCAAATGCACAACCGCTTCCTTCGGCATCTTCTCCTCTCCAAAATATGTTTGCGTCGCTCTTTGGAGGCTCGCGCTTGACTGCCGCTCAACCAGCAAGCAGCAGTAATCCGTTTTATGTGGCAAATGGAGACCCATTTGCAAGCTTGATGTCTTCGTTTGTGACCGGTTTCACGAACTTGTCGAACAGGTTTGGCCCAAGACCTCCAAATCCCTTCATGGCAGGCACTGGTGGTGGACTGTCGCTCGACGCGGTGATTTCGCACATTATGAACACGGACAACAACCGATTTGGAACTCCGCCGGCATCACAACGAGCCATTGACGCGCTCCCGAAAATCAAGTGCTGCGATGTGAACCCCAAGCAGCCCAAACACTGCAATTCCACTGCCACGGGTGCTGGTGCCTGCGATGCGGGTAACGCTAGCGAGGATGCAATTGGAGAGCGTGCAATGGATGGGAAGTGCGAGGCCGTGGAGTGTTCTGTTTGCATGGATGCGTTTTCCAGCGAGGATAAGGATGGAATTGCGATTCGGATGCCGTGCAAGCATGTGTTTCATCAGGAATGCCTCATGCCGTGGCTCAAGGATCACAACTCATGTCCGAGCTGCAGAATGGAGCTTGAAACAGACAATGCCGACTACGAAGACAGGAAAAGAAGAGCCAGACAGCAGCAGAACGTGCAGCGACAGATTCATGCAAACGGCGCTCCTTCGTACTTCTCCTAGGCCCCTTCTTTCCAGAAACGAAGTCGTGTGCCATGTTGTTGTAACCAATTAAAAAGAAACCAACTGTACGTGTCTTTTTTAAAAAACGGGGCTTGCTGTCGAAAGCACTCCAAGCATCAAGTGATGACTGCAAAAAAAAAAAAACCCGCAACGACCACATTTGGCACTGTAGCTGCGGCGTATGCATTTTTCTTTATTACCGTTCTCTTGCTCTGGGTTGTTGTTGCTGTTATAAGAGCAATTCATTATAATTGATTTGATTTGTTGAATTTAATTCTTTTTTATTGAGTGATACATTACGTCGCATCGTTTATTTGGTAGTTCTATCTGTTCGTGCAAGGAATTCAAAAAAGAGTTGCGTGGGTGCGTGTGTAAGTGGATGGACGTGGTGTCTTCGGAGCTGTGTTCGATTGCGTGTCCGGTGTGTCTGGACCCGCTGAATGCAACGGACAAGCGGCCGATAGTGTGCGCAAACTGCCGGTCGAATGTATGCGAGGGATGTTTTTTGTCGATGCAAACGAAGAGCATCACTACGAACGTTACGTGTCCGTTTTGCCGGGCTCTTTATCCGTGCGGGCCGCTCCGCACGAACATTGGCATGCTGGATGCGCTGTCTCGGCTCAAGAGCGTAGAGGAAGGGGGGATGGAAGTGCGGCGAGAACACCTCGCTGTGTCGCTGCAGCGGAAATGCACATCCTGCGCAGATCTGACGTGGGAAGCGACGCTGCTGGGACAACCAGTGCTGTTCAGAGAACATCTGGGCTCCGCGAATGAACGCACGGTGGCGAGATTGCGTAGAGAAGCTGCGGTGCTGTGTGCGCTTGGAGGCTGTCCGTTGGTTCTGCGATGCTATGGGTACTGCGACCGAGGAAATGGCTCGTGCGGCCTCGTGATGCAGCACTATGCGACAGACCTGCAGACGGTACTTGACGATCCACGCGTCGTCATGTCAGGGGCAGAAATGGCGAGCATTGCAAGAAACATTGCTGTTGCATTGCAGTTTGTTCATGAGAAGGGAATGGTCCATGGAGACTTGAAGCCGTCGAATGTGTGCTTCGCGGAAGACGCATCCAGCTCAGCAGGGCTCGCGCATGCGCTCGTGGACGGACTTGGAGCAAATAGCAATGTCGCGCTTCTTGCGGCGCACGCTAGTTCGTTTGGGGCATTTGTCGCCCCGGAGTTGGTGTCGGGCACTCCGCTGCTCGTGCAGGCGCCAACAGCAGCTTCAGACATGTTTGCGTTTGGTGTTCTGCTCTGGATGATGATGTTCCGCGGATCCGAATTGTACGGAGACTTCCTGCACACTCCACCAGCCGTCATTGGCATGAGATACGTGCAGGGAATTTTCTTGCCATTTCCAGAGAACGCATCGCCACTTTTTGAACGGCTCTTTGTGCTCGACCCGTTTGCAAGGATGTCTGCTTCCGATGCCTTGTGCGTTCTGGATGCGCTGCCACCGTCATTCTGGAATTTTGCTGCCAATTCTCTCACTTCGAATGCGGGTAACAAATCTTCTACTACAGCCACTGGTGCTGCTGCTGCTACTGCTGCTACGACGACTACTACTACTCCTCCTCCTCTTCATCATCATCACCATCATCATGGCGAGCGCGTGGGCCCGGTCTCAAACATCAGTCACAGGAGAGTTCATTCTATGCTGAGTTCCCCGACTTCTGGAGATCCTCTGGCGCCTCTTTCTGGTACCAGCACGAATACGAGAAGAACTGTCCGAGCTTCCTCGGCTGCTGCCTCGCGGTCCGACAATATGAGTGCTGCATCGGTTGCGGCTGCGTCTTTGCGCGTGAGCAGCAGCATCGCAGCAGATCTCCGCGTGAATTCGCAGCACAACGTCATCATGTCGCAGATGGAGGATCGATTGTCCTCAATTACGAATCTGCAGCAACTCCGTAACATGTATCCAGGCCAGCCGTTCACGGAAATTTCTTCGTACCTCCCAGAAACCCACATCACCCAGCTGGATCTTGCATCCAACAGAGTGGGCGTTGACGGGGCCCGTGCACTGTCTGCAGTGCTGCCGCACACTCAAATTACCCAGCTGAATCTATCACTTTCAGGAATCGGAAAGGACGGGACCCGGGCGCTATCGGCTGTTCTGCCTCGTACACACATAACCCAACTCAACCTTTCGTGGGCTGGGATCGGCGCAGAGGGTGCCAGGGCTCTCTGTGCCGTGCTTCCGCAAACTCAAATCACGGAGCTGAATCTCGAGCGAAATGAAATCGGCCCGGAAGGAACCCAGATGCTTTGCTCTGTGCTTCCGCAGACCAACATTGTCCAGCTGAGTCTGTGGCTGAATAAGATCGGTTGCAAGGGTGTCCGTGCGCTGTCGGCGGTCTTGCCAGATACAAGGATTACAGAGCTGAACTTGGAGTCCAATGAAATTGGCGGGGCCGGAGCCCTTGCTCTTTCCGCCGTGCTGCCGGCCACTCGCATCACAAAGCTTAATTTGGAGCTGAACAAGATTGGAAGCCGGGGAACCAGGGCACTGTGTGCTGTCTTGCCCCAAACCCAGATGGTGTTGCTGAATCTTGGTTCTAACGGGATCGGCTATGACGGAAGCCGAGCTCTCTCCTCTGTTTTGCCGCAGACGCTGATCACCCAGATCAATTTAGAATGCAACAAGATCGGAGACGACGGTGCGCGTGCTCTCTCTGCCATTTTGCGACACACCCAGATCACATCTCTCAATCTCGGAAACAACGGCATCACTGAGGACGGCATTTCCTTTTTGGCTTCCGTCCTCTCTCAGACACACATAACGCACCTGAACTTGTGGCAGAACAGGATTGGATCCGAAGGACTTCGCAATTTGTCCAATGTGCTGTCCACTACACACATTGACCACCTGAACCTTGAATCCAATCGAATCGGCGATGCGGGCGTCGCAACTCTGTCTGCCGTTCTTCCGCAGACAAAGCTCGTTCATCTGAACTTGGAATCGAATAACATTGGCGATGTTGGAGCTTTTGCCTTGTGCACTGTTCTCGCAGAGACGTCAGTGACCCATCTCAACCTTGAGAGCAACGTGATTGGAAGCGAAGGTGCGTGCAAACTTGCCGAGCTCCTTCCTCGATCGCGCATCACCGATCTCAATCTGCAGTCCAACAGAATCGGAGAAATCGGGATCCAGGCGCTCCGCGCATGCGCTCCACAAACTCGTCTCACGGTTCTTCGGCTGCGTTGGAACTATGACAACGCAAGCCGACGAACTATCTACCTCGGCCACAAAATCTCTGTATTGTTTCTCGTGGCTTCGCTCTGCATCTTGTACATTGTCATCTTGTTTGCAAACCGCGACCATTGGTTTGCTCCATCATCATTGGTGGTCCATGATTTGTAAACCAGATATTTCTTTTGCATTTTGCCTTTCTCATGGTGTCTCCGAGTATCGTCCTCTCTCCACAGGCCGAGCCAATCACCAACCCGCACCGCCTTTTTGTTTTTGTTTTTTATTGTTATTTTATTTTTTTGGTATCTCCTGAGCACCGTTGAATAATAACACGTCATTGGCATGCATACGGAAGTATACATAAACAGACACGGTCGATGCCGGCCGACACTAGCACGTTGCTGTGACACAGGAATTCGTGATACAGGGCCTCCTAGGTCCCGCAGACCTCCTAAGAGACCGCGTGTCACTACCCCTACCGCATCTTCCTCTCGTATCTCCAGTTGCATCAATCGCTGCAACTGAGGACACGAAAGCGCCTGCTGCTAGGGCTGTCAGAATCAAAATGCACCCTTCTCAGGAACCACGTGCCACACTGAGAAAGTGGCTCACAGATTGATCGAGATTGGGGACGGAGCGCGGAGCATCTATCTGAAGAGCGCCGTGATGCGTGTTGGGGCCTATCCTCTTCCCGGCAACGGGATGCAAGATTGAATATGCATGTCTATTCGTAGACATGCAGCATGTTCAGTGTATAGTGTAGGCGTTCGATTGACATGTCGTCAGTCTGCCTCAGCAGAGGATATGGGAACGCCCGATTCTTTACGAAGCTATTTTAGTGGGGAAAAAAGACGAGGAGGGAAGAGGAAGGAATTAACGTTCGAAAGGGAAAGAGAAAACGAGATACAAGCAAGGGCAGCGAAGCATATGAAGATCTCCAACCGCCCGCCCCCCCCCCCCCCCCCCCCCGATGCAGAAACTAGGGATCCGAAGACAGACGAAGCAAGCGAATACCACGTTGTGTTCCGGAATGACGGGCTTCGTTTTGCGATCGGGTGTCGAGTGCAAGGGAGATCTGGTCTCGTTCGGCGCTGATGGCGGTGGAATCGTCGATCGATTCAGCAGCACCCGGAGGCGCCGTGGGGCCAGAGCTGCTGCTGCTCATGCCGGCGACAGTAGAACGAAATGCAACGCGAATGGTCCCGCTGAAGTCAATGGAGCGGATCTGCCCGGCACCCTTTGATCCTTCATTCGAAACCGTCACCACATCTGCTCGACGAAATACGGAGAATCCTCGAAGAATCAACGTAAGAACGGTCAGCACCGCTTCATCGACCTGCGAAAGGAAGTGGTACAGAATGACCGACAGCGAACTTTGGGAATGATTCAGCGGACGCCAGCGAGTGCATTCCAGTGCCGTCAGGACAACCGCAGTCGACAGCGACAGCTTCGTAATCGGCATTGAGGCGGATGAGTTCTGCTGCTCGGTCTGAGCGACTGCCGGTCCATGTTCCTTGACGACCACGGCGCGCAGAGCGTCAAAGAATGAGTTCAGCGGAACGGACAAGTCGAATATCAGCATTTGTAGAAAGTTAATTGTGACGGTATCCGGACGAACCTCCTGCTCCGAACCAACGAACCGGTCCCACAACGAGTCCACGTATGACCTCGTTTGGCTGGACAAGCAGTGCAAGATCTTCGTAGCCTCCTCAACGGCAGCGCGAGAATCCACGGGCTCATCACGAATGAAAACGCGTTCACCAAATGCAGCCGGACCACGGCCGCGAGTTGCGTCGCCCGTGTTGGATTCGGCAGTTGCGGGCTCCATGTATTCGTCGGAATCAGAAGAGTCGTCGCCGGCTGGAGAGTAGTGGGGTGAGGCAGGAGAAACAGAAGCCGCAGGAGAGACGCCGAGTGCCAAGGAATCACGCCCAAATACTTTGGAGCCAGACGCAGATGGCGAGGATGCATAAAAGAACGACGGTGCACCAGCGGTTGGTAAGACTACGCGATCCGTGCTGAATGAACGAACTGCGGATAGAATCCAGTGATAGACTTCCACAAGCGTCATTGACGCCTGCGGAACGGCCAGGTTCTTTTTCAACAAGGATAGCAACACGCTTCCTCGCAGGGAAGAAGAATTGTGCAAGCCTCCTGCATTTGCAAATGCATCGGAGGCGGACTCGTCGAAAAAAGGATCCTCCACCAGACAAATCACCTGGTCGCCGTCCACTTCGCATTGCATGCGAATCACAGCCTCAATCTCGTCGTTCGTGAGATCCAGCACGCCGATGCGGTCTTGCGTTGTCGTCTTGATTTGAGACACGAGAGTCGCAATGGAGATTCCACCGGAGCTCACCAGTTCGGCGTCAGTCCGCGCATGCTGATGCATCAAGTCGACCATCGTCTTTGTTAGTGTTTCCTGCCGCCGTTCCCAACTCTCCACAATGTCGAGCCAGCTATACGAGTCCACCCCAGTTTCCGGTTCTACGTTCCTGTTTGCGTTCGATTCCCTCCCAGATTTGGGGCTCCCTGATCGATTCGTTACTTCTTGCATGGACGATGCAAAATACCAGCGCATGTCGGACCACTTGGTAATCCGAGACTTGCTGTCGAACTCGCGAAACAGGACGTCATTGATGACCGATCGCAAGTCGGTGATCGAAGATACATGGCGTAGCAGCTCCGGACTAATGTCTCCTCTGTCCATCTTGTGAAGCAAGAACCCTCGATATTCCTGCAGCGCATTGGGAATATCTTTGATGCGCTCCAGCATTGCGTGAATCCGTTCTGAATTTCCAACACGCTTCAAAACATCCACCTCCCTTCCAACTGAAAAGCGAGACGGCGATCGCAAAAAATCACGAGCCAGGAAACATGCGTATATGTACTCAAACCCATTCGGCAATTCTAGCTGCTGCAGCAGTGCCAAGTCTTCTTCGTCCTTGCGCTTCTCCAAAATCTGCGCGACAAGTCGAAGCTGTTTTGCTTCGTCCAGACGCGAGAATGCACTCTGGAAGGCCTGCGGTACAAGTGATGACAGCGCAGGAGTGCAGATTCGAATACCGTTGGACACTGTGCGATACTTTGAGAACACGTCTACTCGCGAACTGACCAACACCGAAGCATCGTCCTTCATGGAGCGCATAAACGACGCAACCAGGAATGAGACGAATTCATTCAAGAGCACGTGGTCCAACTTCAAGCGCTTGAGCAAGAGTCGCAGATCTGCAAACTTTGGAGCGCAGAATTCCTGCAAGGTTTCGCAAGAGCAAAATTCACGAACTTGCGCCAGAAGCTTGTCATTGTATGACCACTCTGACACCATAGCTGTTTCTGCAGTCTTCACAATCGTGTCCGAAATGGAACGCGAAAACGTTAGCGGGGAGCAGCAGAATGCCGTGATCCACGCAAGCGCTCGTTCGATGGACTGAATAGAAATCGAAGATGACTGGAACAGCCTGTGCCAGAGGAACATCCGGCGCTTGAACGGTTCAACGAGATACGTTACCGACAGAAAGGAAGACGAAAAGCGAAGGACTTTAACGAACCTCGAAAACAGGGCAATAACAGCGTCGCGGTTCAGGCCCTCTCGAGTGCATGCATGCCCGTGCGATGAGCCGGAAAGGTCAATGCAATGGATGGCATCGATCATCTGGTACAAGTCATCGGCAATCCGCTGCATGAAAGAAATGCACACTCGCTTCAGTTCTGTGACGTAAATTTCGCCTTGGTCAGCCCTATCCTTTGCTGCGCTTATCATTTGCGGAAGGGAGGCAAACCCGGGAGATGCTGGGTTCACGCTGGGCGATATGCTGGAAGATGCCTCAGGTGCATTGCTTGACGATGCACCAGTGCTGTTGCTGACGTTGGCCGATCCAGCACCAATGGACCCGGATGCGGAAGCCTGTGCAGAGGAGCTTCCTGCTGCTGCTGCGCTGAATGGAGCAGACGTGGGCGGCAACTCGCGTTCCGTAAAGTCAGAAAACAGCAATCCACGATCATGCACTTCCACTTCGATGTTGTCTGCGTCGATGCGCAGCTTTCGTGCATTGCTTTCCAAAAGGGCAACGACTCGTTCCAGAAATTCGAATCTTGCATGCAGAGACCCGCCATCTGCGGAAAACGCCTGAAAGTACAGCCCAACGAGGGGCAAGAATCCGTCCAGAAGGTACAGCAGCACTTCAAACTCGCTCGCTTCCGCGAGAAAATCGTCGGATCTCGGCGGGTAGTAGCCGCGCAAGATCTTTTCAAACAGACGAAGAGACTCCACCGTGCGGAGAGAAAGAATTGAGAGCGAGCGAGCATCGCGAACGGAGAGGTTGGAGAGCAAGTCGACTGCAATCGCGCGCATTTCAGGAGTATCTGAATTCTGAAGCATGGCGACCAACGACGGCACAAGACCCGATTCCATGAGCAGCCCTGACGCTCTGTGGGGAATTCCTTCGAGATACACGTTCAGATTTCTCAAAACCGGCGCAACAGTCGGGGTGAAGGGGGTGTAGTTCTTGAGTAATCCAATGAGCGCAAGCGCAAAGTGCTCGCGTTGTCCCGACACTTCAGACCTGATCTCAGCCCACGGAGCGAGCATGGACTTGACCGCGATCTTGGAAGCCATCGAACCTGCGGACGGTCCCACAATCGACGCACTGCCCGCGGCAACGGTGTCATCCCCTGGAGCCGCCTGCTTCACCGCGTCTGGAACCGCATTGGCGGCAGCTTCGTTGGGAAGCACGGGGACGGGAACGACCGCTGACTTGACTTGCTGCTCCTTGATGATGGAGTTCACATCGAATTGGTCCATACGGAGCCAAGCATGCACCACAGAGTCTCCTACAGGACACACAACATGTCGAAGGTCCGGGAAGTCTGGATCGCCCAGTACTTCCACACACTCGGAAACTGCAAACGAGCCTGGGCTGCACAGGTCTTCCGCAGAGAATGATGATCTCGGCGTGTAGATCCTCAGTTGCCGAACCCGAGTGTTGATTCCAGAGGGAGTGAGCAAGATGCGAATGTCCTTGCACCGAACTGGCTTCTTGCGCAGGTCAATCGTTCCCCAGGCGAGATCGGGCGGCAGATCAGAGGACGGATTCGCTTTCCAGATTCTCTGGTACTTTTGCGCGCGTGTCTGATAGACGGTCTTCCATTCTTGTGAAGCGGACATGCGCACCTGGATGCTGATTTCCTGAGGAACATACGAGGATTCCGAAGACTCTGCAACGCAGATTTGCACAATCGAGAGATTGATGGTCGTGGGGAACTCGGCAATGATGTGGTGTGGCTTGCTGGATGAGCTGGACTCCCAGACAGTTGCGTGATTCAGATCATGAAAAACGCTTTTCTTCAAAGACCCAGAAGAAACAGAGTACACCGGTGTGGAGCTGACGTCTTTCAGCATCGTCACGCGATCTGGAAGACACGAGGCTTCGAACACCGACTCCGGGCGTCTGATGCTCGACATTTCTTTTTGGAGTTGGTGGGAAAGAAAAAAGAACAGCGTGTAAAATTCACGAAACGTTGCAAGGTTCTGACGCGAAAATGGATCTTCTCTTTGCGGATGATGACAACAGGGCAGAAAAGGGAGTGTGCGCTCTGTGGGTGTGGGTGTGCGTGTGTGTGGGTGTGTGTGGGGTGTGTATGGGGAGGCTCTGTTCATTATTTTGGAACATTCGAATGCAAGTTCGAGTGTTTTGGCAGTTGCACTTCCACTCGGAGGGTTCTTCATGACGCCAAAGAAACGTACGAGCAGATCCTGTCCAAGAGACGAAGAAAATGCACGACCACACACGCTCAAGGGGAGATTTTTGTGTCACGCCTACATGATACCCTGAACATGCATATCTACGAACAGACATGCATATTCAGTCTTGCATCCTGTTGCCGGTAAGGGGACAGGCCCCAACACGCCTCACGGCGTTCTTCAGATAGATGCTCCGCGCTCCGTTCCCAATCTCGATCAAATCGGTGAGCCACTTTCTCAGCGTGACACGTTGTTCCTGAGAAGGGTGCAGTTTGATTCTGACGGCCCTAGCAGCAGACATAGTGACACGTGGTCTCTTAGGAGGTCTGCGGGACCTAGGAGGCCCTGTATCGAGCCGCGTAGGCGTAGGCGAATGCGAATGCGTCATCCCAGCGCACCCACGCCCATATTTGAATAAAAGAGTGAAACCAAAAAAAGTGATACCAACGAATGACAGAACAGATGGCTACGGATGCTGCGTTAAAGAGTGTCGAAAATGCGGAGCCTGTGTCACAGCTGAATTTTGGTCGAGCGTGCGTAAGCACGGATTCCCTGTGAAGCAAACGTGCTAGTGTCGGCCACTATTGATCGTGTCTGCTTATGCCTGACAATGACGTGTCATTATTCAACGGCGTTCGTAAAGGATGGAAGTTGGGAACCAGTCTGTTTTCCTCCCACCACAACCTTGGGCACCTTCCGACTTTCGTGGTCTCCTTCTCTGATGCTCTCTCTCTCTCTCTCTCTCTCTCCCCGTCACACACACACATACACACACATTCTTTCTTTCTTTCCAGTTCCAACAATTGTCGCAGATAAAGGACAAGTTCTTCTTTCGAGGATGTCATCGTCTCCTGCTGCACAGCGAAGAAAATCGACTGGGACAACCGTGGTGCCGCAGCACGCGGTGTCTGCACAAGGGCAACCCAACCAAGTTTTGATCGGCCGCAACCAGTATCCACAGGAAGAAGGCGAGCCCGTTGCGTTCGACGAGACTGAGGATGCTGGCCTCTTAGATTTTCTCAACACTGTGCTCCCTCATGAGGATGTCCATCTGTCAGACGACCAGATCCAGGCTTTGTTTCGTGCGCGTTGCGAAGACCAAGGAATTGCTGTGAATCTCGACCGACTTGGTCGATTTCGGGATTTCTTGGTGAAGTCGTGTGCTGGACTCTTGTTTTCTGCGCGCGAAGCAGGACTTGGTGAGCGATCCTGCGTTGTTCTGGCAAAAATTTTCAAATCGAATTCCAACTACTCTCAGCTCGATCTTTCGGGAAACCGCCTTCATGATGAGGGTGCCGTGTATATATCATCGCTTCTTGCATCCCCGACTTGCCACATCGTTCGACTGGCAGTAGGAAATTGCGAAATCTCAAAACGAGGCGTGTCGTCGATTTTTGAGCCGTTGATTTCGACGAATGTCACTCTGACGAGTCTTGATATCCATCGCAATCACATGGGCCAGAAGTCCTGTGAGTTGCTTGGTACGATCCTTGCTGAAAATCAGGTGCTCTACGATTTGAATGTAGCGTCTACTGGGTTTGGCCCTGATGGAATGCGCGAGATTGCGCTCGGCCTTGGGATGAACTCGACACTTCGCATACTGAATCTTGCTGCGAACTCCATTGGGGCAGAGGGAATCCGCCACTTTGTTCAGCATTGCATGGCGATTGTGGGGGCCACGTCATCGTTCAGCAGTGGCGATGCGCTTCGATCCGTTCCAATGAACACTTCTCGGTTTGCCGTGACGCGGCTCAACCTTGCTCGAAATAACCTTGGTGATCGCGGCATGAGCATCCTTTGTCGTGCACTGGTCGACACACGAGGAAAGCACCCGCTTCAAGAGCTTGACCTCTCCGAAAACGGATTCACGACGGAGGGCTTCAGCGCGCTTTCCAACCTTATTCGGCAAGACCATGTTATTCAGGTACTCTCCGTTTCGCGCAACGTTTGGACTGCGCAGGTTTCGGCTTCGGAGTTCGCAGATGCTCTTGCGTCGAATGGAACCATTACTCGTATTTCACTGTCCCAGTGCAAAATCTATGACGAGGCCGGATCGATGATCTTGGAGGCTTGTTCAAGAATGAGTTCTCTGCAGCTGCTGGATGTCAGTCAGAACTATCTTGGCGACGAATCAGGGAAAATGCTAGCGAAATGCATCTTTGCGTCTGTTGGTTCTTCTGCGAATTCCTCTCTCGCTCCAATGCGATATGGATCTGCTGCACTTGCTCCTACATTGGGTGTGAAAGGAACGATCGCCCGCATTGTTGCCGACAAGAACCGCATTGGTGATGCCGGAGGGTTTGCAATCGCGGAAGCGCTGAAAGGGAACCGGGATACATTCCTCTCGCTCCGGATGAGCAACAACAAGATTCGGGATGCCGGCGAATTGATTGCAACTGTTCTTTCCGAGAAGAACGAGTATGTCCGAGACGCCGATTTCTCGATGAACGAAATGAAGTATGAGCATATCATCGCCATCCAGCAAGCTGTTGCTCGGAATCTCGTTCGACACAAAAATTCAAAGACGGAACGACTGCAAAACCAGATTTCGTCTCTGGCGTACCAAGAAGACCACCTCACAATGACGTCCAAAATGTGCGAGGAGGAACGGGTCCGGTTGGAACGTGCCAGACAGACGGTGATTGTCAGAAAGGAAGAACTCGAAGTGCTAAAGACTGCGATGGATCAAGAGAAGAAGCATCTGGAGGGGTTGCAGAAGGATGCCGTGAACGAGCGTCTTGACAAGGAAACGCGTCTTGAGGACCTGAATCGAGAGATCAGCATCATCAAGGCCAACGGAGAAACCAAACAAGCGATGGTGGTGGCTCGTATTGAAAACGAAACCAAGAAGAGAGCTGCAATTGCGAAGAGCACAAAGAGGAAAGAACAGGACCTGGAAGAGGAGAGGAGAAAGCAAGAAGAGGACGTCAAGCCGTTGAAAGAGCAGGTGGAGAAGACCAAGAGACGAGCGTTGATGGCAGAAAAGGAGCTGAAGGAGGAACAGTCGTCGCTGGCAGAGTACGTTGACACTTGGAAATTGGATGCGACGCATTTTGACGCTGTGGTCCATGAGCCAAAGTACGATCCACAGGCGGCTGCCAGCAGCACCGTGTGATCCCCATCCATCATGTTCCCAGTTGATTTATTATTATTATTACTATTTATTATTTTTTCTTATTGTTGTTGCTGTTATTTATCATCCGTCTTGAATTCTTGCGTTTGTTGCAACAACCAATGGATTCGGGAATGAGTTTTGTTGTTGAATCTATCATATGTGGGCGGTTGCTGTGCTGCGGGTCGGCCGGGATTTGTAAAGCATGATCTTTTTCTTTTTTTTCTTTCTCAAAATCGAAGAACCCATATGTATCTTGTTCGATATGATATGATTTCCAAGGAGCATGAACATCGTCACAGTGCCCCCCTCGATCAGTAGCCAGAACACGCCGTACGCTCACTGTCTACAGGGTGTAAATAATACTGTCCGTTGGCGTTTTGCGGTGAACGTCGAACGTCGAACGATTGTACTCGACGACCCCTCCGAAAGATGTTGCATAGAATTGACGCTTGCCCCCGAACGCCGACACCGGAGTTCGGGACACCCTTCAAAACAAAAACAAAACAAAAAACTGGTCCTTTCTCCGCAGTCTACAGACAAGTCAAAACACTCAGCGGTATACGGGGAAAAGAAAGAACGGAGAAGAGGAAGAGGAAGTGACAAGTGGTGTGAGAGATGTCAAAGATTGCTGCGTCGTGGGATGCTGCTCAGTATCTGCTGCACAATGACTTGCGATCGCGGCCTGCAGTCGACCTCTTGCAGCGCGCAATGTCCGTTATGAAGTCGAAGCCTGCGGTTACGACGCCGGTCTCGCAAGTGCAGATTGTGGATCTAGGATGTGGACCGGGGAATTCGACGCGCATTATCGCGTCTGCATTTCCGAGTGCGACGATCACGGGAATCGACAGTGCCAACGACATGCTTGACAAGGCCAATCGCGACACGTCCGCGAGCGAGTACCCCAATATACGCTTTCAGAACCAAGATCTCACGCACTGGGTACCACGCGAGCAGCAAGACTTGATATTCTCCAACGCGCTATATCAGTGGGTCGCAAACCACGATCAGCTTTTCCCGGCTCTTGCAGCTGCGCTAAAGCCGCAAACTGGAGTGCTGGCGATCCAAATGCCGCGCAATTTCCAAGCTCCATCGCATGTGCTGCTTCGTAAGCTTGCTGGGGATGCGTCGGAGCCTTGGGAGCCCCTGCTGCGTGGACGGCTTCCAGAAAACCCAGTTGCAGACCCTGTGGACTACTACGCAATGTTGGCGGGGCTGTGTGCAAAAGTCGACATCTGGGAGACCGAGTACCTGCAGGTGCTGAAGGGGGAGAATCCGGTACTCGAATGGGTCAAAGGAACAGCACTCGTTCCTGTGCGCGCTGCCCTCCAACAAGACCCGGATCTCTTTGCGCGGTTTGAAGCCAAGTATGCAAGTGCGCTGCGAGACGCATATCCAGTGCGTCCCGACGGTACAACACTCTTTCCTTTCAGGCGCATCTTTATCGTCGCTCTCGCAAAGTAGGCGCAGTACCATTGCCATTTTGATGACCCCGGCACTCGTGCTTACCTTCCAGCTACCGGCCGGTAGTTCTCACAAGCCATCGATTTTTTGTACACCGTAGTTAGACGGTATAGTATAGTGAAGTCAGAGCTCAAAAGTGCAGCGACGTTTCTCCCAGTCTTCCTTGTTTTCTTCTTATTTTGCATTTCCTTGAATCTTGCTGGGCTGGTTGCTTTTCGGTCGGCGTATGCAATGGGCTCCGGTGCGTCGAGCGTGTCCGTATGGGGAGTCGGACGCTCCAGACCGAAAGGCCCGTGTTCCCGAGCACATTGAAGAAATTCCCGTTGATGCAGATTCTGGGGCAACCGGGCCCGAGTGCATGATGGACTCTGAGGAAGAGGGCAGCGTTCGTCTCCACAGTTCAGTCGACTCTTCGCAGCACGCCGCTTCTCCTTCGGCGGATCCACGCGCTCCCGCTCCCGCCCTCCGCCTGTTGTCCCCGAACGATCCGCCGGCTATTGGGGAGTCATCTACAGTGGAATGTGCGAAAGAGGAATGCGGACTGTTCTTTGCAAGCGAGTGGGAAATGGAACTGCACTACGAAGCGGCTCATCGATTCCAATGCGCCATGTGCTCTCAGTCGTTCGCCAGCGCGCAGCACTTATCCGATCATTTGCTGTTGTACGGCCTGCATTCTCGGCGGTCGTAGTAAAAAGCTCTGACACTCTTTCCCGACACTCTGACATCCCGAGTGACATGCACCCCTGCCACGTGGTGCTACGTGCTACACAAAATGTCCATTGTGTAGACTGACTTTCCACTCCAGTCCAAACAAAAGTCAGCCACTGCTGTGTCACTTCCCTCCTTCTTTTTCCTTTTGTCTCTCCACCACCAACAAAAAAAGTGTCATCCGGTCATTGGCTTACACTTACTTAACGTCAGTCCAATTCTTTTCAAGTCAGAGTGTCTCCAATACTCCGACTTGCTCTTTGTGATTCGACTCTTCGATCGCTTTTCTTCCTTTCTTTTTGAATTTTCTTTCGAATCTGTATTCTTTCTCTTCTTATCAGTCTCTGGTATTAAATATCCCCCTTTTTTAATTTTAAATTTGACATTTTTTCAGCTCGTATTGGTTTGTTGGAGAAGAAACATCAAGAATGAATTCCGAGTACGACTTTCTGTTCAAGCTTCTTTTGATTGGAGATTCTGGAGTTGGTAAGTCGTGCCTTTTGCTTCGGTTTGCGGACGACACGTACACGGAATCTTACATATCGACTATTGGAGTGGATTTTAAGATCCGGACGATTGAGCTGGATGGAAAGACCATCAAGCTTCAGATCTGGGACACTGCGGGCCAGGAGCGGTTCCGGACGATTACGTCGTCGTACTATCGTGGGGCGCACGGCATTATTGTGGTGTACGATGTTACGGATGCAGAGTCGTTTGAGAACGTCAAGGACTGGTTGTCTGAGATTGAGCGGTATGCGACGGAAAACGTGAACAAGCTGCTTGTGGGAAACAAGTGCGATTTGGAGTCCAAGCGTGCAGTCTCGACAGAAACGGCAAAGGAACAGGCGGACCAGATGTCAATTCCTTTCTTGGAGACGTCTGCAAAGACTGCGCATAATGTGGAGCAGGCCTTCATCACCATGGCACGGGACATCAAGGAACGCATCCAACAGGCGCCGCCCCCAACAACCGCTGGAAAGGGTCCAAAGGTCAACGTCGGTGCAAACACCCAATCGGTCAACAAGAAGGGCTGCTGCTAATCTGGTTGATTGGTATAAGTCTTCTTCCCTTGGGCTTCACACAACAATGATTCCTCTCTCTCCTTCCGTCTCCGTCTGTGTTTTTTTTTCTGTCGTTGTCCACGTCTTCTTCCTCCTCCTGCTTTGGCTATCGCCATCTGCTTATTCTCTGTTATCCTTTTGGTGTTTTCTTTTGGTTGCTGTTTTGTTGCGCTGTTTTGTTAATTCTTCTTCTCAATGGCTGCCAAGAGAAAGATGAAAGGGCTGTGATAAATAATACTCATCTTTTATGCAGTTTCTCGTTCATTCTGTGTATGTGTGTGTGTGTGTGTGTGTGTGTTATCTTTTGCAACTGTCAACGACGCGCATGCACTCCTCTTTATTCTTCTCGCTCTCTTTCTTCCTTCCTTTCTTTTTCTTTCTTCTTCTTTCTTCTTCTTTCTTTTCTTCTCTTTTCTTTTCTTTTTTTCCTTCTTCATTTCCTTTTCTTTCTTCTTCCCTTCATTCTTCTGTTCGTTAATAGAGCCTCCTATGACTTGGAACCTCGCAGAGCTTCTAACTGCTGCGAAAACAAAGCAGCGTCCTCGCCCATGTTGGCCGAGGGCACACGGCGATGCTGGCTTCGCTCTGCTGCAGATGCCGGGGTGCCTCCAGCTGCTGGAACAGCTGGCCGTGCCGGGGTCTTTGGGGTTTCTGAATAAAACTTTCGGTTCATGTACTTGTCTCGCACAAATCGCTGCATCTCCGCCATATCCTGCTGCGGAGACGGGCGCTTGTCACGGAGATTTGCTTCGTAGCGCGAATTCACGCGCACATTCCCATGACTGGCCATGAATGCGATGGTTTCGGGAGCCCAGAAATCCAGAGTCACGGAGCGGACTTTGGAAATGTGGACGCCAAGATTGCGGTGCAGGCCGGCACACGCGTGGCAAACAAATACACCAATATTGATCGATGCCCACCGTGGATTGCGAGCTCCACAATCGGCACAAAATTCATTGCCCTTCACCTTCAAGACGTCATCCAGTGACATGTTCGACTTCTCATCGCGATGCACAGAAACATCCTCCACCGTGTCGAACGATGCGTCTTCCTCCTCCTCTAAGCGGTGAGATGAAGACGATGACGAAATCATGTTGGTGCCGGTTCTCTCATCATCGTCGTCATCATCATTGTCGTCGTCATCATCGTCTTTTGCCATGTAGGACGGAGACCCCGCGGTGTTGGACAGCGACGTTGACGAAGAGGAGGATTTGATGGACGTCAGCGTGTCATCCAGAGAGGGCAGGAAGACACGCGACTGGTACTGCGATGAATCGTCCACTTGCTTCCAAAAGTCCAAAACTTGCTTTCGGTATGCGGAGTTCGTCGGATGTCGGCAAAGCGTCTCGTACACTTCCCCGACAAGCAGAGGGATGACTCCATACTGTGCATATCCATCAAAGCACAGTCGCCACAAAAAGTTGGAGTACTTCATGACCGCATCATCTTGCTCGTCCGTGTAGTCCCGAGTCGAGGACTGCTCCCAGCCCGCGAAAGCAAACGTCGGAGACCACACTTTCGCCATCAGGAAATGCGCATACACAAACACCAGCAACTCACCTTCGTCAGCCTGATCTCGCTGTTGATCTGCGATTTGCTTGAACGCAAGAGCAGTGCTCAGTGGATTGCGAGGCAAGCTATCAAAAAGCTTCTTCGCATCCGGAAATCCAGACAAGACGCGGAACGTGGGCTTCCAACGCGCTGCAATCGCAGCCAGCGGCGGCCCAAATTCTGCTGCGCGGGCGCGCATACCGTTTCTGAATTCAGGTACCGGACCATTCAAAATGCAATGATGAAGAGTAATGAGAACCTTCAGCGCAACAATGGCAGATTTGAGAACTGGTCGCGACAACAAGATGGCCTGAGCATAAGAGACGATGGGCGAGGAATCGCCACGTTGGCGCACGGACTCAAAAATGTCCACCAAGATGCGGCGGACGTACTTGTGCTTGGGAGCAGTTGGCAACCGCGAAGTTGCCTTGATAATCCATCCCTTGGACTTCGAAGAAATAGAATATGACGGCAGATCCTTCATATAATACGAGAGTTTGCTCTTTGCCGCAAGAAGCTTCGATGCGAAGAAACCTTGGCTTTGGGTGGCGGGATACGGAGAATGCGAAGGGGAGTTGTTTGACGATCCACCAAACAGGGACAGCCCCTCGTTGTGAGAACCCGAGGGGCTAACCCCAAAAAAAGAATCCATGTCGGTTCCTCCATGTGCTGCAGGGGATTCGACAGGAATGTCAAGAATCGAGAATGACGACTCTGACGCTCTTTTGGGTTTTGTGTTTGCAGAGGCAGCAGCAGGGAAACCAGCAGATGCGGGCGCGGGTGCAGGAGATCGCAACTCGGATCCAGAAAAAGCACCAGAAGCGGACTGCGTGCGCTTATGCGAAGCTGCTGCGCTGCTGCGTCCGCTTGTAGAGTTGTTGCCGCTACTTCCAGTAAACGCAGGATTCGGCGGAGACAGAGAACTAGAGGAAGCGATTTCAAAAAGATCAACTGACGACGCCGCCTTGTGAGACGACGAGCCAAATGCAAGAGTTTGAGAATTGTCACTAGCTGCGGAATCCCCTGCAACCCAATCGAGCTGAGAGAAGAGCGCGCTGGAGCCTGCAGCCGCTGGTGCGGAGGACCTCGTCTTCGACGCTGAACCGCCAGCTGGGGTCGAGACGGTCATCGCAGGAGCTGGAAGAGTCGCTCGAGCCGGGGTTTGGCCTGCCTTGGGAGGCTTGGCAGGCGTCGCAAATGCAGAGGCGCCGGGGCCAGGAGCCTTGGGAGAGGCAATTTCAAATAACGGATCTGGAACAGTTTCTGCGGCAAAAGGGCTCGACCCTTCTGAACTGAACGCATCAAACTGTGCCCACCCACCAGGAGTCTGCTGGTGATCAGGTCCAGCTGTCGGGGCGGGGGCTGTAGAAGTAAAGAAGTCCAGGCTGGAATCCGATCCAGAATTGTGAGAGGAACCACCAAAACTGCCACTGTTGCCAAAGCCATTCTTCGCATTTGCAGGGGATGACGGATTCGACAAATTCATTCCGTCGAAATTAGCCTCAAACTCCACAGGCTCCAAAGGCGCTGCCGAAGCGATGGTGGGTGCGCTCGAAGTCCCCTTCGTAACCCCGCCGTCCGTTCCATACCAATCCACCATCCCAAACAATCCCCCACCCCCGGCAGCAGCAGCAGTAGCGGTAGCGGTAGCAGCTGAACCTGCAGCGGGCTTCTTGGCTCCTTTGCCTCCTTTTCCTCCTTTTGCTCCCTTCTTTGCTGCCCTTTCCTCTTCAACAATTTCATTGTACGTCTTCAGATTATAAAATTGCAGCTGGGTTTTGTACTTCCCCGGGCGCACTTTCAACGGATATGCGACCTGACGCAGCTGGCACACCTGCTCTAGGACCCAGAAAGTATCTGGTCGCTCGACAGGATCTGCGATAAAGATCTTGGAAATGAGGTCCTTGACTCGCTGCGAATACTGCGGGAACGGTGGAAAGTCGTACTTGACATTAATGATCTGAAGAGCGCCATTATCCTCAAAGGGCGTCTTGTAGTAGCACAACTTGTACAGAATGCACCCGAGCGCCCAGACATCCACTTTTTCGTACACCGGCATGCGTGCATACAAATCACACTGCTCGGGAGCACGGTAGGCCATTGTTGTGTTTCTTCCAATGTCTGCTTCCGCCTCCTGCAATTCTTCCTTTGTAACCAGAGTGTATGGCTTTGTCGTACATGAGCCAAAGTCACACAGCTTGTACAGCAAATCGCCTTCTCCGGCAGCAGAAGCCGGATGTGACAACAGAATATTTTCAACTTTCAGATCCCGATGTGCAATAGGCGGCTCACATGAATGTAGCATTGCAACAGATAAGCAGACATCATAAAAGATCCGGAATATCTCGCCTTCCGTGAACCGTCGCTGTCTCCTCTCGTTCATGTAGTTCACGAGATGCGACCCGGATGCATATTCCATCAAAATCCACACTTCCTTCGCATTAGAAGGAGGGGGTGCATCCGTGATTTCGTTACCAAAATATTCAATCAGGTTCGGATGTTTCGGCAGCACTTCCATGCGCTTGCATTCCAACAATGCAAAATCCAGCGTTTCCTTATTCTGGCACAGAACCTTCTTCAGTGCATACTGCCGACCAACAGACAGGTCTCGCGCAGTAAACACAAACGAAAACCCACCTTCCGCAACTAACTGCTCAATGCGAAGACGCTTTCCAGCAACTTCCATCTGCTTCCCAACATAACTGGACGCGGATATCTTGTTTCCGGGAAACATTCCTTCAAAACTTGCTTGTTCCTGCCTGCACCCGTACCCACGCCCGCACCCGCACTCAACACACACGCGCACGCACACAAAGCGAAACGAAACGAAACAAAAACAAAAAGCACCACGATCGCAACAACAACAGCAGCAGCAGCAACAAGTCAGAGACACGCAAACAGGCACGCCGAAAGAATACAAGAGAGAAGTTACGGAAAAGCGAAAGAAGTGGAAAAAAGGTCAGAAAGCCTGAGTCGAATGTGTGGAAGAGAGAGAGAGAGAGAGAGAGAAGAAGAAGAAGAAGAAGAAGAAGACGACGACGACGACGAAGAAGAAGAAGAAGAAGAAACGGACGAATAGAAAAGGCCTCAATCGATTGGTTCGCTCGACCAGTGTGGGCTGTGTGTGGGGCTGTGCTTTTTGATACAGGAGAACAGAAAAAGGAGAGAGAGTTGCGACAGTTTTTTCGCACTGAATCGATATGATACACAGCAGTTTTGTGTAGAATTTTCGTGGAATTTTTTTGAGAGATACTTCAAGGTCCCCAGGACATTGGATTGACGCAAAGCTTGATACTGGCCGTCGGCTTCCCGCGCATTTTTTTCTCTATAGACTGTTACGAACTCGCCTCTTCTCCCTCCCATCTCTCACCTCCTTTTTGTTTTAAAGAATGCTTTTTATGGCTGGCGATGTTGCCGAAGATGGTCAAGATGATGATGGAAGCCAGTTTAGTTCTCCTTCTGCAAAAAGGATAAAAACCGTCAATGACCTTCATGCTGATCTGGTTTCGCACGGCCATGCCTTTTCTTGGCTTCCCAAGAATGTCGTTCGCTATAACTCTGATGCAGCGTTCCTTACCAAAG
>VRVR01000059.1:67203-114142 GCA_009859145.1 Andalucia godoyi
GCTGGGAACATCGACTCAATCCTTTTTTCTGAGTGCCCGGGATTTCCGATTGGATTCCGTCCCCGAAGCATGGCATGCTCTCCAGCATGCGTCCTAGTCCACAGGGCGACATACAATTCATAGAACAGAAAGGCTATGAAGTTTCCTTTGGCTCCATTGTGTCAAATGGTTTCGGTGGTGTTCTGGAAGAACGAGATCCATTTCTGCGGAGCGTTTGTCCGACCGATGCTTGATTCTCTCCAAAACCAACAGACTGCTGAGTGGTGCTTCTATGATGGATTTCTCCAGCGTATGGAGCTGTGGAGTTTGGGCATAGGCTGAGCAGCATCTGCCGAAAGAATGGCGATGCATTTGATGTATGCTCACTGACATACATTCGTACCGATGTGCTCCAACCACCAACAGCAGAGGCTGATGTCCCGGTCTTTCGAGACGGTGGGAAAATGAGCAAAGCATCAAGGGAGAGTGCAATGGAGCAGCGTCTGCAGAGCATCAAACAGTCGTTTGCGCACCAAGCACAAAGCTCGACGGGCCGGGGCCGAACCAATGCATTACCAGTTCATCTGTGAGGATGAAGAATTGATGACTATTCGTACGCAGCGTGCATCTCCGGAGTGCAAATAGACAGGAACGCAGGAAACCTTGTGTGTTTGTCGTCTGCATTTTGTGGACTAAGGTGAAAATGCTGTTTATAATAAATGCTCTCTTGACGCTAGCATCAAGCCAATGCTTTTCCTTTAATTCCACGTCCTGGGGACCTTGTAGCACCTCTCAATTTTTTTCGCCCATTCGGTTAACTACAGCAGGAAAAGAAGAAAAACACAACACAATGAGCCAACGACAGGACGGGGGAGGAAGGGAGGGGGGGGGGGGGGCAAAGATGCATTTACTTCTGGTTTCCTCATTGGTGTGAATCAGACAAGAGAGCACTGGGGCTTCCAAAGGACAGATATGCAAGGCCGTCGAGCTCCGCGTCTTGCTCAATGCGCAGCTTCTGCTGACGGAAATTCGTGATCGCCTGCTGAACGGCTCCAACTAACTCCTTTGCTTGTGCACACAGCAAACGACGGGACGAATCTTCTCCCATAAACTTCAACCATACAACGTTCGGCTGCGCAGCGTCTGCGAAAACGCTTTCCACAGAGCAGAAGTGCACTTCCAGCTGAATCGTGGATTTGTCAATCAGCAAGATGGAGTCCACAGTAATCTTCAAAATTCGTTCGTTTTTTCCAATCTCCCACACAAGTTGCGTCTCTGATCCAGAGCGATTTCGCGTGATACGTTCGCCAGAAGAAACAACGACTGGTGTGTTCAATTCAACAGGACCAAGCGTCGACGAAAATGCAGCATCCGGCGGCGGAGATGGTCCCACAATCGACAGCTCCAGACCCCCCTTCTTTGCAGCTGTTTTCCTGTACAAAAAGGCCTGCGAGTACTGGAGTGATCCGCTGTGAAATGCAGCATCCATGATGTCATCGATCAGCTCTTTGCGTTCCGCAGCATTCTGCATGACGTAACGACGAACCGCAAGATCATCGTCAGTCGAATGGGTGCACGGGAAAAAACCTATTTCAGGCTCTGGCTCCGCCGCCAAATTAAAATGAATGACAACGTCTCCATCATCATTCTCGTCTACGGACGCAATCTCCGAAAGAAGACGCTCGTTCTTGATACATTGAGTTTTGGGATCAATGTTGAGAATCGAGATCGCCGTCAACTTGATCAACCGAACCTGGCGCTTGCCTTTCGAATTGACCTTCACAACGCGATAGGAGCGCGCAATGGAATGCTTCGACTCTTCTGGCAAGGCAATCTGGTCAAGATCAATGATGGATCGAAGTTCTCTCCAATCGTACACTTCAAAGATCTTCTTTCGCGAAGATTTTGCAGACGAAAAGTTCTTGACAAACCATGAAATTGCGCGCGAAAATGCAACAGGATGCACCAAGTAAACGGCTTGCAAATTCTTCTTGTGCTTCCGTGCGAACAAGCGTGAAAGGGGCAAGATTTGCCGGAACAGTTGTTTCGACAGCGGAATATTGTTCCAAGAGCAATCTACGATTACATTGAACGCCGAATTCACAGCGTCTCCCAGCACTCTGATAATGTACATGGCCAGCATATTGAGGTCGGAAACCAAAGACTCGTTGCACGTGGTCAACTTGCTCAAAATCATATAAAACACAGGAATTCCTGATTTCGTCTTCGGTCCTGAAAAAAAGAAGTTTGTCGCTTCCACCTTGGACAAATCGACGTCAAGCTTTCGAAGATGGGAATACGAAAACTCACGCAACTGATCCAGCGGGGTGATGTCCAATTCAGAGTCTGCGTCATTTTCCTGCGACTGATTCGCAAGCGACTGGCCGCTCCGTGCGGTTCCTGGCGGTGCTTTCGTCGTTGATTGTCGGCGACCACTTGCAGAAGAGGATGTCGGAGAATTTGCTCCAGCGCTTGAAGAAGCTGCGTCCGGACCCCCAACGCCCATATCAGTCGCCTTGCGGTGCACAGGACCGAGCTGCTTTACAAGGTCCAGGAACTCTCGATCCGACGCAATTGCCGATGACCCAGTGCTGTCATCTCTGAGAGATTCTTGCTGCAAAAATGAGATCAGCCGATCGGCGTACTGGACAATGAGCGCGTGCACTGTGATCAAATCCTTGATGTCGTACTGTCGGAGATCCACGTCTTCCGCGGTTTCGAATGTTGGCTCCATTGGCTTCGGCACGGCAGGAGCGGAAGCCGCAGGGTTGCTAACCATCTTGAGCAAGAAGGTCTGCACCAGCGGCTGCAATTCAGCAAGCAGCGGGTTCATACACTCCATGTACGGCTCTTTCTTGAAATCGACGCCGTTGGCAAGATTCTGGAGCATTTTTGAAATCAACACAAGATTTCTCCTGGCCCTCATGGATATATCGACCCCCGGCCCAATGAGATCAAAAGTCTCCGGAGAAACTATGGCTGGGTTCATCAGTCTCAGAAAGATGTAACCGCCTACAAGGGGGCTCGCATTCCACTTGTTCGCGAGTGCAAAATCAGAAATCCACCGTCCGATCAGTCTCATTTCATACGGCATTGCAGAGACAGACGTATCTGGATCACACACATGCTTGACAAATGTCTGGACCGACTCTGCAAAGTGCTGTCGATTGACTTCCGAGTCTTCCCCTTCGGCAAGTCTTCGCGGATCCATTTCATACGAATAGGGCTCGCCTGCAACCGAGCGAATCAGCGGAGACAGGACTGCCTGCATGTACGCTTGGCCAATCTTCCGAATATACGCTCCAATAAACTTCGTGCCGAGTGAATTGTTTCGAAACACTGTTGTTGGCTCATTCTTGCTCTGCTCGAACTCGTATTCGATCAACGAGTACACAATCGGCATGATCGAATGGCCATGCATGCCAATTCGAACCAGCGCCCCGGAGAGCGCCTCCGCTTCCGCAGGCATCACAACTTCCGCAAGGGCTTTTGTGTATCGAGACTTTCGGCACAACGTCCACACAAGCGTCTTGTATCTCTCCGATGATCCGCTGATCCGCGTCATCTTTTTCCGATTTTCTCCGCTTTTTCAATGATATGCAAATTACCTGATTAAAATTAACCAAGACGTAAAATAATATGAAGGAAGGAAGGAAGGAAGAAATGAAACGAGATAAGAAATGAACAAATGGACCAGGCAACGAAGACGGTGGTTCAGCTGCCCTACTCGAGAAGGCACGGCGTATCAATCAGCACGGTCTCTCGTCCACACGTTCTTTTGAAAATATGTGTGTGTAATGTGTGTATCACGATGCGGTCTTGTGCAGATTGCAGAAAGAGGAAAAGGCTGCAAAGTCAAAACTGACGGCGATTGTTATTATTGTCCAGTCTTGGCAGGTGTTTTTGCACTGTGAACTCGGGGGCTTTGCAGCCTGGATGTTGGAACCTCCGTCGAACTCCTGCAAGAAGCATCAATTTGATGCAGGAGAACGAAGGAAGAACGGAGGAGGGGACCCTGCTGCTACAGCTGCTCTGGCGGCCATAGCTGCAGTTCCGCACACTGCGTCGTCTGGGCCTCTGGCAGTCCCTGAACTCGTGTGCTTTGTGCAGCAACGGCTGCTGAAACCCATAATGACACCGCACGACAGCAGCTGGTGCACCGCGCACGGACCTGCATCCGATCCGCCGCTTGTCCTGCAAACCCACACACCCCAACCCCCGATGTGTCGTACGTTTTTCTGTGGTCTACCGGGCGTCACATGCAAAAATAAAACTGCACGTGGCATTTGTCGGCCTGGCAAAACATGACCATTCGAAAATACGACCAATTCGCTCTGCAACTTTGTAGACGTTGGTGCATTTTTTTTCCGTCCCAGCAGTACGAGACTACGAGGTATCTACTCGATCTTTATTCCTAGGCCGGCGGCAATGGTCTGCACCCTTTCCTGCGAGGCTCCGTGGTCCATCAGCAGTCTGATTCCCTCCACGTTCCGATCGCCAATCACCAGCTCGAGTGCGGCGTCGTCCACATCGGCCCCTTTCCTGATCAGCATGTCTGCAATTTCCAGTCTGTTCGTTGCCAACGCTCTGTGCAGCGGCCCAGACCCCGTACTGTCCCGCATATTTATCCTTGCGTGTGCACCCAAGAGCATCTCAATGACTCGCATGTGGCCCTTTGACACCGCATACATCAACGCAGACCTGCATTCCACGCCCCACGCGCAAAAACCACAGCGTGTTAGTTAAATCAAAATCTTTTTTTTTTCAAAATTCAGCCATCAAGATGAAAAGAATGAAATGAACGAAATGAACGAAATGACGGCACGAGGAATTAAACATACCTCTTGTCTTCGGTGATGGAGTTTGCATCTGCACCGTGACGCAACAGCTCCTGGACAACATCTGCGTGTCCAGCAGATGCAGCGCTAATCAGCGGCGTCCATCCGCCTTCGTCCGTGCTCTCAGCCTGAGCCCCTCTTTGAAGAAGCGTCTCCACGCCGCTTAGATGCCCCGACGCAGCCGCCCAGTGCACTGCAGTCCGGCCGTCTGCGTCGCGAAAGTGCACATTCGCCATCTCGTGGCTCCGCAGAAACTCAAAGATGTCCTGCTTTGTTCTGCATGCCTCAAGCAGGCGTTCATCAACGGACGACATGCTCGACTCGTGCTTCAGTGTACTACTCTTCTTTTTCTTCCCCTTTTTCTTCTACTACTACTAATGCTACTGCGACTACTGCGACTACTGCGACTACTGCGACTACTGCGACTTCTTCTTCGTTCAGACGAGGAAATGCTTGCGACTTTTGAGGGAAACTTGAATCTGTGGGGATTTGAGTCCGGTTGAGTCACTCTTTGAATCGGAACTGTCGTATCCACGAGTCGTCCAGCCAGTTCTTCAGTGTTCCGATTGCGGCGTTGTTCAACTGCAACCGCGGGTGAGGCGCGTACACGGCCCGTCCATTTCCGCAGCAAATAAGCTGCATGAATCGGCGTTGCGGCACGTACGCTTCAAGACCATCTATGCTCGTGTGTTGTGGTGTGCGTGAGTGCGGGAAATGCGGGAATGAACACAATTATTGTTCTCTTTTGGAGGAAGGGAAAAAAACTCTTTCGAGAAGAAATACATACTGCCGTGGATGAAGTGCCAAATATTTCGAGCGATGTAGTGTCCTTGCTTGACGGCATACACGCCAGCTTTTGGGATCGGGCATCCTGTTCTGCCGAGCATGCTGATACAGTCGCCGCTGGCAAACACGTTTGGAAAGGATGGTGACTGCAGGAAGTCATTGACAAGAATCCACCCGTTGTCGTCCAGAGGCACACTGAGATTCTGCTGCACAGCGTGGGGACAGGGGCCAGTAGCGAGGCACAAGACATCAAACCGTAGCGCATACGCATCGCCAACGCCGTTGCATGCAGAGCGTACGTGCACACGGGCATGGTTCGACTCCTCGGATATACCAATGAACCTCGCATGCTCCAGAACGGAAATTCCCAGAGTCTTGAATTCTCTTGCAATTGCATACGGTATGTTGTTTGCCGAACCAGGAAAAACGACGCGAACCGAAACATCGACGCCATCACTACTACTACCACTGCGAGCACCAGCATCAGCCGTGTGCAACGAGGGGAGCCGCAGCATTTCGCGCACGCACTTTTGGAATCGTGCATTCAAAACGAGAGACATTTCCAAAGCTGCGTTTCCTCCACCGACAATGACGACATTCAACTGCATTCGCTGCTGTTGTTGACGTTTCATGACGAACTGAGCAAGACGCTGCTCGAATTGCTCCAGGACTGAGTGGACAGCTCCTATTGGGCGAGTGGAAAACACAAGAGACGGACAAGATGAGTCTGAGTCGTCGAGGATCGCGCATCGACGAGATTCCACCAGACTGGAGAATGCTGTCGTGGATCCGATGTCAATCGAGACTATATCGTACGCGATTTCAGCGTGCACAGCACCCGCATCCACGCCCGGCGCCGGCACACCCAGAGAATCCACAACTGTACGATACTGTAGTGTGTTCTGAACAGGATTCAAAGACACGACTTCGCCTTGAATAAACTGGGCATTGCACGCTCTGCACACCGTGGAGACATCCACCCAGCCTTCTTCCGCACTGCGCAGCCTTGCGACAATCGCAGGCACCATCCCGGAATACCATGCGCGATCAGACGGTGAAATCACGCATATCTCAACAGATCCCCACGTCGGCGATTTGGATCGTCGTTCATGGAGCATTCGTAATGCCTGCAAGTTCGAATGTCCGGCCCCAATAAGTACCACCCTTACCATGACCAAAAGAAAGCACACTACAGTCTATAATCTCCCGATGTATGCATGAAAAATCCAAAATACCGTTGGCAACGTGCCGGAGTCCGGAACTCGCAGGGCGCGGAAACTGTTTCACTGACGCTTGGTTTGCAAAAGCTATTGTTAAATTTTTAAAAACTCCCTTCAAAAGCCCAACGCAAGGGATTCGGTCTTCGGAAGCGCATGGTGCGTTCCCGACTGTAAAGTGCGGCCCCCATCTTCCTATCAGTGGAAAACCAAGGCTTGTAAGCAAGTACGATGTGCTTAGCCTGCGATACGCTCTGCTCCGGTGTGTTTTTCCTGGGTTTTTTCTTCAATTTTGTCTTCTCTTCTTTTGGCTTTTCACCTTTGAGAGTGTGTGTATTGGTTTTGCTTTTGCTTTTGATTTTGCTATCTCTTCCGTGTGTTGGGGGGAGTCGAGGTGCGGGAGTAGTACGAGAAGCTGAGAAGCTTGGGGTGGGAAAGGCATGTTGTCGTCGTCGGCTGCGAAGTGGGAGGAGCTTGGCCGAGAAGCCCGCGCGTTGGAGCGAGATATTGACTCGAAACTTGTTGCGTACTCAAAACTTGGGTCGTCATCTCGGGCGTTTCCACTTGATGAAGAATCTGGAAGTCATGGGTCGTCTGCGGACACGGAGCCGCTGTTGGATGAACAGACACGAAAGACCAAATCAATTGAATCCGAGCTTGAGGATTTACTGGACAGACTATCCACCGTGAACTCTTCAATGCAGTCTCTCGTTTCTGCATCTTCGAATTCCTCATCTTCTCAATCGTCAGGGAGCAGCAGTAGTTCTTCACAGTCGATAGGACCACAGTCTCCAGGGCTTCCGGTCGCGTCGTCTTCTGTCTATGGGCACACGCTGCAGCGCCACCGAGAAATTTTACACGAGTACACACAGGAGTTTCGAAAGTACCGAGCAACAATCACAGCATCCAGGGAACATGCAAAGTTGCTCTCGAGTGTTCGAAGAGACATGTCGAACCAGAAAGCAGGAAGCATGCGCCCAATGGACTCGCTTTTGAGAGAACGCAACGCGGCGCATGATGCAGACAGGGTGCTCTCAGAGTCACTGTCAGCGGCTCAGGCTGTGCGATCAGACTTGTCGTCCCAAAGAGATGCGTTCGACAGAATTGGAGGCAGAGTGTCGGACATGCGATCCCGGTTCCCTACCGTCGACCAGCTTGTTGCCCGAATTTCCAAAAAGAAGAGGAGGGACATGATTATTTTGGGATCCGTCATTGCTGCTTGCCTCATCTTCACAATCGTGTATGTGATGAGAAGGTGATGCCGACAGCAGGCTGTAAGTGTGAGACTTAAAAGAAAAAAATAAATGACTAATACACTGCGCATACGGCACTGCACAAAAAAAGGAAGAGAAAAAAAAAACAGCCAAGGTGGCCGATATGTATACATACTATTGCCAACTTGCCAGTATTCTAGGCTTCTAGAGGAACAGCGGCGATACACTCGGCTGCCTGTACGCACTCATCATGCGCACGAGTTCAGCAAACAACTTTTCAACTGCGGGCGCACGGGAAGAACGGACAGCAGCGTGAATGGATATGCAGTCTCGGAAAGGTATCACGACTGCAATCCTGGCAGTCAATGGATGCACGTGTCCAATGAACCGACAGAGTTTATTCTGATCGGCTCCAAAGTCCACGCGCTCGAGCCCACTGAATTTCCACGTGGAAACTAGTACGTCAGGGCCACCAAACCGAATGCTCAACGCCGAACAAGGCCCTGCCTTCGCCAGCCACTGGACAACGGACTCGGCCGCAGTTCTGGACAGTGCATCAATTCCGGAACGAACGGTCTGCGCAATGTTTGGAAAATCCGACTCCAAGTCCAACAAGGAGGATCCGCAAGACACGGGACACGTTGCGACGATCGGCAGCACTCCATTTCCAATAAAGGCATGCTGCGCACCGTCCAGGCGACGACGGAGATCACAGGCGACGAACAGTCTCGACATGTGCATCGACTTGACGTCGGCTGCATTCATCGAATACCATACAAGCGACACTAGCAGATCGTTTTCTGAAAGCCGGAATTCTTGATGCTGCTCCTCTGCCAACCGTTTCAAATGCTGATGCCAGTGAGTGAGAACGTGCGATGGGATCCGCAGATCCACTAATCGAACACCTGCAAATACGTTCCACATAAAGGAACCAATAAACTTGAAGACGCGCCATCTGGAATTCAAAAAGAGAAACCCATTCGGTGTTCTGCAATCAACCGCGCGAGAGACCTCGGGATTGGACAATCCCAGTCTCTGCACAGACGTGGGAACTTTTCCAGATTCACAGGCACCCAAAGACGCTGTAACCCACATACGATCCATAGAAGGAGTCTCGAGCACGAAACTTCGAGGTAGCCCCATCAATTCACGACACTCATCCGACCAGTACTTCACAAAATACGAAAGCGAGAATCCGTCGACAATAATGTGAGCGGCGGACACCGCAACAATGCACTCTCCAGACGCGAACCGAGTTATCCGAACCTTGAGCAATTGCTCCTGATGGGAATTTGCGGAAAACAGCAGTTCAGTACTTATCGTTGGCCAAAAGGGACAAGGAGACTTGAACGACGTCGTACTAATGAATATGGCTTCGATGTCCTCCACGGACGAAAGCCTCGCTGGGCAATGAAACTCCTCTAGCAAAACATCTCCGAGATCATCCTTTTCGATGCAAATCCTCATATCATCTTCGGATCCCAGTACCAGCCGCCCTACAAACAACGGAAAATGCACAAGAGTCCTCTGAAGGCCCTCCTTCAATACCGCCAAAGATAGATCATTTCTAAAGACAAATCCAAACTGGACAACAAGATATCGCTGGAACATATCCAAAGGCGAAAGATGGATTAATTGAACCGGCGAATGGTTCGCAAAGTAGTCTTCTTTCAGCGAAACTCGGCTGGATCGGATCTGAGCTGAAGAGTTCCGCAGCAAATTTTCTAAATGCTGCGACGACGATCGGGACCGAGGAGGCTTCGTGTCGCGTCTGCTGCGACCAACCCAATGGAAAAGTAAGCCCCCCGCCACTATCGCTGCAGACCCGCAAACGAGGAAGGTGGGAAGCGTTTTTAGAAGGCGATCTAGTCCTTGAACAAGCATCCCCATCAATCCATCAACCAATCAATCAATGAATTGATGATTCACAGATAAGCTTGACTGCATACCAAGCAGACCTGAGAGCTGAGAAACACCAGCCAGGAGCATTGAACAGCCCGTCGCCCCAGTTTTTTGAACACGTCAACAATCAGCAGTGACTCAAAAACACGGACTCATGGGGGACGCAGTGTTACGACAGATTATGCAGCTTTTTTTTTAAAGCGAATTCCCTGCTGGACGCCTTATCTTTTTTTAACTGATTTTTATTTGTTGTTGTTGTTGTTGTTGTTGTTGTTGTTGTTGTTGTTGTTGTTGTTGTTGTTGTTGTTGTTGTTGTTTTATTTTCTTTCTGGAGTTCTTGTTTGTTCTTGTTGGTTGACAACAGTCAGGAATAAGAGTCGTTCATTGATTCAGCGAAACCATGGAAGGCGAAGACGCGCAGCAAGTTGGTGTCCAGCTGGGAGTTGTTGCTGACGTGTCTGCCCCCGAGGCGAAGCGCATGAGGCTCGATGAGCCGTCTGCTGCAGCTGATAAGTACGATGCGTATGAAGGAAGAGCGAAACAGCGAGTAGCATTGCTGGTTGGCTATCTAGGGACGAACTACAGCGGGCTGCAGGTGAATCCTGGAGTCCACACGGTCGAAGAAGAACTGCTGGAAGCCATTGGAAAGGCAGATTTGGTCCACCCGCTTAACCGCAATTCACACTCCAAGAACGGCTGGGAACGCTGCGGTCGCACAGACAAAGGAGTGCATGCTCTCCGCCAGATTGTCTGCTGTAAGTTGCTGTACTATGAAAGTTGTCTCGAGGAACTGAACAAGCACCTGCCGAGCGACATCCGGGTGTTTGGAATTCGACGGGTCACTGGATCGTTCAATGCAAAGAGATCCTGCAGTTCTCGGCAGTACTCGTACGTGTGTCCCTCCTATTTGTTTGCAGATGCCTCTGTTTCCTTTGAGGATATGAAGGCTGGGAAATTCAGTCTGTCCCCCGAACGTATTGTGTATATTCAGAAGCTGTTCCATTACTACCTAGGAACGAAATTGTCGCACAACTTTACAGTGAAGAAGAGCTCGTCTGATGCATCTGCGAAGCGACACATGAAGGCGATCCGAGTAATCCCTCCGACAATCATTGATGGAATGGAATGCGTCGAGGTATTGGTACACGGAAACTCGTTTATGCTGCATCAAATACGAAAGATGATTGGTTTGGTCATCGCAGTCACAAGGGGAATCCTTCCCGAGGAAATTTTTGAATTCGTGTTCTCCCCTGCCTTCTCGTTTGATATTTTAATGGCTCCGGGGTTTTGTCTTTCTTTAGATCTTCCTCTTTTTGAATCATACAACAAAGCCAGAGGCGGCCAGCATGGCGATGTTCGTTTCGCGGAATTGGATCCAGAAGTTGAAAAGTTCCGACGAGAGCGGCTGCTGCCCGAGATCGTCCGTCTAGAACGGTCAAAACATGTGTGCACTGAGTGGCTAAGAGTTCTCGAAGACATGACAACACAGCGGTACAAACACGCCGGAGATCAATTGCTGCACTTTATTCAGCTTCAGAATCGGAAAGTATCGTACGAACAACTGAAACAAATCTCTACAGAATGTCGGGCGATTGCAGACAGGCAACGAGAAGAAAAGCAGCAGCAGAAGCACGCGGGAAACCCGGTTGCCGATGTTGAAGCAGATGACGGTGTTGATGATGCAAGTGGCGATGACGACCAATAAATCAGACACTCTGGCCTTGATTTAAAAAATAACTCCCATCACACTCGTCAGACTTTCCAAAAATTGTGGTTCATAACCTAGTCGTCCAGAAAAGAAGGCATCGGAATACTCCAGTGCTCGTTGCTGATTCAAATACAGAGGAAGTCCGCGACGGAATCCAGTGTCTTCCTCTCCATGCGGATCCAAATACAGCGAAGGAATGTAGCCACCGGCATCCGGACGAAGTAGCAACGTCTTCGAGCTTCTCAAACAAAGGAAAATCCCGTGGCCTGCATGATGCTGTTCTGCATGAAAACGGGCTTCCCCTATTGACATGACCCCTGAATAGGACGCAATCACGAACAAACGATCCGTTCCCCAGCTGGTCGTCACAGAAAAGTAGTCGGCTTTGCAACAATCAGAAGCAACACAGACCAGGCAGCCGCAGATCAAACACTGTGCAAGAGATTTTGAGCACTTGTTGCACCGGACACATTTTTCCGTAAGGGACTTCTGAAACACTTCTCGAAAGTCCGTAGGCAGGGTCAGCAGCCGCATTGACGGCGACAGTTGCCCAACAATAAGCGCGCGAAATGACTCTCCAGAGAAATCCGCATCGGACTGCAAAATTCCCGCGCATGCATGGATGATGAGCCGCAAGTGGGCGTTTGGCACACCGCCACCCCACGGACAAACGGCCAGCACACGGAACAGCTCCTCCGATCGCCTCTCTGCAGGAATCGATTTCGCTGGAGCAACAACAAGCAGAAAGAATAGAGACATCAGCACGATGCGGTCAAAATCGCCATAAGAAAAGGAGGATTGGTCGTTATGTTTCCCCGGGAGAAAAGAGTAAATGTCGGTCATAATACTTTCAAATGAAAGCGGCATGAGTCCCACTGAAGTCGATCCCGGTGCCGAGGTATAGAATGCGGCGAGGTTTGTCGCCAGAATACGTAACGAGGCTACAAAACCTGAATCCACGTTATTGTGCACAGCAAAACTGAGAGCATGCGAAAACAAAAAGGACCACGGTGTGCGAAGCAGAGGAAGGACGAGCGTCGACGGGTAAGTCGAGCAAGCGTCAACAACGGTAGTTGCCGCTTTCCATCTGCGATGGCATTCCTCATACTTCAATACCATTTGATTAACCTCATTCGAGGGGTCCCTGCAGTTGCGATGATGCAGCACAGAGTTGGATAAACGGCGACAGGCAGGGCACCTGAATACTCGAGTGCCGGCAGAAATGATTTCAGCACGGTTTGACTGGATAGAAGCGCTGCACTCTTCATGAACGACGTGACCGCAACAGTTCACAAATACCGGCAGAAGATGGTCGGAAGAAGGTGCAGAAGGTGAAACAACGGTGTTGCAGATGTAACCGCAAGAATCGGCCAACACGGGATTCCTGCACACAACACAAGACAATTCTTGTGACGAACCGGCAGCATCCGCCACGTCGTCAATAAGCGGCAAACTTGGAGACGAATGCTCAAATTTTTCCCGCTTTTCGCTCATTTTCGCTAGCATCGCCTCCCGCTTCAAACGCGCCCGATCCTTCGAATTTGAAGGTACAGGAGTTTCAGAATTTGGCACGGAGGAACTCACTGCAACCGTCGACGATGATCCCACACTGTCGTCAAAGCCTGCACATACGTGATTGATCCATGTGCAGACTGTCAAACAGCGCTTTCCATTCACGGACGAAACATTCGAATGAGAATGCACTTCCGCAGCAACAGCATCCATTTCTCTGACGATATAACGCAGATCGTACATTCGTAACAGCATGGATCGGGTTGGAACGCTGTTTTTCAAGAAAGACATGTCATAATTGCTCGAATCATCGAAAAACGTAGAAAATGGAAAGAAAAATGGATTTGTCATGTGGAGGAGATCATCTCTTACTCCGTACGTTCCCCGACCCCGGCGGACACAAACAGTCTTCAAAACGTCATCCGGAATATGCTTGCGGAAATAAAAGGATTGCACAAGTTCCGAATGTTTGAAATCCGTGCGGTTCCTCTTTTGGAGGGCCATGAAATGAAAGATACTCTCCTGAATCCATATTGCTTGATCCCCCGACACCATTACTCGAGAATCCAGGGTCAACATACATCCAACAACGAATAATGCATCGATCAGCAGATTCAACGACACGGATGGGTCCGGGTTTTGGCAAAACAATGGAATAGACCGAAGCTCATTGAAGATCATCTTCCAGTTCACCGGATCCGCGGATCCTACAGCCGAGAGCAGCGCTACCAGCGCAAGCATCGGTCTCAACAAACCGGGCATCTCCAGAATGCGGCACTGTTCGATGACATGCATGTGATTTCGATTCCAGAGACCCGCACGGTTCGCTTCCGAACACAAGCGGAACAGGCGCGTTGCAGGGACCACGAGATGTCGAACCATCGGAGGATCGAGTGTGCGCAAGATTTCATAAAAGTGTTGAAGAACCACAGACGACGACATTAGTCCTCCAAGAAATTCTTGTATATAGAGCATTGTCTGGAAAACAGTGTCCGACGTGACAACCTGGCCACGGATGCATGCCATTATCGTCAGCTTGAGAAACTTGTGCACAACATTAGTGGACTTCGGATCATAATCTGCATGTTCTACGAAACGGTTAAATCCATAGGCAAGATTCAGCAACATGTCCAAATATGAAATGCCGCGATAAACTGCGTCCAATGCGCTGTCATCATCGGAGTCCCTGCGTTCTACGACAACTGCATCTTGCAAGTAGCGAAAAATCGAGAGGAACAATCGAGCATGTGAGTATGCCTGCAAATCAGACGTTGGTAATATCCACCAATTATTCCGCTGGAAAGCTGTATCGTCGCTGTCGTCGTCCTTGACGAGGGAAACGAAGAAAGCATCTTGCGACGCAAAGTGCGACAGGTCGACAATGGCTTGGAACACCACCTCGGAGCGAAACACGGCACTGCTCGGCTCAATTAGCAGAGTTCTGTAGGACGCAGTAAGCATCGTACGACAGAGCCAGTCCATGTCAGGAAACACGTCGGGAGGAGTGAAAATTTGGACCGAAACATGCAAGAAACTTTGATCCATTTTCATCCGACCACCGGAACAAGAGCGCAGCAACGCTTCATAGTGCCTCACAAACTCGTGAGAGAAGAAACTTCGAAACTGACGGTCCAAATTCAAAGTGTAAATCAACTCTATGAGTACCTCCACTGGCGTGTTCGATGCATCTTCGGCAGGGACTTCAGAAGAATCGTAATCATCCGACGCATCGTCGCTGTCGTCATCGGTAATACCCTCTATGTTCATCGCAAAGAACTCGCCATCGCCGTCTTCCATTTCCTCTTCTCCCGCACTGTCATTGCCGTCGTTGGCATCGGAATCGGAAGCATCATCCTCGACATCGTGGTCGTCATTCCCATCACTCCCATCACTTGTATCTGTCATGCCCTCCTCTACACTAGGAACGGGGACTCTAGCAACGCGCTGGTTGGAGATATCCGGTTGCGTCGTGGAAGCACTGGGCGTGGCATCAGGCAACTCTAGAATCCAGTCCTCCAGCAAGGACGGAACTGCTGCGATAGCAGAAAAGGCGATCCTTCGAAAAAGCCCAGATGTTCTGCAAAGCGATGATATCCATTTGATCAGTGGAACACATCTCTGCCGGCCCGTAGAACCTTGGCATTCGCTGAAAATAGCAGTAAACACATTCTTAATCGTATGAACAGAACGAGGGTCCATCTGTTTCAACTGACCATCCAGTGCAGCACCGTCATCACTCTGGCCTGAATGCTTGGAACAGAACCCGCTGCTCGTGATCGCCGTTGTATCACCACAATCGCAAACACCACTGTACGATGAGATGTTCACGTCATGACCCGCATGTTTATCTGCCTCATAGCAAGAATTGCAAAAGATTGCGGAGGAATCGATATTGCAGGTTCTGCAAGAGTAGCCAATCGATGACCCCTCAAGCTTCTTTCCACAAATGTGACTTTCTGTAGCCATGATGACCTTCAACTTGGAAGGATCCACAAGCAGAAACGACCATTCAAGAGTCTTCGTAAACTCCTCGACAGGCCGCTTGGCGTATTCTTGGGTGAGAAGGCTTCGAAGCTCCGCCAGGCTGTGAATTCCGCGTACTTGAGCAGCCAGGTCTGGAGGGTGAACCATTAGATAAGCAAAAGCGTACTATTCCCTGTCTCTGTCTCTGTCTCTGTTTTCTGTCTCTCCGGGAGTTCGTGATCTCGTTCTTAATCTGCAACAATGAAGCCAAACACAACAGAGCGATGCTTTTGTGAGTTTTACGACACGACGTTGAAGTGAGGGCTTTTCTGCGATGCTGTCCGCCTACAGCAGTTTCGCATTCGCAGCAGCAACACACGGCAAAAATTAGAGGTCGAGCAAAACGAGAACGCTGGGGAGGAAGCGAATGGAGGGGACTGGTTGCCTGGGAAGAGGCGGCACATTAGGCCCGGGAAACGAGAACGTCTCGCACACCGAGCATCTGAGAGGCAAGAGTTGTGCCATCCTTGGCGAAGAGCATCAACCAGGTCAGATATGTAGTTTGCTGGTTCGAGCACGTAGAGCTCCTTCGCGCTCTCGGTATTCTTCAAGAATGTCCTGGAGTCGCTTGATCTCTGAATCCTTCATCTCACAAATTATCTGCCGTTCTTTCAGCAGTCGCTTTCTTTCGCGGCCAAACTCCTCCTTGAGTTTCTTCAACTTGGCAAGGTGTTGCTGCATCAGCCGTTCTTCGATTTCTCTGGCGCTGTCGGTCGACTCGTGCAAGGAAGGGGCTTGGGAAGTAAAGAAGCTAATATCAATGTCTTCCATGATATTGGCAAGTGCCGGGTTGGTTTCCTTATCGAAAGCTGCTCCTTTCAGCTGCAGTAGCTCTTCGTGAAACTTCGTCCTCTGTTCCTCGAGCTGCTGATTCCGACGCTTAATCTGGCTTCTCATAACATCCAGCTGCAGTTCTTTTGTTTCCAGCTCTTTCTTCAGAAAACTGTTCTCCTCCATAAGTCGCATGTTCTCTTTTGCAAGATCAGGGGAAATCATGTTCGTGGTCTACACAGTCGGGGGCGTTCCAGATTCTTGCAGTTTTTTCAAAGCCGTAAAGGGAGACCGACAAAGACGCAGCAGAAACACACGGAGAGTGGAAATCGCACCGTTAAACGAATTACAGATAGAACGTACTGCTGATGGATAGGAGTGATCGAGTTGATGTTGGAAAACTGAAGACCAGCGAGCGGTGAGGGCCACAGAGCCGTCTTTTTTTTTTCCCGGGGAGCAGACTAGAGCAATCCGTGAATCGCTGACACTTTTTGAACTGTTCTTATCGTATTTTATTTCGTTTTCATCTTCTTTGACAAAATGCTTGAAACCCTAACATAGAGTTTTTGCAATCTAGTTAAAACGAAATAAAAACGAAATCTCCCTCACTTCTCACGATTTCCGCGTTTTATTTGTTCTTATTTTCGCACTCATCTCGTTATCGTCGTCGTCCACAATTCGGAATTGTCGAAAAGCTGCAGGTGCTTCCGCACTTTCGTACAAACGACTCTATAAATAGCGCCAAACTTTCACGAGCTTTGTGCGCGAGCGATGACGGCGTATGCACGTATGTCTATTGGGCCAAGTCCTCTAGACGACTAATTCGTGGGATCGATTGTCATACAAACACTGCAATACTGCAGTACCCAACGAGTCAACTAGTAGTGATGCAGTGTATCGCAGGCGTCGTAGGACAGTCCTGCCTTAACGGCTTCTTCTTGTTCTTGTTCCCGTAGCCTTTGACGATCAGTTTGTTGTTTCCTCATTTATGCCATTATTTTTCGCCAAAAAAAATTGATGTCTGCCTTGCAGCGCTGCGTTGTCGGTGGACATCACACTGGAACTGGAGCCGCGCTGGGTCACTCTATCTCCTTCTCCTTCTTCATCATCACCATCAACAGAGACTGCTGGACGCGAGTCATACAGAGGATGCGAGTCGGCAGGTCCAGGATATGTGGTCTTCGAGGGATGAGGTCCACAAGACGTCGGGCCCGCAGCAAGGTGTTTTTGGTGTCCGGTGTCCAGCTTGTCCATCGAGGACGCTCCGAAGACTGGAATGGCACGGCGTCGCCTCTGATGACGTGTCGGGCGCTTGCCCTCCAAACGGTGCAATTAAGCATCGCAGCTCGCATAGGGCAACGTGCTCGGATCTGCAATCATGACTGTAGTGGCAATGGTGCGGACACCCTCTTTTCCCGTCAGTATCTGTCAATGCGGCTGCTTTCGAAATTCATCGCTCTGAGTTGTGAATGATGTTGCAGCATCTACAGCGGAATCCTGATTTTTTTGGGGGGGAGGAGAAACTGTCGCCAGTGGTGCTTTAAAAACACAGTAAACGGAGAATCGGGAGAGAGGAAAAAACCCAGTCAAATCCTGCATTTTCATGACAACGTAAAGATGAACGGCGAGTCTGGAACAAGAAGAGACACTCGACAACTGTGTATGTGTTTGGCGCTTTTCCTGGTGTTCGTGCATGCTGTGCAAAGCTACAGGATGCCAGAGCTTTATTTTGAGTACCCAGAACTTCATGAAATTATTGCAGATCAGGATGTTCCACGCTACAGGCCAGAAGACAGAATTCCCTCTCCGACGTATCACAATGCGTTCACGGCAAATTTCTTCAAAGACTGGTACAATCACACGAAGCTGTACTACGACTATCTGAACGGACGGGTCCGGTGGGAATTTCCAGACGAAGTGATCTTGTGGGACGAGAAAACACAAAAAGAACACACAATACTGCACATATCTGCTGGCAAAAGCATCTGTTTTGTGAGAGACAGGGCTATCGAAGTACGGAGGCCACGATTTCTGACACATGCTTTTCTAGTCGTGGACGACATTACGAAGAAGGCAGTGAGAAAGGTGCACCGACAAAGATCGACGTGGTGCGTCAGGCAAGAGAAGGGTGAGGAAGGGTTTTTTCGACGGGACTGGACCAAGCACGAACCAGGGCTTCGGGGAAAACTTGTCAAGGAGGAGCTTGAGGTGTGTGTCCATTCCAGGTATCTCCGAGTTGACTGGGGTGGAGCAGTGTGGGAATTCGATAACGTGGATAACTTCACCAACAAGAAAAGGCTGCCGAACTCTCTGTGGGAGATTCCACACAACGGAGACACGTTTCTGGGACCAAAACTCCGAAATGAACAATGCTATGGCTACGAGGATCTGGCAAGGTCCCAAGCAAGACTGAAACGATGGGAATTTATTTTCGAAGGAGAGCGGGCTCTGCTGATGATCTTCGACGGACTGGCCTTAGCATCTCAATTGAAACATCAATTTACCTGAAGATCGCACCAAGAAGAACCCCACATTGCAGCATGCTGCTGTATCAAGCATCGGAATTCAAGGTAGAGTCGCCGGTTCGACGACGCTTTGCGGGCATTGCCTTCGTGGGCGTGGTCAAATAATCTGACAATTTTTGTGAACCGGAAGGCAGACGGAAGGTTCGCAAGAAGTTGTGGAACGCTCGTTGCGCGGCAGCTTTCTTCGCAGGATCGCGGCAGTAGACTCGCACATATCGTTCCTGGAACTGATCTGGAATGAGGGAAGATACTTTGTGTTTCGGAATGGAAATCGACTTTCGATTCTCAAACGGATCCGAGAAGAAATGGATGCTGTCCACGGGGTTACGATCCTTCATAGCATAGTCGATCTTCAGGTTGTGGACGATCAAATCTTCAGGTGTTAAGATATTGCCAATCCCTTGGTGCGTAGATATATCCAACTCTGTGACCTTTGGGAAATTGGCTTGGATCTCCGGTGGAACCAGCACCTCGTCAACGAACTTGTAAAGATCCCGCTTTCGCATGCGACGAATAATTTCCTGAGCCGGTCGAAGGTCCTGCGAATGGCTGGTCTCGATTTGTTTAATAAGACAGTCCGTAAGACCCATAAACTGCTCCGGATCCAATACAGCATCTGAAATCTTGAGAAACGGATCCGCTGCGATCAAGACATCGCAAAGCATGTACTCGATAGCCTTCACAACACGATGGGAATAAATCTGCTTGTGGAGGGAATATCGCGTGTGAAACATTTCGTAAATGTTGTATACTTCTTTTGAATGGAAGCAGATTTCGTTGTTGATGACTCTGCAAGAAAACATGAGCCGTGAGAAATCATAAGAGGACTTCAATCCAAGATTGTGACAATCCCGAGCCAAATAATCAAACTTGTCAACATCCACCGAATTCTTGTGATTCGCCACAATCTGATACAGAAAGTCTCTTTCCTGAGGCTTTTTGAGATCGTGTGACTCGACGATCATGTCTTTGATCTTTCGGATCTCGGATGGATCCAGATCAATGTGATTGTCATCAATCATGTATTGGAACATCATCAACGAGCCTTCCTCGTGCTGCCAATTTAATTCGGGCTTCCTTCGGGGAAGAAACTCGTTGTCGAAAACATGAGAGAACGGTCCATGGCCCAGATCATGGCAAAGACCCGCCAGCTTTACACAGCGAACCTCCTGTGGGCGAATCTCCAACTCGGGTTGCGTCTCGGAGAAGCGAGAAATCATGCGGCCGGCAAGATGAGAAACGCCAATGGAGTGTTCAAACCGGTGATGAGATGCACCAGGGAAAACATAACCGCACGAACCAAGTTGAGAAAGGTCTCGTAAGCGTTGAAACTGTGGAGTATCAATGCAATCAAGGACATCTCGCGTCATTGCAATGTGGCCGTGAATTGGGTCGTTGAATATTTTGAAGGCAGAGGATGTAGAGGCAGCTGCATAAGGAGAACAAACGACAAAATCATCGTCACTGTCGGAAAGAATGCTCATCGTGAGAACGAGGTCGTCGATAGAAAAAAACACTGAGGAGAAAAGAAAAAAACAAAGGGAGGGAAAAAGAAAACCTCAGACAAGAAGAGATGTGCAAGGAGGGATGGCTTTTCCCGCCAATTTGTTACAGCAGGAAACGGGCTCTTGCAAAAAAATGGCTTTTTTGGTATGTGCCCCTGGACGTCTTCGAAAATCTCAATTATCACATTCCAGATCGGCAACAAATGCATTTTTTCGCAACACTGAGAATATGAGATTTGAAATGTCGTTCCAAAAAAGAAAGTTAGGCATTCCGGAGGTGGAGAAACGACGGAGAGGCACAGCGATCACATGGAGGGAGGTATCAACATCTCCAATCTGAGAAACGAGCAAACCAAAAAAAAGAAGATAAGGTGGAAGAGAAACTCATGCGGCGCATCCGTTTGGCTCCTGATTCTTCCGTCCAAATGGGTGTGGGGAGATCAACAACAGGAACTCACACACCCGCGAGACGGAAAACTGCACTGCATCTGATTCTGAATCGAAGCCCACCAGCGAAGATCTCTCTGGCTGAACTGCATTGTGTATAACAAAACGAGTTGCCCAAACGGTAAACATGCATGAATGCGGATTGTGAAAAGCAAAATGATAATATCGAAAACCCTTATTCGAATCAACTGAAGGCATGACGAGAACGTGAAAACCGTCCATGGCCAGCATCGGAAATCATTTTCCAGCAGAAGTACGACAGAACCGCCGAACAGGAAACAGAATGCACGATGCGCCGCTCGACGCAATAATACAGTCATCGTGATCTCATCGCTTGAGAAAAGCTCTGGCATGCAGCAAACTCTGGGAAATTTCAGTGAGATATCCGGACAGACAAGCAGGGATTCAGGAAGCACCTCTGATGCTTCATGAAATGAACGATCTCGAAGAGGGACTGGCTTCACTGTCGAGACTGAGAACGACCCATTCCAGTGATAGGTGTCTTTCAAGTGTAACATTCGTTTTTGTGGAAACGGTTATGGTCACGTACTGCAATCGCACCGCAAACAGAAGCGTTGAAGGGTAAATTCAATCACTTTCGGAGTTCACTCAGTCGAACAGCACGCCGAGTGCCAGGTATAACGCCGATCCTGTGTCTCCGGAAAGAACGCCTCGCTGCAAATTGTTGCTAACTGTCCGTAAACGATATCGAAACAATTTGAAAGTGCAATAAAGGAATGAACACCGGTCTTACTTGGAGTCTATGGAAAGCAAATCTCACCCGAACGCCATCCCAGTAACCTGAATTTCCGGCAAGGAGGGAGAATTTTAGAGTACACTCTCGCAAACTAACAATTGCGCCACAAATGCTGTATTGAAACATGGACATCACTCACCAAAGGTGATAGCCACCACTTCATGCTGATTCATCATTTCGAACCTCAAACGCTTGTTCATCTAAGCTCCTCCGTATGTGATGCCTGGCGTGGGTCCAACAATCCATTCGATTTGTTGTAAAGTAATACGAACTTAAGGAATATCAGATTCAACATCCTTCTTCTTTTGGCTGATGGCCTTTTGATTTAGTGTGTGGGGTTTTAAATTTCAGTTTTGCGTTAGCAGCACTTGTGCACGACGGACAAATTGAAATATATCCTGCGATCACCTCTTCAGTATTGTATTCCATCGAATACAAGATATAACCAGAGATAATAAAAGATATTTTGTGTCAGTAAGATTTATTTTCTAGAGAAACCAAACAAAAACAATTAACCAAATAATCAAACAACTCCTTTAATATGAAGTCGGAGTATTGTTCCTCTGTAATCTCACACGTCATAAAACACGTCATGATACACGTCGAAATGTGCGTACGTCACACCATACGTTGCAACGAACCATAATGATATCGTACCCTGCAGGGGTTGACTGCAGCCCTCTGAGACACTGTTTCTCTACACTCAGATGGTCTGTTTTCTGCTTATGTTCCGCCGAACATGCGTTTCCTGCATGGAACTCTCATTCCGCCAAACTCGCTTTCTGACTTTCTAACATGGATTTGCGCAGCTCTTTTCCTGCATATCTTCCGTCTCTTTGGGAGGTATTTTCTTTTCTGTGGTCGTTCCGTTCCCCGTCGTCTGCATGGTGCGGTCGATGTTCTGTTTGTTTTGAGATATATTATTTTCTGGTCAATGCAGCTGACCATTTTCCGCTTTCCGCGCTCCATATGTTGCACTTCCTTTAGCATGTTTGCGTCTCCGCCGTCAGCAGAACTCTCACTTTCTTTTCTTTCTTTCTGTCGTTCAGTCTGCGTGTTTCACGAACTTGACCTGTTTCTCAAATAAAGGATTCCTCGTTTGTGTCTCTTCTGTCGGAATTGCACGTTCGACATTCCACCACTAACGCTCTTTTTCAGAGTCTGTCACATCGCATGCCGCTAGTGTTTGAACTTGATTGCTCGCTTATTGGATTAAGCTTGTTACTTATTTATTACCGGCTTTCTTCGGCGCCGCTGGGTCTTCCGAGATGTTTCTGTGATAGCTTGCGCTTCTTCGATAACAGCGCTTGCAGAGTGCAGGGGGTTTACCAAGGCACCTGCAGCGTGTGAGCGTATCCTGAAGACCTGCAAGAACACGAAGATTTTCTCTTTTCTTTCTTTTTTTAAATTGCTGTCCATGCCTTGTCTCAGGAGAAAGCTCCGAAGCCAAGCAGTCGTAGTTTCTTCCATGTTTCCTTTTGTCGGATCCTTTTGATCCTGCACAATTCTTTTAGGGTGTGCTTTCTGCGCTGGACCTTTTAATCTGTTGGCAAGTTTTCCGATTTTGTATGCTGACGTCTGCTCGAGTTTGCATTATTTTATTTGAACATTCGTAATGCCCCGACGTCGGCCCCATGGTGGCGCCACCCCTAGAACATCTCCGATTGCTTCCCGTCTGTTTCTGGTGATTGCACCGCTGACATTCCTGTTCCTCTGTCTTTCCTTGACTCCTGTTTGTTCCGAAATCCCCGTTTTGGCCTATGTTCACAAGGCAATCGTTCCGACTGCTCGCGTTTCTGCACCTCGTACATTACAAGAGTCTGATTACAAGGTGCTCCTTCGTACGAAGTATCGAGTTGAGCTGTTGGATGAGCGTGGGTTGTCGAACGCATCGGAACTGGACTCCGCCCGCCAACAGCTTTCCTGGAACTTCACTTCCCTTCCCAAGGTTGACCTCTCCGACATTTGGGATAATGGAGACCGTCCCACTATGTGGGGTCGTGTTCGACAGTTCATGACAATTTCCAACATCATTGCCGTTTTGGCATCATTGATTGTCGTTCTTTCCTTGACTGTTGTCATTGGTGTGTATGTTGTTAATTGGGCGATGTTGCTAAATCTTGGTCGTGTTTTATGGACCATCGTCATATTTCTGTGGTATTTCATGGGGAGGATTCCACTGTTCATTGATTTCATCCTGTATTCTGTCCTTTTTTCCGTTGTTCGCTATGGGTACAGTTTTGACCCGTCGATTGCACATCTAATTGCATTTCCCGCATTTCTCTTTGCTCCCGTTCTGCTGTTTATTCTTTCCAAATATCATCGTCTTCCTACAAACCCGTCAGGTGCGACTGGATTGTTGGACTATGCATGTGCCTGTATGGTGGTGGGAGCGTGGGTTTTCGATTCAACAATCATGGGTGTGGCGTTTGCTGCTCTTTTGCACGTACGAAATGGATTTTTGTGTTTTGCTCCAATGACTGGATCTTTCGTCTTTGGGTTCCATGGTAAGGAATCGATGGACCGCATCCTGCGCTTGACCGTGGGAATGGTGCTTGTTTTGGCTGCGACTTTCAGTATATCTGCTATTGACATGTTTCGTCCCGGCTTGTCATTTTTTGGCCTATTCTGCTTGTTTCTTAATCTGTTAATTCGCTCTACCATTCGTGAACCTTTCTACTGGTTTTGGAATACCATGTTTCTTTTGGCATTTGCAATTTCATGCAGCGGCGGCGCATTTGGAGTCTTACCTTCCGGAATTCAGGTTGCTTGCACATTCTTGGTGTTCTGGATCCTGGAGAAACAAATTGAAGTCCCTATGCACGTTCCAGCAGCATTCTGGCTAAGACTTCTTGGCGTCGGGTTTGTTTTGTTTGGCGTGGGGCTATTCTCTCGATCGCATCCCGAGTTGTTTTTGTTTTCTTAAGTTTGATCCCTCCCCCTCCCCTGTTCGTTCGTTCTTTGTTGTTTGCGCTTTCATATCTGTTGCTCAGCTTGCATTCTCATGCCGAGGGATTTGGATCATCACCACGAATGTGAATTTTACGTTACGCAGAAGTACAGCGAAGGAGAGTGAATTCAAAGCCAAGGGGTTTCTGCGATTACAGGGGCTTCGGAAGTGAAGATTACAACCAGATTTTCGCAATTAACAGTGTCCCAGCTTGGAGACCCTGCATTCCAGATGTTCAAGGATGATGAATGACGACTCTGCTTTCTCCCATTCGATTGAAGGAGTGGAATTTAGAATTTGTGTAGCGACAAGACCAAGGTCATTCACTATTCGCGTTGGCAGCCAAAGATGTTGATCCTTATTGATTAGCACACTTCAGAGCCCCGTTTGTCGGCAGAATTTAGTTTGACGTTTGGAGTGGCACATCAAAGTGCAAACTCGGAGCAGTAAGATTTCCCAATATGGGATACACGGTCGTCAGTATCGGCGCTTGCGATTCACTGCATCAATACCAACTGGCTCTAATATGGGTGCAAATTGCAATGTTGCATGACAATCGATCCTACGAAGCCAATCGTCTAGGTTATTATTGTAGAGTCGTCTGTAAAAAAGCAGCGCGGACACGCTGCCGTCGTGCCTTGCACACAGTGTAAACAAGTCTACGCTCAATTGACACTAGATCGCAAACGCTATTTTTGTTCCGAGCTTTCCCCCCGCCATTGCCTCTCTCTGCCCTCCATAGTCCAGAGCGCACGATCCGCTTCAGCGGAAGGTTTCGCATTTCCGCTTTTCCCCAGGTTTCGAATGTTCTTTTGTTGTTGTTTGGCTGTGGCTTGCTAGACACCTACCGGAAACAAAAGCTGCAGTGGTAGTTTGCAGGACAAATGTCTTTTTCTCAAGTATGCCCGCCTTCTGTTTGGCACGCACGTGCTTCGTCTACCCTTGATTCTGAACATTTCGACGTGGCCATTGTTGGCGCGGGAATTGCTGGCATTTCTGCGGCATTGACGTTGCAACGGTTGATCGTCTCTCAGAAGCCATCCGTTCGCCAAATCTCAAAGATTGCACTGATTGAGCGTGGACAGATTGCGTCTCCCTCTTCTGGTGCATCGACTCGAAATGCAGGTTTCTTGATGCGAGGATGTGCTGATAATTATGCAGAGGCAGTTTCCGTGTTTGGTCGGGCCGAGGCCAAGCGGCTCTGGAAACTGTCCGAAGAAAACGTTTCGCGGTTAATGAATGAAGAACTAGTACCGCATGAAAAGCGCCCTTCGTGTCTTGTGGCAACATCTGTCGATGAAGCCGAGAGACTTGCACTGTCGGTCAAGATGATGATTGAAGATGGATTTGATGTTGTTGGGATTGACATTGAAAAGTTCCGCCAACAGATGAGCAGCTCCAAGGATTCTGTCATTCCATCGTCTTTCATTACCGTCTCACCTGGATTGGATGCGAACAAGTATAACAATCTGGACTCGGTGCTCTCCAGCGATGCTTCCCGATACGCTCTCATCAATCCGAACGATGGAGTGTGTGATCCTGTGCACGTGCTTCTTCACTTGAAGAAGAAGTTTGATTCGTCCATCGTCTCTATTTTAGAAGATTGTTCTGTTCAGTCGTTGCTGCTGCCTTTCAACAACAAGAATGGATCGGTGGAGCTGCAGTGCATTCTCCCGTCGTCTGGTACTTCGGGAACGTCCACCTGCGGTCGCCATATTATTGCGAAGCAGGTTCTGCTCTGCATGAATGCTTACGCCCCAAGCTTGGTCCCGGGGCTGAGCAATTGGGTGCAGCCTGTGCGTGGGCAGATGCTTGCTTTTGCATGTCCGCTTTCCGATGCCAGGGTGCTGTATTCGTATTATGTGAACCATGGATACGAGTACTTGAGACGACTTGACAATGCTACGGTAATCATTGGCGGCTGGAGGCGAAGACATGCTGAGCGTGAAGTCGGCTATGACGTCTGTCCCACCACAGAGGTTCAGAGCGGACTCGAGTGTGCTGCGTCTGTTTTATTGAGTGGAAAAATAGGCCGACCCACCGGATCGGTTCCTATGCGAAATCATGTTGTGAATCACCGCTGGGCTGGAACAATGGGGTTCTCTCCAGATCACTTGCCCATTGCATCCGCATTGTTCTCCAAAATGCTTGTTCCCCACTACTTGGACGAAGTGTACCCACCGGACGTCGAAAAGGCAGCGGTGGGTAAAGGCATGTGGGACACTCGTGTCTGGTTTTGCGGCGCATTTACAGGCCACGGTATGTCTCTTGGATTCGTCACCGCTGAATTGACCGTCAAAGCAATGATCACCGGCGCCGTGGAGCTCAATTCTTCGTTTGGCTCCTCCCGGCTGCTGAAGAAAACGGGCAAGCTGTAATAAAACCCGAAAAACCAAAAACAAAAATCCAAAATCAAACAAACAAACACGGTGCTTCAGTTGATTTTTTATGCACAGCAGACGTAAAATAATAATGGAAAAAAATGCTGAAGGTTCGGACGATAGCCGGCTCCCCCGAAAATTGTCGCCTCACGCTGACGCGGAAATCAATCTGCTTATCTTTGGTTTTCTCATTTTGCTCCATCTTTTTTCCCTGTTTTCTTTTCTTTTCTTTTCTTCCTTCTTCTTTCCTTTTCTCATTGGCGGTGATGATCTTCATGTATCAAGGCTTAATCTTTACTGATTCTTTTGATGAAAAATGCATGTCTGAGCTAATCCAACCGCAGCAATACGTCCTGCAATAGTTTGGTGTGGTTGCCTGCCACCCCGTACTTCACAGTCGGTGGTTTTCTGTTTTGTCTTGTCTGCAGTGTGTTTCTTCGTTTTCTTTCCATTTTGTTGTTGTTGTATAAAACATAAAAGACAGAGAAACCAATTGCCTGAACAGTCGTTGTTAATGGGAAAAGAAATAATTTTCATGTACACTATCCGTCATTGCGCGGTTCTATGAGAACTCCTGACTTCATTCTCCGAGGCGATTCCGGAGAAAGCGGAATGAATTTTGCTCGAGCATTCTTGGGAGATCCGACGATTCGGACCACTTTCTCTCCGTCCAAGAAAATGAGACTGTGTATGGAATTGGACATCATAATCCTAAACAGAGATTGTCTGCAGGACTGGTGTTAGCGTATTGTGGCCTTGTCCAGCGGAAAACACGCGAAAACAGAAAAAAACAAAAAACAAAAAACAGCAAAGATTACATACTGAGAACATAAATTACCCTTGGCTTTTGCTTCGCGAAGATTCTTCAGGCTGGACAAGCTTCGGACAACCGCATGCAGATCACTGATTTCATTGTTTGAAATGTCCAGGCTGCAGAGTATTGTGAGAGGAATGCTGTTTTTCTTTCTTGTTTTCTTTTCAAAGGAAGAATGCATTAGAATACGTACCACTCGAGCGCCACCAAGTCTGCAATTGGGCTCAGCGACTCTATCCGGTTGCTTCTGCACCGCAGGTCACGCAACTTGTTGCAGTGCTGCAAACTGGTGAGAGAAACGATATAATTATAAGAGATGTCCAGTTCTGTGAGATGCACGAGCTTTTCGACGCCGACCAGGGAGCGCAAATGGTTATGACTCATGTTAAGTCGTGTTAGCCGAGTCAGCTGCTGGGGTGGGTGCAAGAGACGATTGTAACTTACGTCGAGCACCCGGACTCGTGGCATGAATCTTTCTACCTCCGTCGGCTGCTCCACCAGATTGTGCGACAGATCGGCAATCAAGATGCGTGCTCCCTCGTTGTCGGATCGCCGTTTCGCAACTGCCGCGAGCTGTTTGAAAAACAATACACAGAGTCTTCGTTAGTTCTGGTATAGCGGTATCATTGGGAGAGAGGCAAAACGTAAAAAACCAACAACATACAAGATCGAATTCTGTTCGGATTTTGCTGTGTGACACATCCAGCCGACTAACAGAAGACGAACTTCGAGAAGGCTCTTCTGCTTCACCACAAGAACTCTCGGAAACGTCGCAGTTTGTGTCGTCATCGACGTCCGCGACGGAATTCTGCACTGCGGGCTCCGCAATTTTTGGAGAAGCGTGCGATGGAGAAGAGTTTTTCCGGGAAAGGCTGGAAAGAGATTCCGGAGACCTCGGTGGAGACTCTTGCAGTGCTTGACTCAGCCTCTGCCGCAGACTGCTAGTATTACTATTACTCTTTTCGCTTACGGGATCCTCTGCTGCTGCTGCGAAGAACGGGACGTGTTCCATGGTTGCAACTTCGTGATGAATACTCTCTTGTGTCCGTCGGTAGCTGGATGATCTGGGTCCCGAGGATATCCAAGAATCTCCCGAATCGCTGTGCTTGTCGGAATCCGACCGACTATGAACACTCTTGTTTTCGTGTGTTGTTGGGCTGCCTCTGCGAGATGTAGGAGGTGTTTTTCGAAATGCCTCCGTTCCCGGGATCTCATTTCGTTGGCGCGGAGAGTGCTGAGAATGCTTCCGGAAAACAGGTGGGGATATCTGTCTGTTTGAAGCAATGGAGGGAGACCTTGCCCGATGTTCTGCCACTTTGCAACGCACTGCGTCCGAGAGAGGAAGAGTTGTATGCGGCTGCACAAGCTCCTGCCGCGGTGCGTCTTGATCAGTCTCGACCGAGATGCTGCCCTGTCTTTCTCTCGCTATACTCTGCTTTTCCTCACCAGCAGGAACACCGTTGTCGAGCTCGTCCCACGGGCAGTCCTTGTTGTTCGCTTGAATTTCTGCAGTAATCAGAAACACCCCAAACTGCATTTTGACTTCAGATGAGTTTTTGTTTTGGAATGGAGTGCAATGTTCCGCAACATCCACAACCGCGGCCTTTCCGATCTCCACAGAAACATGGCGGCCCTTTGCATTCTTTGTTCTCCACATTAATTTTAGTCTCAGTTCCTTCTTCTTGAAGTAGACTGTGCGGTTTTCGACGGTGCGGCCTTTGTGAAATTTCATGGTCCCCCGAAACGCGGCTGTTGATGCAGTCATCTCATCGGCGAAGATAAATGTCTGTGGCTGTATGGTCCGTGCCGCTGCGCTTTCGTTCTGCGCCCACAGCACGAGTTCTCCGCACTGCCTGGACCCTCGTTGCCATTTCAGCACAAGATCAGACGCGGGAGAAGGCTCACGGAAGCTTTCTTGTGGATATACATTCAAAATAGTAAACAAAAAGTCGCAGTCATATTTTTTCTTGTTTTTCAACATTGCGAACAAAACCCGGCTGGACAGCGCTGGCTTGCTACCAATGCCAGTGTCCCGTGACTGTCGTTTTTGACGGAGAGTTGGAAAAAGGAAAGCGAGGATAGCGAGGAAAGCAAGAAAATCAGCAGTTCGTAATGTACTCGCCAAAGCCTGATGGTCCGGATGCGAAAAAACAACGCAGGTTTTTTAAAAAATCCTGTAATGCGTAAGCTGGCATACTTTCATGTTGTAGCTGCATATTCAGCAGCTGCATGCCCTCAGCCATTAACGTTTCTCGACATTTATTCAGGCAGAAGCTGCTGTAGAAAATGCTGTGACGTCGGCGTTGAACTTGAAGCTGAGAGCGTGACTTTACGGAATAGCCGCTTTCCTCGTTGCTTTTTGTTTTGTTTTTGGCTTCGTATCATTCTCTCTCTCTCTCTCTCTCTCTGTGTGTGTGTGTGTGAGAGAGAGAGAGAGAGAGAGAGAGAGAGAGAGAGAGAGAGAGAGATATTTCTTAGTATAGGAAGGGTGATAGCATTGTCAAGTTTGTTGTTTTCAGGATGGCAAGCACAGAGTCGCACCAAATCTCCATTGCAGAGGCACTGTATGCGCAAGTGTATCCCGCTGAAACAGCACATGAAGCCGCACGACTGCTGTTTCTTGGATCGCCGATTGTGTTTTCGTTGGTCGACAACGAGGCTCCTGTGTTTCGGCCGGGTACTGATCCTCTGCGTCCCGACATTTTCCAGACTTTACTTCAGTTGTCCAGTGCGCTTCAGTCTTTTGCTTTGCTGGAGCATTGTGTCGAGCGAACGTTTGTCATTCCTTCATTGCTCGGAGGATCTTTTTCAAAGTTCCGATCGCTTGTTTCTCACAGGATGCCGTTTTACTACCCAGGCCCAACCACTCAGTCGGGAAAGCAGGTCACAGATGTCATTCCGTTCCCAGTTGCAGAGGTTGTCGTTCATGATCCGGAATCTTCGGGCATCAGCTGGGATGCCGTTGAGCTGTTCTACTCGGAAATGAATCGACTTCATCTTTTGAAACCCTCTGTACTGGAGCATGCTGCAAACGTCCTCCTCATTGCAATGAATACAAATTCCTCGAATCTACAGGAAAATTCGATTCGTTGCATTCTGATATTGCTATGCTCGCCGATTGCAATGCATCCGCAGTTTCACAGGACATTTTTGTTTCCGCTGTTGCAGATTCTTGGAGACAAGGTGTATTCTTCTTCACGACTACGCGAATGCTTGGTGCTGTGGTCACCGGCATTCGGACGGCAACGGTTTTCTCGATTCGTCGACATCGTCCAACAGTTTCTCACAGTTCGTTGGCTCCTGCATGGGTTCACGGACGAGGCTGTACACTGTTCTGTTCGAGCACTGGCGGTTTTGGAGAGATGCAACACAATTGGATCAGCGTTAGCACAGGCGTCCGGTATTCTTCCTGCATTTCCGTCGGCTGTGGCTGACGAGTCTTCGAACCCCCATGGTACGCATGGGACATTTTTGCCTGTTTCGGCGTTCTATAACGATGCCGTCAACCGCATGGATTTTGAAGGATTGTTCATTCAGTATTCGAGATGGCTGTCCACGCTGAGCAAGAAATCGGGACCTGCACCTGTTGAAACACTGATTCAAAGTCAGTTTTCCGTCTGCGAATATCCTTTTGTTCTGGATCCAGCGATAAAGAGCAAGATTATCCAAATCGAAAGCGCCAAGATGCAGCGTGACTTTGCGCAAGAAGCATTTGTGCGACAGGCCCTATTTGCAGAGGCCACATTCCCGGTGTTTGTGCTTCATGTGAATCGCTCCAAACTTGTGCAGTCGACCCTCTCGGAACTCGCGACTGCATCACAATCCGATTTTAAGAAGCCTTTGAAGGTGAAGTTTGCTGGAGAAGAAGGAGTGGACGAAGGCGGTGTGCGGAAAGAATTCTTTCAGATCATTGTTCGAGAGGTCTTTGATCCTGCGTTTGGGATGTTTGAGTACAGCGAGCAGCAACGGTCGTTTTGGTTCTCGCGAACAAGTGTTGGTGGGTTGGATGAATTTCAGTTTGTGGGAATCATTCTTGGCCTTGCGTTGTACAATTCCATTATCCTGGATGTGCATTTCCCGCAAGTCTTGTACAAGAAACTTCTTTCCGAAACTCCAGTCCTGTCGGATCTTGTTGGTCTAGACCCTGTATTGTACCACTCGCTTGTGCAGATGCTCGAGTATGAAGGAGACGATTTCGAGTCCATATTTATGAATGATTTCTCCGTGTTGGAAGATTACTACGGCGAGAAGCGGACAGTGGAACTGAAGCCCAATGGTACTCAGGTTCAGGTTTCCAAGGATAATCGCGAAGAATACGTCAACTTGTTGGTCAGGTATTTGCTGGTGGACTCTGTTGCGCAACAGTTCAACGCTTTCCGTCAGGGATTCCTTGCCGTCGCTGGTGGATATGGATTGCAGCTGTTGCGAGCAGAAGAATTAGAGATGCTTCTGTGCGGTTCTCCTGATTTGGATTTCAAGGCTCTTGAGCAGAACACTCGTTACGAAGACGGATACTCGGCGGAATCGCGAATCATCCGCGAATTTTGGGAGATTGTTCATCAATGGTCACAAGCAGATAAGAAGCGACTGCTGTTTTTCGTGACCGGATCCGATCGAGTTCCCATCAAAGGTTTGGGAAACTTGTTGTTTATCATCTCACGAAATGGCCCAGATTCAGACCGGTTGCCTACTTCTCATACGTGTTTCAATCATTTGTTGCTGCCAGAATACAGCTCTCGTGAAAAACTGGAGAGTATGCTCCTGACGGCGATCAAGAATTCGGAAGGCTTTGGTCTCATGTAGTAATTTTAAAAAAAAAAACAAAACACGAAAAGAAAAGAAAAACAGGGGAACGGAAAAGAGTGTGTTGGACAATTGAATTCAAACACCCGACTCGCAGTTTCATAGCACATTTCCCGGGGCCATTACGCTGCCTGCTGCGATTGAGGACGTGACAGCATGCCGTTTTGAATCCTTGCGGTGTCCTTCCTCCACTGTATGTCGGGAAACGAAAAGTTACCTTGCCGTCGCATATATGTGTGTATGTTCGGATGCACTAAAATGCGGGTTCGAAAACCGTGGTCTGCCACTGAATTCCAATACTTGCCGATAGTCTGCGCAGTTTTGCGATGGACGTCTTCTGAAATGCAAACCACAGAAGGAACCGCTTGCTGCGGGGATGCGATACCGCATCGTAGATCGTCAGTGACATGAACGAACTTTCGGCAACACCTGGGTTCGGTAGCCAGTCCTGAAAGCAAATCTGTCCGGGATAATCCCATACGGCACCAACGACGCATTTTGTAGAATCGAGGAGTCTCCAGCACCGACCAACGGGCTTTCTCGTGTCTGGCAGTGCGTGAACATTGAAGTCGAAACCAGAAGCGAGAAGCTTGCTTATCAAGACGTTCATCGATTCCGAAGAGGACACCGCCATCAGTAGGAAACTCTGGCATACTGTTCCGTACAGTACTCCGCTTCCCCACCCACTCCACGTGCCCGCGTTCCGCTGCTTGTCGACGAGCGTCCCTTTTTCGAGTGAGGCAACACATTCGAGTTGGATCTTTCCAGGGCGTTCTTCCAGCGCAGCACAGAGGACGGGGCCGCAAAATATATCAATATGCCGCACCGGTAACACATCTGCAGTATCCAGCAGCGATCCCACCCTTCTTCGACCGCTTGTAGGACCTTCGGATGGTGTAGTCCGTTGCCGCTTGAAAAGTTGCGAGGCTTCCAGCCGGGCCTGATATTCGTTCCCAAACACAAAATCCACGGCTTCTTTTGGCGAACAGGTATATGTTTCGATGAGAATCTTGGTCATTGCCATTGCAAACTGCGTGAAAGTCAGGCACAGTGCAACTCTGACCTTGAGCGTCGATCCTACTTTCTGCAGTTTTGCAAACTCTTCGAAAACACGTTTCCGAGACTTTGCATTCGCTGCCGCTACCCGAGGATCAGTATCATCCTCATTTTCCTCTTCCCTCTCGTCCACCTTTCCACCACCGTCTTCTTGCACTTGCACTTGTCCTGATAGTTGTCCTGATACATGTTCTCGTTCTCCACCTCGATCAGTTTCTGCGGGCTCCGATCTTTTCAGAGGCGGCTGCGGCTCGACGAGCATGATTCGGAGATAGTCCAGAACGCCTTCCCAAGCTGGCAACTCCATGTAGTGGACATTGTACATGTCTTGTTTGCTGCAGTACCTGTGAAAGAGTCTTTTCATGTGCGCGAGATGCTGGCCGACGATTTGCAGCGGCGGAGGTTCATCTCGGTATGCAAACGGCACTGCGTTTCCGTACGTTCGATTATCATTCGATGCATCCGCCAACACGTCGGCTTCATACGAGAGCTCCAGTCGAATTTCTGAGATTGCAGAAGCCAGAATGGGTGCTGCGGTCCTCACAGCAGGCTCCACCAAGACGACCAGGACACGATCCGGCGGATGGGCAGGCAACACAATCGTTGCCTCCGTCGACGACGCAACCGTCTGGGCCGGAGCATACAGAACAACCTGGAATTCATCATCATCGTCGTCGTCAACTTGTTGTCGTGGCACTTCCACTGCCACTGCTCCCTGTGACTGTGTCCGCTTCCCTTTTTGGGTGCTTTTTGGCAGTCCTCGGAGCCGAATTGTGAAATCTGCGCTGGATCCGGTGTCAAAGTCCTTTCCCATCACGCGAATTGCGAGTTTTCCACTGCATGGACCACGACTGGGCTCAAGTGCCATGAGAGTTGGAACCATAGACGAACCGCGTCTTGGATCCAGCCTTTCCTGGTACATGCTCGTTCCGATGGCACCCGACAAGCCCGGTTTCTGTACATAGGTTTCATTCATCCATTGAATCATGCAGTCGACGCAATCCAGAATGGTTGCATTTCCCTGGCTCATTCGCTCACATCGAAACTCTTTGTCCACGAATTTTCCCGCATGTTCTTCCTGTTGGTCTTCCTGTTGTTCTTGCAGATGATGTTCGTGGTCAACCACCGTGATGGTAACAGGCGGGCGATTGGAAAGTGGGTGTAAGAAAAGTGGCTGTGAAAATGCGTGCTCTGCAACGCGCACCAAGCATTGCACAAACGCGTCTGGATCCAGTTCTAACAACGTCTCGTCATTGTCATGTTCATCATTGTCCTCTATCTCTTCTTCTTCTTCTTCTTCTTCTTCCTGCTCCTGCTCCTGCTCCTGCTCCTCCTCATCACCACCCTCTTCTTTTGGATCGTCATGCTCTTTATCATCGTCTTGTCCCTCCTCTGTTTTGGTTTCGTCATTTTCTGCGTGATCGTTTTGAGCATTCTCTGCAACGAGTCGATTGTACATGTTTGTATCATAGAAACACTGGGCGATCTGCGCCTTGCAAACGAGCTTTGGGCAGATCTGGAAATCCAGTGCAAAGATCATAAACTCTCCCAGCGACACCACCGAGTCCATTCGAAGCACTTCCTGCCAACTGACCGGTCCGTCTGGCTCATCCAGCGACGCATAGTGCTCATTGATCTTTTTCACGCTTCTTCGAAAGCCATCCATCTTGTCTCTTACTTTTGTGCCCCACATTCCACCCTCCTCTTCCTCCTGTTTTCCTTTCCTGCTACGCTCTCCCTGTTGCAATAATTGAGCAGAGCGGACGGATGCGCATGCTGGAGTCACGCAGAATCCAAACGGCAGAAGATACGTGCGCAAGAACCATTTCCATGCCTTCGCAGCATCCGTCGTGTGTTTCGCCATGCGCATCGCCGCCATTCGACACGCTCGAACCCACAGAGGCTGCGCCAGCGTCCACGTCCTCGTCGGTCGGCCAGCAGTCGTAGTACTGCCGGGAGTTCCCGAAGCAGAGCCGCTTCGAGCAGCGCTTCTGGGCTTGGTTCCGGGTGGCGAAAGAACCTCGGCAATCTTGGCGACGGTTTCAGGAGCAAGAGCCAGCGGGGACGGCCCTGCTCGACCGATATGCAGCACGCGATAAAAGTACCACTCCAACTCACGATGAGCATCCAGCATGCCAACAGCGTCACGAGTGTCGTCGTCGCAAACCGAGTACTGGTGGGTCAAACGGACATACATCGTCTGCAGCGCTTCCTCGACATCCCGTGCATCAGAAGGGACCCATATCGGTCTCATTCCATATTTTTCTTCTTTTAACAATTTAAATTAAAAAAAAAAAGGAAAAGAAAATGAAAACGCAGAAGCAAGCAGCCAGCTTATCTACGCCCTTCTGTAAATTGCGCAGTAACGCTCACCGTAGTTTTTGCAGGATTTGATGTTTTATGCCATGGCTCTACGGGTGGCTTCATAGGCCATCATTCCAGCGCCGTTGGCTACGACGGAGCGCAAACAGGCGGGAACAACGCCCCGAAAGAGTCCTCTGAGCCCTTGAGTCTGGAAAACCGCTCGAAAGCGCTGCGTTACAGTCGGCGGAGAAGTGGAATTGGGAGACTCGACGGTCTGGGCCTGGATGCGGGTCTTGATGACCTCGAGGGGCATGACGAGGAGCCACGCGGCAGTGGCTGCACCGCCGCCTGTGACGAAGCCGTTTACGAGCGGCGGGAGGTCTTTGCGGAGGTCTCGCGTGCCGTGGATGATGGTGAAGAAGGAGCCGAGGAGGAGGCAGTTGCGCGCGACGGTGACGCCAAATCCCGAATAGAGCGACTGAAAATTGTATGTTTGATGTGTCTGACGTCGGACTTTTGCGAGTTCAATCGGCGATTCAAACACTGCGCGTGCCGATCCCGCCAAGGCCCCGCCCAAGAAACAGTCATACCACATCAGCGGTCGGCTTTCGGAACTCACACGGGCCACCACCGCCGCATACACACTAAATTGGACACTCCGCAGCAGTCCCGCACCCAAAGCAGGCGGAACCACTCCGCGATACAGCCCAACGACCCCTTCGCTCCGCAGCGTCTCCCGCGCGACCTGCACCAGCGTCGGACTTTTCATCGCCTTCAATCCACCTCCCCCAGAAACCCTATTTCCCGCTCCACACTCACCATCACCAACACCAGCACCAACCCGACTCCCGCTCGACGCTTGCATCTTGGTCTTGATCGTGTCCAACGGCTGTCCAACAAGCACCGCCGTAATCCCTGATGCCCATCCACTCACAAACCCCACAATCGGAGACTCATTGTTCATTCTCGTCCCTCTTCTCCTCTTTCCAAACACACACACACACACACACACACACACACACGCACACACACAAATAATAATAAACAAACAAACAAGCAACGCAACGAACGTTCAATAAATTTTCACCGTCCGCCTGCTTAATACCGGCTTGCAGTCACTGCTCACAACAACAATAATGATAGTAATAAACCAATAGAAAAAACGCAAGAAGCACCACACCCAAATTTCGGATCGAAGACACTCGGGTATATGGCAAACTGGGGAAGGAGGGCTTACAGCCGGCCGACGTCATCAATTCGTTGTTCGTTCGACATTTCCCCCCAGCGACTGATTGGAGAACACCGCTGAACAGGCGACCTGCGTTTGGTCGTGAATGGTTTGTTTACATGAATTAAAGTGGCAATACGCCAGCCACAGTGGTAGGCTAATCGTGAGAGGGAAAAAAAGACGATTTGCTAGTCGGCGTTGAGCAGAGAATGAATCGATGACGCAGACGAGGTTGTCGATGTCGTGGAGGATGTGGAGGATGCAGAAGAAGACGTGGTGGTGACGCTCGAGCTAGAGTGAACGGATGGCGAGTCGAGGATGGAGAGCGCATCGGTAGGAAGGTGCAGCATTGCGGTGAGTTTCTGGACTTTCCGCGCGAGTCCGTTTGCCTTGTCGGTCTGATGGCGGACCCATTCTCCAGATCGGAGCATCTTGTTTTCCGTTTCAAGCGCAACGACCCGTTCTCGCCATACTCTTTCTTTTTCTGCCCATTCCTCGCGGTCCCGCCGTGCCGCATCTTCCAAGTCCCGGATCCGGGATTCAAGCTCCTCGTGCAAGTCGCGTTTGCGGCTCCGCGACCTCTGCGCAGCCACTCGGTTCCGCTCCCGTCTCGCTTCATGTCGCTTCTCACGCTCCGCAGCCTCCATCGCTCGCGCAGACTCCACCAAATGCGTCGACGCCGACGATTGTGTTTGTTGCAACTGTGGTTGCATCACGAGCGACTGCGCAGGCGTTGGATACCGCATTGTCATCCACGTCGACGACGGCGATGATGGATGTCCCACAGCTGTCATAGCGGGCGTAGAACACGCATGAGACGGGGGTCGTAGATACGAGTGCGCAGGGTGTGCAGTGTGAGGTGGGTGTGATGAGTGTGCAGGATGTGATGGAGTGACAGATGCATAGCTCGGGAGTCGCAGCATCATTCTCGACACTCACTCTCTCACACACACACTCGCTGCTTCTATGTGTCTTATTTTCCGGATATGATGACAATGACAATGATGATGATGGGGATGGGGATGATGATGATGAGGGGGAGGGGGGATGAGGGATGGAGATGGGCGTGGATGATCGGCAAGGTGTGGGGACGCTTGGAGGGAACGAAAGCCGGGGGGAAATAAAAGGGGAAAACAGTGCAGAGCAACACAGAAAATCAAAGGAACGAAAACGAATGGGAAATTCAAACGACGCGGATAGAAAGAGTCGAAACGGAGATTATCGGGGCAAACAGAAGCACGCGAACCAGAGGCTGACGGAGTTCCGGCGGAGGTGGTCCGACAAGGATTCCCGAACAGGAAAGTTGAAGTGGATGACGAGGAAGCAAGCAGCGGTGCAATAGCACAAACGTGTCGGAGCAATCATGACGTCACTTTCTTCCCGCACAGCTTTACCCTTTTCCTCGTTGCATCTTTTGCTCCGACAAGCACAGAAAAAAACCTCCATTGCGGACCACGCCGCAGCAGCTTCCACTGACGTCACTCACCGCTTGCTCTTTTCCTTTTTCGGCGGGAGCGTTCTCTCCTTTCGCGCATCTAACATTTGCACATCGCCTTTTGTTTCTTATTCTTATTATTAATATCCCTTTTTTTTACAGCCAGTACTTTTTTATTTTTATCTATGCCTAAATGAAGCCGAGGATGCCCGTTGTTCGGGCGAGAAACTGCAAGGAGGGCGCCGAGGGACCTTGGAGAAGACCGCTTGGTCACCACGATCTAGATTTCCAAGGATCGTGTTGCGGCTCTCACGTCTCCAACAAACCTCCTTGCTCTCGCTCGTCGTTCGTCTCCCATCATGCGCAGCCGCATTCCCGGCTCCAGCGACGTCTTCTCTGCTCGCTTCATGTCATTTCCATTGTAGGCCTCTGGGGCACGCTCCGACACACGCTCTGCGGTGCGGTTGGGGGGTGAGAGGGAGAAGAAGGAGTGGTTCCACTTACCATACGTTTGCATGGTGCGTGTCATTTGCTTGAGAACGACGGAGAGAAAGTCGATGTGCTGCCACATGACGGCTCCAAAAAACATCGCCCACACCGCCACATCAAACGCCTCTTCAAACTCCACCGTGTCCACGCCCCACATGCTCTGGTTGGAGCTCATTTTCGCACTGTTGCTCTGGTAGACGTTGTAGAGGTTGCGGGAATATGTCGAGAGGCGAAAAAGGGCGTGGGCGGCAGGCCGGTTGAAAACAAGATCAAGAGCGAGGAGCGGCATCACGACAAGCATCCAGCAGCACGACAGAGTCATTGACGACAGTGAAAAAGAAGAAGATATGCGGACGATCGGCAGTCGCAGCATGGAACAGACAGAAAGCACATTCGTGGCGTGTGCAAAGGTCAGCGTCAGCGTTGTCAGAAAGATAAAGGGACTCTGTATTCCGATACGAGGGTTCAGAATTGTGTACAGGATGCTGGACAGTGCATGCACCGCAACGAGAACGAGCATCGTCAGCATTCCGCGACCGTGCCGCGTCTCACCCGTTTGCACGGTTGCTTGGATCGTCGACTGGTCCGCTGCTTGCTGGCGATGCGAAAGGACAGTGCGAATGTTGGAGACGAGAGATGCAATGGCAAACATGGCAGTCAGCGCCACCGACGCTATCAAGACCAAATATGACGAAATTATCGAAGAGGACGACGAAGAGGATGAGGATGAGGAGAAAGACGAGAGCGACCGCAGAAGGAAGAAAAGGGAAAGAAGAACAAGTCCTTCCGTGGGAGCGCTGACGGCTGCAAACTTCATCTTGTGCGTGTTTGCGTGTTCCCAGTGTGCACCAAAAAACGCAGTCATTGCAAGAACCACGGTGATCGTCTGGGCCCAGCACACGATCTTGGGGGAAGTCAGCATCGTCTCCATCGACACCTCTGCGTACGCCTCTGAGTGGGGGTAAAGGGCGCTGCAAAAAAGGACAGCGAGGCAGCCAGTGGAAATGGCGTCGCATGCGTGATCCCAGAGCTCGCCCATTGGTGCTGCCGACTGCGTGGCTCTCGCGTGCTTGCCGTCGATTGCATCCAGGGTCTGGTACCCAAAGACCAGAAGCCCTGTCGCGGCGAAGAAGGGTCCATCGAGAACGGACATTGGCACAAAGGACAGTGCAAGATACGGCAGTAGAATACATGCAAGGCCGAGCGCAGTCAGCGTGTTCGGAGACACGGTGCGCGGAACAAGACGCGCAACCCACGTCCAGTACGGCTGTAAAACCACGCGGCTCAGTGCAGAATGGTCCTCGGATACGTACCGGTGTTGCAGCACTTCCACCATCTCGGCATCACTCACATATTGAAACATTTCGGGGAAGGGGATTCTTTTTTTCCCCCCTTTAAAACAAAAGAAAAGAAGAGTAAAGTAACAGTATCGAGAAAAGGGGGTTGATTGGCTTCAAGGTCGAATACAAGTAAAGAGCAATTATTGTCCAGTTTCAAAACATGTTTCAGCTGAAAGCGAGGAGTGCGGCGGTAAGAAGGGGGGAGACGAAGGAGGAAGCGGTGTCTGTGGTTTTTTTGTTTTTGTTTTGTTGCTCAATAGGGAAAGGAGAGAGATATCCCCACTCCAAGGATTTTTGCGTGCATCAGTCTATGAAAAGCGAGCGTGTGTTGTGTTGTTGTGTGTCGCATCCTGTTCGACTGAAGTGCAACTTGAACCAACCTTCGTGCAGCTCTCCGTTATCTGTTCTTCTTTTTCCAACGTCGTCCCTTACTCTTGTTCGCTCTGTGCCTCAACAAAGCTCTTGATGAGCTCTGCTTGTTCTGCGAAGTACTCGGCATATTGCGTCAGGAGAGCGATCTTGTCACCAAGCTTTGCAATGCAGACCATTTCCATCTCGACTGCCGTATCCACCTCAATCTGCGTGGCCTTGTCGCGGGAGAGACACCACCATTTTCGATCTTCAGTGAGTTCTGCACCAGTTTCCGCACGAAATGCGATGACTGACGGCTCGGTTTCCAGCTGTTGCCGAAGCGCAATGGATGCGTGAAGCTCAGATGCTAGCATTTCTTCATACAAGCTGGCGGCTGCAGCCTGGTTTTCAGCAGCCCTTGCTTCTTCTTCGCGCTTCTTCTCTTGCTGTTTCGCAGAAAGTGACTCCATGTACGCTATCGACGACTCAGTCTCAAACAGCTCAGTCTCCAGCCGAGACTTGGTCACATTCAGTCGGTCAATCGCCGACTTTTTAGACCCAATCTTTTGTTGTACTGCAACAAACCCAAGGAAATGTTGGAATTAGAATATGCGCGTGCAAGACAACACCTTTCCTCGGAAAACAACCGGGCCAAAAGGAACAATCAAAACAAAACAAAAACAAAAAAGGGTGTATGTATATGTGTTTGGGCAAGTAGACTGCATACGCGCAAAGAGGGTTCCTTTCTGAACATCAATGTTTGCTTTGGTTTCGTTAATCTGGTCCATGATGCTGCGCATCTCAAACTCGATCTCGGCTGCCGGAGATGCCATTGTTCTGGGTTTTTTTTCCCCCTCTTCTTCTTCTTCTTCTTCTTCTTCTTCTTTTTCTTTTTTCTTTCGGGGGAGGAGGACGGGGGCCTGGCGCGCTGTGATGCTCAGAACGTAAAGGAAGAAGAAACGTAAGAAGAAAAACATCATCATAATTATAATAAACATAAAAACGAAGTAAAAGAGAAATAGTGAAGAAAACAAAAAGTTGCGGAGACACGACTTTTCCCAAAGACGATTTTTCTGTTTGGATTTTTCCCGGGGTCGCACTACGGGGGTTTTCTGGCATTCCCTCTCCAATCAAGCACACGGCAAGTGGCTAACGAAAGGGTATTCTTTACTTACCGGAATTGGGCTTGAGAGACAAACAAGCCTGCGGCATCAAGACCGACTTGTGCAATATCACACACAGGACAAACTTGTCCCTTGCACTCGGGCTTGAAGCTCGCAAGGCACAGAGGACACTTCACGATGGGTGCGCCTCGGTAGATTGGAGTCAGTGTCTTTGCACAGACAACAAACGGATTCCGTTCATTGTACTCCAGCTGCACTGCATTGCCAGGGTTCTCAGAGGCGAATGCAGCGACCTTCCTGGCCTGATCGGCGACTTCGGGCTTCGGTAATCTGTCCAACAGCCGCCGTGCAAACGACGCAGCATCATCATAGTTCTTGAGATTGTAACAGACGGTCATTGCAGATCGCAGAGAGAGCATCACATGCACTGGTAGAATCTTGCAGTGCGTAAAATAGGCTGCGAGCTCCGCAACACGCTTCTTGTCAGTTGCGGTAGCCGGATCTCTACGAGAAATTTCCAGTGTCATTGCCAAAATATACTCTCGGCAAGCCTCTAGCAATTCTCGAATACCCGCAACCTGTTCCTTGTTGTGAACGACCGTGAGCAAAAGCTGCGCAATGCACGCCTTGAACTGCGCTCGTGCATCGCTGAACTTACCTGCAGTGGTCGAGGCACACGCGTTCTTGAAGATCTCTTGGAGTTGCGCCAGAGTGTATGGGACTTTGGGGAGCCTATCGTCCCCAGACTGACCTTCCTCATTCGACCGGAACAATCCAGCAAGCGAGCCATTCACAGACGGAAAGCCGGAAACTCTCAAAACATGCGATGCAAGATAAATATGCAAAAAGTGCTCCTTGAGAGCCTCGAATCGCACAGCACCAACAGTGCGATGAAGAATGCGAAGCGCAGTGTCAAACGACCCAGCGGCAACATGGTCGGCAGCCAGCTGCGAGGTAGAAATCCACTTGTCATCTACAGATTGGCCGTGTGGAGGGACAACAAACGACGACGGAGCATGAGCATGTGCAGCTACACCAGAGCTCGGCAGATCGGGAACGTCGACATCCTCGACATCCCAGCCAGCACCCTCCTCATTCTCCACAGCATCATGGAACGCATCGACATTCTCGTGATCACCAGACTCGGCCATGTCGACTCCCCAAGCACCTTCATCCGCCTCGGTTTCGTCAGCGGTCGCATCGGAAAGCAGCATGGTCGAAGATCCAGCAGCAGCGGCTCCATGGAGAGTATTTGCGGCAGAGAACGACACATCCCCTGCAAGGACCTGCGACGCAGTCTGTTCCACATGCAGCAACGGCCAGTTGGAGGTTGTGAACTCGGCTGCCAGAACAGGCTGGGGTCGCTTGGAGAGGGCGTCTTCTTCTTCTGCAGTTCCAATCCGAGCAGCAAGCGATGCGTGCCCAGCGCTCTCGAGGAGTTTCTTCTGCGTAGCCGCATCTCCACGAAGCAGCGCAATCTGGAAGATGGAATTAGTGTCGTTTCGCATCTCTGCGACCTTGGCCATCTTTGCCATCTTCTCGACGTTTCCGGTAATCAGATACAAGAACGAAAGACGCTCAGCATCTCGTGTCTTTTGCATCGCGGTCTCGGCAAGAGCAACATTACCCTGTCGAAGGGCTTCATCACTGAGTTTCTTCCAGCATTCGCGGACCACATTCTCGTCAGTAGACTCGTTGCTATTGCTGGGTGATTGGGAAGCCGCAACAGCAGCAGCGGCAAGAGTGGAAACAGCACGAAGCGCTTCGTCAAGGTCTCCACATTCGAGGGCAAGATGGAATCGACCAAGAGGATCTTCTTCGAGCGATACCATCCGCATTGCAAGCTGCGGGTGTCCGCGGCGATGCAGATACGCAACAAGCGCCCTGCCCCGCATCCGGCGTGCAGTCTTGCCTCCCTTGGAGACAACCCCGCTGTCCTGCAAAAGAATCCGACGAACAACATCCAGTCGCTGTGCAGCAAGCGCAGCCTTGAACATGTACTCCGATGCATCGAGCGTGGTACCCTCCAAGGCACCGTCCTTGGTGGTGTACATCAGATGCACTCCAAAAGCCGTGGTAGCCGTTGAAGCAGCAGGCCGGGCATGCGCAAGGTACATGGGCTGCTTTGGAAGAGTGCAAACAACTCCTCCGTCGTCATTCGTAGCATTTGACTTGGTGGCAGTGGGGACCGCGGTCGATGAAGTTGGGGGCACAGAGGCAAACGACCTGGAAAGTGTTGGCAAGAGGTACTTGATGTGAGACGCAGTGGAGTAAATGAGAACGGGAACCCCCGGAAGAGCCAGGGTCCACACCGCAGACTTGATGGGGGCAGACTCGGAAACGGCAGCGACACGCTCCAGGCGGCCTCGTGTGCACACAACAATATCACGCCGCCCAACCAACGCAACCAAAGAGAACGCCGGTGCCCATGCAACATACTTGCAGCCTCCATGCGGGACGTAGGCTTCACCCAGGACGCGTCGTGCACCGAGATCAATCAGTCGCACGCGACCCCCGTCTTCCAGTGTTCCGTACGAAGACCCGTTCCCAGACGAAGACGTCATCGACGACCCTTGAGCAGAAAAAGAGGTTGAAGACGAAGAGGAAACTGCGGTTCCGCCATTTCGAACCAATACCGTTCCCGGCGGCCCATGCCAAACACGAGAGACCTCAGCACCAGCCTCAGACACCACTCTAATGACGTTGTTGTGATCTTGCAGAGACTTGATCACCAGTTGTCTGCGGGTCGCATCAATCACAACAAATCGAGACCGAGAATAAAATGTTGGGTACGATCCCATGCCTCGTTGGCCCTCCACGCAGACAACATCACCACCGTCCATGGAGCCTGCGGTGGACGGCGAAAGAGAATATGTTTCGTACTCGGCATCCGTTCCGACTAGCAGCGCACGGTCAGACGACGAATACGACATCGACCGATATCCGCCTCCTTGCGACAGCGGATTCGAACGACGGCCGCCCAGCAAAACCTTGTCCTTACCCGTGGCAATGTCGAACAATCGCAGATTTCTGTCTCGCATGTAGGCAACGTATGGTAGGCCACCTTCCGATTGCTGCGTTGCTTTTGCGTTGAACAACGGATCCACCAGTGAAAACGGAACCCGCTCTCTTGCCAGTTTGTAAATTGCAACTCCAGAATCATGGCCAACTGCCATCAGCGTATTTTCAGGATGCACAGCAAGAGTCCAGAAACGATCGTGATCTCTTCGAACTGTTGTGAGCGGGGTTCGCTTATTGAGATCCCAGACACGAACCGACCTGTCCTCCGAGTCCGACACAACGTAGTCATGCTTCGGCACAAAGGCAACGCACGAAACGTTGTTGGTGTGTCCGCGAATCGAGTCTACCTCCCATGCTCGAACGTCGTTGTACCTCCACAGCTTGATCACGCGGTCGTCTCCGCCAGAAACCAACATCGGAGTCGACGGGGATGGATGGAAAGCAACCCAATTGATTCCTCGTTCGTGTCCTTCGAGAACAAACTTGACTGGCACATCTGCACCGGATCCCTGCCCGAAAACATCCTCTGTTAATTCTCGCTCTCGCTTCGACGACACGTCCACGTCACGCTTGACCAGCACGGACAAATCCCATATCCGGATCGTTTGGTCAAGGGATGCAGAAGCCAAGAGATACTGGCCGTCGTTATTATACGGCGAGAAGCATGCAGACATCACATAGTGATTATGCCCCGTGAGAATCGCAATGCACTGTCGAGATTGCCAGTTCCAGATACGGATGGTCTGGTCGTCCGAAGCAGACAGGATCCAAGGCTGTGTGCCATGGAACTGCACACACCGCACATAATCCAGATGCCCAGAAAGATCTGCAAGACACTTTTTTTCTTTCAAAGACCACAGCTTCACCTTGTAGTCATCACCTCCAGATGCAAACAGCGGCTGTGCAGGGTTCGGATGGAAATCAACCGATCGCACCGGCCCGTCATGGTCCTCAAATTTATCAACAAGAGCCTTGAGCGAATAGTCCCACAGCTGGATCATCCCGGTGTGCAGCGATACAAGAATCAGCGGTCTTGTTGGATGGAAAGCAATGCCCTTGCATCGCGCCGATTTGAACGAAAACTTCTCGTGCATTTCACAACGCCTCTGCCAATATCGACGACGACAACAACAACACCAACACCAAGCAAGCAAGCAAGCAAGCAAGCAAGCAAACAAACGAATGACGGAACGAATGAATGAATGGAATCAAAGGAAAAACTCGAAATTCGAGGCCTCGAGACACGACGGGCAGGGTTTTTGCATGAAGGAGTTTCTAGGGTTTTTCGGACCATCGATTTTTGTATTGTGGTGGGTTGCCAGGTGGGGCAACTATCCCTGCTTCACTACGACCGCTGGCAGTGCCCCCCCCCCCCCCCCCCCACCCACACAACCGTTCGCCCTTGCCTTTTTTAAAATCATACAATTGCCTTTTTTGGATAAATGCGTTTCTTTTTTACTGCTGTTCAAACCGCTCCCAGTTCTCGGGCGGTCCGTAGAAATTAAGGATTTTCAGAGGAATAGGTCCGGTGTTGCGGATTTCGTGTTCCTCGGCAGCTTCTATCAGAATGAGCGAACCGGGGTGCAACGGCATCGACTCGCCTGATACGATCGCTTCTCCATTGCCTTCGACAACATACGTCCACTGATCGGATCGAGGATGCTTGTTGCTGGCTCCTCCTATCTTGTCCCCTGGACCGACAAACGATGCCGCCGCTTGCGTCCTGCCAGTGTCGTGCAGCACTTCGAACCCCGAAGTCGGAAACTTGACTTTCTCAAACACTCGAGGCATTCTCTTCACCGCACGAATTGGAAATTGCAGAACTTCCTTTGTACACGATGCGTGACTTCTTTCTCTTTCTCTCTCTCTCTCTCTCCCTCTTCTTTGCTGTGCTGTTTCCGTGCGTAACAAAAAGCTGCGAGCAGGGAAGGAACAGAGAAAAAGAAATCAAGAAGAACG
>VRVR01000059.1:114442-171731 GCA_009859145.1 Andalucia godoyi
GGAGGAAAAGAGTAGTTCAAGAAGTACTCCTTTTTTGTTTTTGTTGACTAAAGTTGTATGACACAAACCACGAGTGTTTCCCTTTCCGCACACTTGCGGTATGACAAGAAAAAAAACCCACCACCACTCCGCGCGCACCACCAACCACTCCGTTGCACGCCGCCGCTAAAACGCAACACCGTGTGCACGCACCGGCCGTTTCTCCACTACCACCGGTGCGCAAGCCCCCCCCGTTCTCCCCCCGTCTTATCGAAAAAAAGGGGGGGTTGGGGGGTTGGGGGGTTGGGGAAGAAAGTTGCTACCCAAACCAGTGAGGCGGGATTTTCGTTCTTCACAAAGACACGGCGGGCATTCTGGCGTGATGTTCCTGTAACACGTGTGCTTGCATCTCGAGTGCACGTTCGAAGACGGAAACAGACTGGGGAGGGGAAAGTTATGCGAAAGATCGCGCGTTTTCCCAGCTCGGTTTCCAGCAGGTGGTCTGTGGCCTGCCTGCAACTCGAACGGACGTGGCGCCGCGTGGCCATCTTCGATGTCGACCTTGTGCGAGGGAACTTGCTGCGGGGGCTGAGCATTTCCTACACGCGGTGCAAGAAGACGAAGCTCGGCTGGTGTTTCGCGCTCTTTTTGCTTGCGTGTATGAGCTGTCCCGATTGCTCTTTTTGGCATCGAGGATACCTGTTCCCCTTGACGAGGGAGCGGTTCTCAGGGTACCTTCGTGTACAAACCTGGTGTGAAGAGCGGTTCAACCTGGGCTCGAGTTTACAAGATTCGCGTATCGGAGTCGGCCCGCTATCATCCACGGATTCTCCGGTATCTGCTGGTATCACGGCCTTTATATGGCAATGCCCTGATGCTCACGCTCAGTCTGCTTGTTATTTGGTACACATGTGCCTGCACCGTCGCGAAATGGAAGTTCCATCAACAGAGGTGTGGAACCTCAAAGTGGAATGTTCGCAACCAAGGCGATTGCTGCCGGGCCTCCCAAACTGCATCATATCTCCTCTGCCCTCCTCTTTCACATTCACTTGAGAACCAAGTATATGCTTCTTTTGTTTGTTGTATGAAGCAACTCCTTTTTTTCCTTCACCCCGTTACGATTTCCTCTCCGTTCTTGCTCTCTCTCTCTCCTTATGCTGTACACGCACTCTACTTTCTTTCACACTCTGCAATATTCTTATTTTTACCAGTTATTACCGCGACATTGCCACCCCCCCCCGCCTTCTTTTCGTTGTCTGATTTTAAATTAATTTTATTTTCAGAGTTTTTTCCATCCCTGTTTCAAGCGAATTGAAAAAAAAGAAGCGTCTTTTCTTGTTGAGCAAAGAAAGAGAAAGAAAAATACAATACGCCACAACGGTCACTTCCGTCATGTCACAGCCAACTGGTTCAAGCTTCACAGGAGTCCTTCCTCTGGACTGGAGGAATGTAATTCCCCAGCTGACGCTCTCGACTCTCACGGATCCCGGAGGATCCTTCTCCATGCTGTCTACTCCCATCTGGATGTACTCGATGGAAAAGAACCGGATGGTCTGGGCAAACCGAGCTGCGCTGGACATATGCAGGCATTCATGTGGGATCCAGTCGCTCCCAGAACTCGGAGCCTTCGTTCTTCGTGACGGTACACAGCGACACATGAAAACAATCAAGATGGCTATCGAGGAGAAAATCAAGGTCCAGGGACTCCTGGGAAACCGAGTTGACGATGTGTGGTATCTTCCATCCAACCGACCGACTGTCGACTTTCGGCTCAAGCTCTCAGGATCCATGCGTCTTGTCTCCTTTGTCCGCTTTCCGGAAACGTCGCCGGCTTCTCGCCGTGTCTCGGTGGCGGCGCCAACACACAGCGTTACTTTTCAGAACAATGGAAGTGGCGGCAACAGCAGCCAGGCTGGTGCGGATCTCGCAAGTTGGAGGTCGTCACATCATGGAGCAGGAAGCCCTGTGGTTTCGACTCCGACTGTTTCTGAACATGAACGCGACATTGCAATTCTTATTGAAGGGTCGTTTGAAACACACGCAAAAGTCGCAGAAGTGATGTCGCAGTTTGCCCAAATTCATGCTGAAATACCGTACAGCGAAGCCGCGCAGGACGAGGTGCTGAAGTCGCAGAATCCAATTTACAATCCAATGTTTGTCCTCAAGGATTCTGTTGCATGTCCTGTTGCGATCTTCCAGATGAGCAACGCAGAGCTGATCGACAGCAATGTTGCGTTCCGACGGTCCTTTGTAGGACATTTAACCACCAATGACGTCGACCCGTCGTTCAAGAGCTTCTATGACATCGTCAAGGACACGAGCATGCTTCGCATTCTGTGGCGCAGAATCAAGACGGTGTTCGAGTGCGACACGGGAAATGTTGCCGAAGCCACACTCCCCGAGTTGTTTTGCGTCGAAGGCGCGGATGACACAGGTGCCAACCGTTCCGAAGACAAATTGCATGCGCGGCGGCGCAAGTTCTGGTTTGAAGGGACTTGCAGATTGATGTGTCGGTGCAAGCCAGAGCCAGAGACCTCTGTGCTGGCGCACTCCTTCAAAAAAGGCACCGGCGTGTCCCCACCAATCTTACGCAATCAGCGACGCCACGAAAACGATCTTGTTGTCATTACGTTCCGAGACGTTTCAGATCGACACGCGGCACTCGAGGATGCGAGAAAGGTCAACGAACTTTTGCGCATTTGTAACCACGAACTTCGATCTCCGTTGATGGCGATTCGACTTATCGTCGCAATGTTGTTGACAGAGACGGAATTGACGGAGTTCCAAAAAGAACACCTGTTGTTGATGGAGTACAACACCGAGGCCAATCTTCGGCTTGTCAATTCGATGCTTGTGAGTGCCCGTGCAGAATCTGGAAAGCTCGTTCTTGAAAACTCCAACTTTCCGCTCCGCGATGTCGTCAAGAAGTCCTGCCTGACAGTTGCGAAAGCAAACATTGAAAAATCGGATCGTGTCACGCTGAACTTCGTCATTGACGATGCGGTTCCGGAAATTGTCTTTGGAGATTCCATCAAGGTGCGCGAACTTGTCATCAACGTCACAATGAATGCGTACAAGTTCACCAATGTCGGAAGCATTGATGTCCATGTTTCGGTGGCCAGCCGGTCCCCGCATTCTAACCAAATCGTTCTCAAATTCGAAGTCCGCGATACCGGTTGCGGTATTGACCCGCAGGATCGTGAGAAGCTGTTTGTAGAATCGTGGGTTCAGTTTTCACAGCGAGATCACGAGTTTGGCTCTGGACTCGGACTGCACATCTCAAAGATGCTTGTGGAGCTCATGGAGGGGGAAATTGGTGTACGCGACAACCCATTCGCTCCTGTTTCCGGATCGGTCTTCTGGTTTACCATCAAGGTGCAAACGCCGCAGTATATGGAACCTTCCGTGTCAAAGGCCTCGCGAGTCCGTCCTCGAAGCATGTCGTTTGCTGGCAGGCCTGGGTGTCTGTTGCTTCCCCGACGATCCTCGACTGCTGCAGAACTCGGTTTCGCTGCTGTTGCCGAGCCAACACAGCCTGCGGCCATGATGGAGCGCGACAAACCGGCAGCCTTTGATTGGTCTGTGGACGACACGCAGCATTTGACGAGCGGGAATGATGTGATCGGCGCGACGAAGACAGTCCGGCTTGAAAACGGTTTCAACACCCCCATTGCAGTGGACGTCAGCTCCGGAACCAGCGCCGTCATGGCGATGTCGACCACCTCGCCTGCCACGGCTGCGGGTGTGGTGGATTCAAAAGGATCGTTGCCCTCGACGGGCACTCGCAATTCGTCTGGACACAGTTCCATACTTTCGTGGATGAGCCGTTTTCCAGTCTCGCACATCGAATTGGACGTTCCACCCGACTTCCAGCACAACCGCAGACGATCTTGTTTCCCACGAATTCCCATGATGTCCTGGAAAGCCGTTCCTGCGCATGTCCGGCTGAATGTTCCGGCAGATCATGCTGAAGATGGAAAGAACGTAGTGAAGGGACAGCGCTCGTCTTCGGGCGCAGGAGTTCCAAATCCCGGTCCAGGTTCTGGTTCTCATGCAGCGAAGCAAATTGTCCTCCAGGAGCTTCCGCATCTGCGCATCGTCTTTGTGGATGACGACCCGATTGTCCGTACTCTGTGGAAACGGAAGTTGGAAAAAGGCGGACACATTGTCGAAGTCTTTGACTCGGCACAAAAGGCGACTAAGGTGCTGCAGTCCACTCCCTTTGACGATCCGCTGTTCGACGTCGTGGTGACCGATCTCATGATGCCGGCTGTAGACGGCTTTGATTTTGCAAAGTCCATCCGCGCGCTGGACCATCCGCACTCGCAGGTGCTCATTTTTGGCTGCACGGCTTCCTCGGACCCTGCCGACCACATGCAGTGCTTGGCCTCTGGAATGGACGGCGTGCTGGAAAAGAGCTCTCGCCTGACCGACTTCGAGGAGCTCTTCCTCAAGGTCATCCGCGGCGGCTCTCCCGCCATCCCAATGAGGTCCGTCTCCAACGCGAGATCCTACCGCGCCGCGTCCGCCGCCAAGGCCTCGCTCTCCAGCTTCCAACACACCATCGATCGCTCCATTCGCGCACATCACATCCAATCGCTCTCCTCCGAAACTCGATAATTCCCCCGCCTCTTTCGTCTGCCGTAGTAGGCCACCCCCTTCTCTGCGGCAATTTTTTCCCTCGTACATAAAGAAAGAATCTATAGATTATATATGGAAACCTCAAATGCACTCAACCTCGACTTTTCGTGTCTCTGTCTCTTCTCGCTCTTGCAAAAGCAAAAAGCATTGGTTCCTTTTCGGTTCCCGCCTCTCTCTCTCTCTCTCTCTCTCTCTCTCTCTCTCTCTCTCTCTCTCTCTCTCTCTCTCTCTCTCTCTCTCTCTCTCTCTCTCTCTCTCTCTCTCTCTCTCTCTCTCTCTCTCTCTCTCTCTCTCTCTCTCTCTCTCTCTCTCTCTCTCTCTCTCTCTCTCTCTCTCTCTCTCTCTCTCTCTCTCTCTCTCTCTCTTTTCTTTCTTCTTCAGTCTCCTTCTTCACCCTGTTGGTGGTGCTGCTGTTTGTTGTCCTTGACTTTGGGTTTGTCGTCGTGATTTCAGTCTGATGGGAAAGTCCGCTCGAGAACGTCGTAATCGAGACAGATCTCAGCCTACAGGAACTGTGTCTCCGGCCGAAGCGGAGCGAATTGCCTCCATGGACCCCGAGCTTCAATCGACTTCTCTTCCGATTCTGGACAAGGTACGCTATCCTTTTATTTCGGATCTCCCCATGCACCGATATATATATATATATATATATTTGTTATTGGTAATGATGACGACTGTTGACGAATGATGCTTATTTTATTATTATAATCATTATTTTCGGTTGAAAACGCATATAATTAACGTAGCTCAAATCTGTGGACGCGTCGGAACGAGTGGTCGCATTACACTCTCTTGCATATCTTGTCGCAGAGCACTCGGAGATCCTGCTCAAAAATGGTGTTTTAGGGCTTCTGGTGGACGCGCTGCATGATCCAGAGCTCGAGGCACGCGCTGGTGCGTGTGGAGCGATCCGAAACTTGTCCTTGGTTGCTGCAGAGTCCTTCGAGGAATCAGTTCTGGTTCAAATTGCAGATTCGCTTCGTGTTTTGATTCCCAGCTTGATCCAGAAGCTTGATGATCTACTGGCATCTGGCGGTTCTCTTGGCCATCGGCAAGCCGAACATGAAGAGTCTGCAGTGCCAGTGCCAATGTCAATGTCAATGTCAATGTCAGCGGATGTCGCAGAAGAAGATGCAGACACGTCGGAGCCAAAGCGGCATGGTAATCGAAAGCGCCACGCTGACGATCCTGATTTGCTGGGAAACGTCCTGGAAGAAGCCCTGGAGGTTTGTGTGTCGCTAGGAACAAACAGCCATGATTTCCTCGGAATGTTCTTGTCGGTAGATGTTGGATTCTTCTCAACGCTGATTGCAGTTGTAGAACGTGTTCCAACGCTGGCTTCGGACCTGATGCGGTTGTTTTTGACCATTTCGGAAGAAAATCCGCAGCTGGCTGCCGAGATCAAGACGGAGATCGTTCGTGTATGTCAGCATGCTGTGTCTGTACCAGACGACGTCTTTCCATTCCCCGTCCGTGCCTCTGTTGAAACGATTGACGCATCTGTTGGCCTCTTGATCCGAGTTCAAGCAACGGGTGTCTTGCTCAATCTCGGTGCAGAAATCGACGCTCTGAATCATCCCTTGCTGAACCACGTCATTTCCCTGGTACCGCAATCGGCCCATTCGCTGAAAGAAGGAGACAAGCACCTTGCTGCAGCATCGGTTGCACTGGAAATGGTTTCCAATGCTCTGGTGTCTGAGAATGCGACAGTGGATGCTCGCAACCCTGTGTTTGCCATCATCATGGATTCCTTCCTCTCTCTTTTGCATTCTTTTGCTTCACCAACGTCCGTGCAAGACATGAGCCATGATGCACAAGTTCTGCTCATTCGTTTTGCCCAATGTTTGCAGAACGTTGCCGCTGCCGTCGATCCGTCTTTGCTGGTGCTTCTTGGGAAAAAGCTGCTGCTGCCCATGTTGCGATTCCTTCAAGTGTTCGCGCAAGTGCATTTGAAGCGCAATGCGGCATCGGAGGACGAGGCAGATGTCAACTGGGACAATATCGCGAGTTTGTTCGAGACTTTCCTCACAGCATCTTGGCTCCTACTCCAGGAATCTCCCGGCGAGACAGTGTCTGCTGTTGGGCTGACGTTCGACGATGTATTGTTCATCTGCCTCTTGGCTCGAGATCCGATGGTTGCGCCGTTGTTGCCACTTCCGAATCAGATTGCGACCGAGTCTGCGCTCACAACGGATGCGCGATCAGCATGCTTCGGACTGTTATCCGCTCTTGGAAGCATTCCGCACACCTTGGAGCAAAATGCATTCATTCTCGATGCACTGGTGTCCGCCTTCATGTCCCAGTCTTTTGCGAAGATTGTGAAAGCGGAAGCCGCCAATGTCTTGTTTGACGTGTATGCGGACGAAAAGTACGATGCCAACCTCGCGAATCCTACAGTTCTTCAGGCCGTCCAGCATGTGGTTGCCGACTTCGACGCGTATTGCTGTTCCCAGTCCTCCTCAAAGAAGGGTTCAAAGAAGAACCGCGAGCCGTCGGAAGAGGAGTTTCTGCAGGAGCGCGTGCAGGATATTGTGGAGAACCTGCACGCCTGGGTGGCGTACAAGCAGCAGTCAATGGCAAAGTAAGGAATAGTAATGGGGACTGGACATGCCGAAAGATATATGTGTGCGTAAGAGAGATCACGTTTTGAGTGACGTTCCCCCCCCCCACACACCTTTTCTTTCTTTTATTATTACTCCTATTATTATTACTACTACTACTACTATTTCGGTGTTCATTTGTCTTTGTTTTTTGTTTTGAAGGGATTGCAATAGACGCAACATGACTTCTCTTGTTTACATTAGGATCCAGAGACAGAAAGCGTTTTTTGATCTTGCGGCACGTTTAGAAGCTCCACCTTCGATGGGTCACGTACCGCTTCTTCTGTCACGCGGACATAGTTGAATGGTGATCCGGGCGTTTCAAACATGGCGTTCATGAGAAGATGGTCCAAAATAGATCGCAGCGCTCGTGCACCAGTTCCGCGCTCGATGGCAAGTTTTGCGATCTGGTTTAGTGCCGGTTGGGTTACTTCGAGGTGAATTCCAGACATTGCGAACAGCTGGCGATACTGTTTGAGCAGAGCATTTTTGGGAACACTTAGGACGTGGACCAGATCAGCTTCTGATAAGGAGTTCATTGTGCACAGGATAGGACATCTGCCAATAAACTCTGGCAGGAATCCGTACTGCACCAGATCCTGCTGCTCAACTTTGGATAGCCAGTAGTCCTCCTGTTTGGCCCTTCCCGATATGGAGGCCGACTGCGATCCGTACAGCACATCTTCGACTTCAGTGGCGCTTGGGTTGTCGAGGTCGGAAGACGATGAGAATCCGATTCTGCGGCCCGCAAGTCTCTTTTCAATTACCTTTGACAATCCAACGAACGCCCCAGAGCAGATGAAGAGAATGTTCTTTGTATCCAACGTCAGCACTTCGCCGTGGGGATGTTTTCGCGCACCGTTGAGCGGAACCGCAACTCGGTGACCTTCCAGCATCTTGAGGAGCGCCTGCTGCACCCCCTCGCCCGACACGTCTCTAGTGATGGACAAATTTGCACTCGACTTTCGCGCAAGCTTGTCAATCTCGTCAATCAGGACGATGCCTCGCTCGGCTACTTCTGTATCGAAATCCGCTGCTTGAAGGAGTTTGTGCAGCACAGATTCAACGTCATCACCGACGTATCCTGCCTGGGTTAGTGTGGTTGCATCTGCAATGGCCAGCGGGATTTCCAGCAGCTTGGACAGCACCTTGGCACACAGCGTCTTTCCCGAACCGGTGGGACCCATGAGCAGGACATTCGACCGCTCAACCTCTACTGCATCGTCCTGCAGCGACATCAGCTGGTCGTGGTTCATTCCAGGTGCATGTTCACTGGAAAAGAATCTCGGGGCCGTGAACGTGTTCGACAAGTATATTCGCTTATAATGGTTGTGCACCGCCACCGACAGAGTCCGTTTTGCCTCGTGCTGGCCCACGACATAGCGATTCAGCGCATCGTACAGGTCTTTTGGTGACGGAATCCCCCTCCCTCGCAACCCGGTTGTCGTTGTTGTCGGGGTGCTATGCGCGCCTCCAAACATGTTGCTGTCCACTGATCCCGGCGAATTCTTTCCAAAGTAGTAATTTGGATATGCACTGTTGCTGTTACTGTTGTACACAGAACTGGTCGGCGTTCCCGAAAATGACTGGTTATTTGCACTGCCCTTCGGAGCCGTCTGGGTCGCTGCAGAAGGCGCATTGCGAACCTCGGACTGCTTTCTCAGCTGTGAAGAAACGTTCATTTCATATACATTGTCCACTCCTCCACCAACGACGCACTGCGCGCGCCCGCTCGACCTCCTTGGGTCCGACGACGACGACGACGACGACGACGACGACGATGATGATGATTTCGACGGCTTCGATGAAAACGTTCGAGCTGGAAAAACACCGGCAGTACTATCCGCAAAAACATCCGATACCAAAGAAGCGGTACGTACGTACGTACATGCGGCCGATCTGTTCCTGCATGTCCACCTCGCAAACATTTCAGCACACCTCGCAAAAAAAATTAATAATAATAATAATAATAAATTGAACAGACTGAAGGAAAAAAGAACCCAAGAAGAAGAGATGCTGGCCTTTCCTGATCCTCGTTTTGTATGTGGTCTTTTGCCGTGGTCGTTGTCGTCGTTTGTTTGTTTGTCGCAGCCTTTTAATTAAAAATAATAATAATAATAGTATAGATGTCATTTGCAGTACAAGTTTCACTCACAAATGCGGAGTCGGAGGAGTCGGGTCTTTGCCTCGTTATGGAAGCGTGGTTGCCATTGCAAGTTGCAGACTGGAGCACTTCCACCAGCCGATAACATGCTATCGTACTCGGTCACTGCCTATCGTACCCCGTGTCTCCATGCACTTGAGACTTGCCGCTTTGAGACTTGAGGCCTTTTCAAAAATCCGCAACTCATCAGTCATCGCATCGCGACAAGATAAATGACTGTATGTGTTTTATTTTATTTTATTTTTATTTTATTTTGTTATTGCTGTTTTGTGTGTGTGTGTGTGTTGGAGGATTAGTATATGGGAAACGAACCAGGCAAGCAAGCCCAAGGCCGCGGTCCGCATCACCAGCCTTCCAATTCGGCCTTGTCGTTTCCTTCGACGTCGCCGAGTCCCGGTCCGGCCGCCGCGCCTCGAGTTGCTGGGTCTTCTTCTCAGCCCCAGTTCTCACAGAGCACCCCCGGGAACTCACCGCAGCCGAATGCACAGCCTGTGGCAAGCTCAGGGGCGGGAGCCGCGCCTCTGTCGAGGAAGTTTGCGAATGGAGTGTCGTTTAACATGAAGATTCTTATTCAAGGGGCATCGCGAACGGGGAAGACGACGCTTTTGACGCGGCTGAAAGGCGGTAGCTTCGCGGAGCTGTATACGCCGACGAAGAATCTTAATTCTGGACTGATTGAATGGAGCTTCAAGACTTCGGACGAGCTTGTGATGGTCGAGATCCTGGACGTTGTGGATGACCCAGCGATGTATGAGGCGAGCTCGCAGATTTCACAGGCACAGCTCGATGCAATCCGAAAGTCTGCGTCGATGAAGGGAGGCAGTTCGAGACGATCAGGCAGTTTTGTGATTGCAAATGCACCGATTGATGTGTACAGAAATGCAAGTGGCGCAATCGTCTTGTTTGATCTGACGCGCCGCGACACATTTGATCGTGCAAAAGAGATCATTTCCGGGATTCCAACGTCGATTCCTGTCCTGCTGATTGGAAACTTTATTGACATGGCCTCCACGAACGGAGATCGGGCTGTCGATCGTCACGAAGTCGAGGTTTTCGCAAAGAAGGCTTCATCACGAGAGCGATCCGCAGTCTACTATTTGGAGACATCGCAGAAGAACGGGTATGGATTGCAAGCGCTGCAGTCGTTTCTCAACATCCCGTTTTTGAAACTCAAGGTCAAGTCCCTCGAGTCCATCTTGAATGACACAAGGATGGATTTGGAAAAGTGTGCCGAAGAGGTATCCATGCTTGTCTCCGAGCAAGACTATGCAAAGTATTCCATCATGCTGCAGGAAACGCAGAAGAATAAGAGGCAGCCGTCAATGACCAGTGTTGTCGTTGCGCCGCCGCAAAAGTCTGCGTCTGCGTCTGCGTCGTCGTCGTCGTCGTCGTCGTCGTCGTCGTCGACTGCTGCCAACACCCTGGGTGTCGCTCCGCAGACCGCGGATGCGAAGTCGAAACAGTCGCAAAGTGCAATGGCATCGCCCAGTGCGGTCACAAACAGCGAGTCCGAGACGGAGAGCGCGTCGGATTCGGAAGAGGAGCGCAAACGGTCAAAGAAGCGAAAATCACTTGAAAAGGCGGAAAAGGAAAAGCAGAAACAGAAGGAAAAGGAGCTCAAAGCAAAGGAAAAGGAACGGGCAGCCAGAAAGAAGAGACTCGCCGACAATCCAGATGACCTGGATGCGTTTTTCGATAGCGAGGAAGAGGATGCGGGGCAGGATGAAGACGACGCAGAGGAAATCAGAAGAAAGCTTTCGAAGCTCGAGTCCGATGACGAGGAGGAGGCTGCTGCAAGGCTTGCAAAAGCGAAGGCGGCCAAGAAGAATGCCTTCCTCTTAGAAAAGGAAAAGGTGAAGCAAAAGGAGAAGGAAAAAGCAAAACCAAAGGCGAGTTACCCGGGCGACGATGATTCAGAGAATACGGAAGAAAGTGACTCGGGCGGCGATAATAATAATAATAGTGATGATGATGATGACGACGATGATGATGATGGGAAGAAAAGGAAGAAGAAGATGATGATGAAGAAGAAGTCAAAGAAGGACATCAGCAAGAAGAAAAAGAAGAGTATGAAGCATGCATCGGCCTCGGAAGATGAAGTGTCTGAGGAAGACCGACCTTCGAAAGGGTCAAAGTCGTCAAAGTCTTCAAAGTCTTCAAAGTCGTCACAATCGTCTGCTTCCGCTTCCTCCAATCCGACATCTCCTGCTGTTACGTCTGTGAGTCCCAGGTTTGCAGCGACCGCCATTGCCCCTGTTCCTGTTCATGTTCCTGCCCCCGCTCCTGCCCCTGCGGCGCCGCCAGCCAAAAAGCCCGCTGTTGTGGATTCTGAGACGGAAGAGTCAGAGGATGAGCAGACGTCAAGTCCTCCAAACAAGAAGACTGTAGCCAAAACGAACGTCGTTTCTTTTGCAGATTCAGAAGCTGTCAGTTCACCAGCTACTGTTTCGACTTCTGCATCTGCATCTACGAGTTCGATGTCCAAGGGTAGCAACCTTGTCGTCGAAATGGAGAAGGAGGACTTGGACGGATTTTTCAGCGACGAAGAGGAGGAAGAAGAGGAAGAAAAGAAGGCAGAAGCCGGAAAACGCGGTGAAATGAACGATTTGAAGAACATTGAGGTTTCTGATGATGAGGCGGACGTCCTTGTTGCAGTCGTCAAGCGCAATTTAGACTCCGAGCCAGAGCCAGAGCCAGAGCCAGAGCCACAACCACAGAGGGCGGCGAACCTACCAGCAGAAGCACAGGCAGCGGATGTTGATGCGACCGCAGCAGAGGAGGGGCTTCAGAACGTAGAGGATAAGGACGAGGGCGATGATGATGTTGATGATGTTGTAATGGTTGACAGGTCCGACGTAGGATTGGGCACTGAGGAGGAACGGATCCGTTCAACAGCTGATCCAGAAAAAGGAGAAGAAGGAGCAGCAGCAGGCTCCCAAGAGGTGCGTGCAGCTGCCGACAAAGCGGCGGGGCCGAGGTTTGAAAATGTCGCCGAACTCCCGTCGCGTGAAGAAGTTCTTGAAGAACCGAGGATAGCGGAGGACCATGAGCGGGTAATCGACGAATCGACCAATCAGCATGTTGGAACTGCGGAAGGTGCCGACGAGGAAGCTCCCTCGAAAAACGCAGCAGAGATTGAGAATGATGAAGTTTCGCAGTTGAAAAAGATTGACGACGACCACAATCCTCATCATATGGAGGAGGATGATGATGAGAAGCCCGCCGTTGTCGTTGCGGTTCCAAGAAAAAAGAAGAAGTTCTTTGACGACGACGACGATGACAACGACAACAACGAATCACGTGTCGTATCAAAAAAGCCTGTTCCGGTTCCTGTGAAGACGCCAGCGCCGGCTGCCAACCCTGCGATGAACCCTGCATTGCAAGCAGCTCTTTTGGCTGCACTGCAAGCAGCGAAGGCGGATTTGCACGCAGCAGAGCCGCAGCCCGGGCCGGAAGCTGGAGCAGACGAAGCGCACGAGGACGATGGAGAGGAAGTCGATCGCAAGAAGAAGAGAAAGCATCGGCATCAGCACGACGTGGATGCGGAGAGAGAGGAAGTCGCTGCTGACGGAGAGCAAAAGACGAAGAAGAAGAAGAAGAAGAGCCAAAAGGCTGCTGCCGAAGAAGAGAACGACGCCCGAGTCGAAGGCCATGGCGAGGACGACCAATCAGACGACGGGCGCAAGAAGAAGAAGAAGAAGTCGACGAAGAGCAAGAATCACCATTCCGAGTATGAGGATGCCGAATAAAACATCACGATCGCCACACATGCTCCATCCAGCCAGCGTTCTCGCCGTGCTTTAGCAAGTTGGTTAACAGCTACTGGAAAAGATGTATGAAGGCTCGAAACGGACGTCTCTGTCAGTGCGGTCATTGAAGCCCCACATGCGAAACTCATCTTCGGAGACCTTGACAGCTACAATTTGGCCACCGTTGCCACTTATTGCGAAATGATGAAGCAATCCAAAGCGCACGAAAACAAAAAAAAAAACACTGCCACGCGCTCATGCGAATGCGTTTGCCATCTTGACAACTCCGTCACACGATGCCCGATTCGTTTCGCCCCATTTTGATCATGAAATCCCTATACATACGCCGCCGCGTTGCATTATGCATGGTATTGGGTTACAACATTGATTATGGGTGATCAGCGATGATTATCCGTGGTTAGTGTACAATGTAGGCGTCGCAGGTTCCTCTGCGTGTGCGAGCATTCACAATGTGCTTGCTGCCCACTGCACGCTCCCGCAGGAAATGCGAAACATGGTCGCGAACCTGATCGGCAGTTCGATTGGACGGGGAGGGGGGGGGGGGGGGGGGTGTGATGCGTCGAACCACTGGCTGTCCACGTTCCACATCTGCAGCGTTGTTGGAGCGGGCGTCACAGTGTTCTCAAACAGCCCTGGGCCGCGGTGCAACTCCTAGTCCGAGCCGCGGACAATGTACAGAACTCCAAAGTCGGAAACGCAGTATCACAGTTCAAGCCCATTCTCGGCGATTACTGCGTAACCTTTGTCTTTCTCCTCCTCACCCACTCTTGCTTATTCGTCGAACACAAGAAGTGAACCGAAGTCGACAGGGCTTCCCAACTGGTATCCTGTTCGTAATGCCGCACGCTGCAGATGTATCGCTCTGGTCGAACTGCGTGCTTGCTGGTGTGCTGCTACGCTGCCTTTGCAGACGATACGACCAGCGAGAAAGTCGCGCACCACGGCCACGCACCATGAGGAAACCCATGTATTTATGAAGACAGACAAACGAATCATCGAAAGGAAAAAAAGAGCGCTTTACGGAACTTCGACGAATTAAGAGCAAAAACAAACCATCAGCGGCCGCCACTCCCATCATCACAACAAACGCAGTCGCAAAAAAGATCATTTAGCACACGTCAGTATCCAGAAATTGGAAAATCGCGGTCCGTAAAGTCGTTGAAACCCCAGATGCGGAAGTGGGTCTGCGAGATCTTGAGAGCCGTCAGATGTCCTCCGTTGCTGTTTCCGGAGCCAGCGCGGAAGAGCACCTGGTGCTTTGCTCCAATCGCACGGTTTCTCAGATAGTGAGAAACATGGTCCCGGATCTGCTCCGCAATGCGGTTTCCGCCGTCGACGAACCACTGCTGATCGACATTCCAGCCCTGCAAAGCAGACGGCTGCGGGACCGTGGAGTTGTCAAAGTGACCAGCGCTCTTGTGCTTGTGGTATTCGTGTCCATGCACAAGAAACAAGATTCCAAATGTCGCGACTCCAATATCACTGCTCATCGGCTGCTGCTGCTGCTGCTGCTGCTGCTGCTGGTGATGATGATGATGGTGATCCTGTGGCTGCGGTTGGGGCTGTTGCTGGGGCTGGGGCAGCCCATACGGATTGACACCAGCCGGCTGGGAATAAGGAGAATTATTGGAGTACATGATTCCTTAGTGACAGTAACAAACCCTTTTCGAACTGAGAATGCAGGTAAACGCAAGGCAGAGAAGCTGAAAACGCGCAGAAACCGGAGCGGGAATGGCAGCAGGCTTGGATTCGTTGTGAGATCCGCAGGGGAAAGCAGGAAGATGGGGGCTTTCGAGTTCCCTGGCTTTGCGACTTGCGAGCACCCCTCCGGATTGGCCTCCGCTGCGTTTTATGCATGAGCAGAGGCGGCAGAAGCCAGAACAAGCGCATTTTGACAGATGCGAGGTGGGCAGTTGTCTTTTTTTTTCCAGTGCAGAACAGCAAAGCTGCTCCAAAAGCAGGGATTTTCATATATATATATATATATTCACGAACAACATTCGATCAAGTATTTACAAAGGGGTTACTAGGAGTGTGCCACGAGAGACGAGGGGGAGAGTTCAGTCATGATCATGAAAACAGTCTAAGACCGAGAAAACATGTCTCGCAAGTCTGGAGCGGCCGGTGCTGCGGGCTTCCATGTGTTTTGGAACAGCGAGAAGGTCTGCTGGGCGAGATGGGCTTCATCCAAAAACTGCGGGACCTCTCCCAAGGAAAAAATTTGCGAAAGCTCTGAGAGCCGCGACAGCAAATCCTTCAGCGTCTTGCGGTTCGTTCTGCCATCATACTCGAACTCCAGTCCGTTCTTCGCCATCTTGTTTGGATTGTAAAACAGCGCCTCTCGGGCGACGTCAAGGACCACAAAAAGGTCAAAGATGTGTTGGTAGAACCGGTGCAGAGATGGATCGCGCAATGGCGCGCAGTAGTGATGCTGCAGAAACGCGAAGCACTGTTGGATCACAGGACCAGAAACGCGCACGAACGACACTGCATCCAACAGAACTCTTGGTCCGTCGATCCCAGTCACGATGTCAGCCCCCGTGCCATAGCACGGGGTTCCAACACGCTGTCCCATATACTGGATCAAGCTTGTGGCACGCATGGACGACATGAGCATCTTTGGGAGTGCTTGAAGCTGCTGCAAGCACATGTACACCGATTTTTGGCACTCGACGAGGGATCGTTCAGAGTTTGTAATGCTCGATGTCGGTGCGACTCCCGTTAAGTTCGCCACAGTGCCAGCATCCATGGCACTGAAGTGACTTCCGGAAGTGGTCGTCGGATGGAAAACCCCGTAAAAGGCAGCGGCACACAATGCAGTCCACTGGCGAAGGAACCGTGCAGAGCTTGGAAACGGAAGTGTTGTTGTGAAATCGCGTATTCTGCGAATGTATTCGTGCCAAAACAGCGGGTCTCCAAGAGAGGTCTCGACGGAAACGGTGCCACACATTTGCACAAGCAACAGCACCTGAAACGCAGAATGCGTGGCCAGTACCGACAAGAATCCTCGATCAGCCTTCCAAAAGACCTGCGCAAACTCGCAAAGCGGGGCCGACAGTTCCGCACACACTTGCTTGCCCATTACAGGATCTGCAAACACGGAGAACAGCAGCATGCATGTCTCCATCAGGTGCGCGCATACCGTGAAGATCGGCGACCGCACCAAGAAGTTCTCTTGTCTGGCATTCGTCGGAGACGGTGCGGTGGACGGTGCGGTGGACGGTGCGGGAGCCGGATGCAAAGCATGCAGTTTGGGCACAAGGGAATTGACAATCTGTGTGACGAGTCGACAGACAGTGCCGAGTCTCCACACTTCGACGTGTTCGTACTCCATTGCATCCCGAGCCTCGAACGAAAAGCTCCCCTTCGCGTCCCGGAAATAGTCGCATCCAAACAGCGTCAATGTCGATCGAAACCAGTGTGCCACAATGCTGAAGAACTTGAGCATTTCCTTTTCATTTCCCGCAGAAATTGCCGCAAAATCGTCAACAACGACCTGTGCAACTCTCGACACATACTCCTGGCTCTCGTGGTGCGCAACTTGGGAGAGAAACGATCGAAGAACATCCGTCCAACTTTCATCCAATCCAGGCGCAAACTCTCGCACATCTAAACTCGAGATCTTTCCACGAAGAATCATGAAATCCAGCAGCTTTCCAAATCCAGACCCATTCACACTAGAAATATCGTCAGCAACATCACGGTCACCATTCATGCTTGCTGTCTTCTGCGTCTTGAGTCTACCGTGAAACAGTACCGAGTGCGCAGACCTTGCGACAACCCAGGGGTTCACGGGCGTAAATAATCCTCCATTCTCCGAGCTTTGCGAGTCTGATCGCATGGAGTTGAGCGACAGTGCCTGTGCAAGGTCGACATCGACCATCTGATGATACACCTTTTCATCAATTTCCTTTGTCTTGCGCTCCATTTCTGATAATTGCGACACTGCTGTCCGCGTGCTCTTCAGTGCAGGATCACAAACCCTCTTTCTCCTTGCGCCCGTGGTTACAATCGCAGTTGGGTTCACCTGCCCCTTCGATGCCTCTGCATGTGCCACTGCCTTTTGCATGCGCTCGCGAAACTCTGCCATCAAAGCATTCTCAATCTCGCTCGCAGCATCATTCCGAACCTCGAACGCCGAGTTTTTCGAAGACAACTGATCAATCCTCTTCCGAACCTCTCCATCGTCGTCGTCGTCGTCGTCATCATCATCATCATCATCATCTTCATAACTATCGTTACCATCGTTATCGACGTCGGAATTGTCAATCATCACCTTGTTCGTCTTTCTCTTCCTCAGCTGCATCCGCATCTGCATCGCTCGAGCGGGCGCGGCAGCTGGATCAGACTCTGGCGGCGACTCTCTACTCTTCTTCGCCGGCTTCTCCTCCGCTTCCGCCGGCGAGGAAACTGGTGTTTCACGCTTCACAACCGGCACCACATTCTTGAAAATCGAATAGTACTTTTTCTGCGGCGGCGGCCCGTTCACACTCGCTGCCGCAGTCGAGACACAACCTGCAGCCACAGGAGTTGTTCCACCACCCGTGTGCGCATCCTTGGACGACAACGTTACGGATGATGACGGCATTGAAATTGATGATGATGATGATGCATATGGAGAAGCTGGAATAACGTTCGTAATACTGGACACTCGCAAAGGAGATCCATCGTTGCGCTTCACACCAATTGACATTACGAATTCTCACACGAAACCCAACAATTCATGAATCCTTCAAACACAGCGAGCAGTGCATACAAATAAGAAGAGGAAAGAAAAAGAAAATCTTAAAAATCAAAATCAAAATCAAAAAGCAAAAAGCAAAAAGCAAAAAGCATTTTTAAATCGAGATTTTTGGCGGGTCTTGGCGGGCACTACAGCTGTTGGCAAAGATTCATTTAATAATAATAATAATAATTATGAAGAGGTGTCGCCATCGAGGAGATGAATGGACTCGCGCGCAAGGTTTGCAAGGTCCTTGACGGACTTGTCGTTCATGGACTCGATGGACTGTCCGCCGCGTTTGAGGCTTTCCAATGTTTCTCGTAGTCTGGAGTCATCACGTACGGCATTCCAAGTACTGTGGACAAGGGCGAGGTCTGCGGGAATCGGATCGTCCAGTGCGTGCTTCACAGCATACACCTTGAGCGCATACACTGCGGTGCCAACAGCCGCCGTCAGCCGAAGCGTGATTTGCGGATCGGATTCTTCGAGGAGCACTCGAGACACAAGCTTTGCAAGTCGGCACAGGCCGTCGGCGTGTTGCGTCGCATGAAGCAGGATAACAAGGTTCAGCAGCAGCTGCGACAGCGCCAAGCGTGACTGCACATCGTCCTTCTTGGAGGCAATGTGCATGATGGACTGCTCATCGCTGGCGAAGCGGACGAGGATTGGAAGGACTATCAATTGATGAGAAGGCGAGGCGAGAGCGTTTGTAAACAAGCGAAGAACCACAAGAAGCACTGGTCTCGGGGCGCTGGAAACGTTTGCCAAGACAGACATTTCAAGAAGCTCAAAGTCTTGCGGCGTGAATGGTGTTCGGGAAGGATTCTGCAGAGCCAGATACCGCATGACATCGAGAGCCGGAAACTGCCTGTCGACCGGCCAGTCGCGGACGATCTTCCTCAGCACTGCAAACTCACGATCGGAAAGTCGAATGGAGTTGGAGGTCTGCAGAGGATTCGAGAGTAGCGTCTGTAGCGTCAACAAGCCAATTTGAAGCGTGGACCATTCGGCATCCGTGAGCGCAGCGGGGTGGCTTTGCGATCGCTGCCCTTCATGAAATTCCTGCAATTTCTTCAGCATCGGCTCAAACTGGACTTGGCCAAACGAAAACATAGTGGCAAACGGCAATACCGCCGTCTTTTGCACAATTCCCTTTTCTGCTGCCGCCGCCGCTGCTGCTTCTCCGTTTTTTGCGCTCTGCGAATTCTGCAGCGACGCCAGCGGTCCATCCGCAGATTCCGTGCCGACTTCTACTCCACGAGTATTATCCTCAATAAATTGTGCGATTTGATTCAGATAGTCTTGACCAAGGTCATTGTCCTCGATGAAAGTCTGTGCTGCCATGTACGGGTTGTCACCCACGTTGAACGGCAGTTTTGCTTTGCCCCGGTCCTGCGGAAGGTCGACTTCGAAAATGAAATCATACAACTTCCCTGCATACGGAACCTTTGCACGAGGAGGCCTTGCAATTGCTTCTCCAACGTCCACATAGCGATCTCTGTGTTTCAAAAAGACGCGGCCGTCAGTCACGACAAAAGATCCTTCCGAGAGTTCGGACGATGGCTGCTTCGCATACGAAAACAAGGTCTGCAGCGGAACCTGAGCGGCTTTCAACTCTTCTTCGTACGAAGCAGCAGCCGTCGCTAGCGAAGCATCGGTGGCTGAAATCGGTGGCAAGTTTGCGAACAAGCGGACCGTTCCATCTGCACATGCTACCGCGATGTAGAGTCTCGGACCCGTGTACCCATGAGGAGCATTCAACACCGACAGAAAACAAGCGGACCAAGCGGAGCACGGCAGCGGAAGTGCTTCCACACACGGCCCGTCTTTTGCAAAGTTCCACACGCGTGCCGTTCGATCTTCCGACGCAGACAGCAGCAGCGACCCGAGCACCTGCAAATCATACACAAAGCTTTGGTGTCCATGCAGGATTCTCAAGGGGCCGTCGGACGCAAACACACCGACAAGCGAGTCGTTTGATGCGGAGAGCAGTCCAACGGTGCCGGCATGGTATGCAGGACTCCACTCATGGTCCTGGACGACCTGTTCAAAGAGCGGTGCTAAAGCCACAACTCGGGCCACATCATCATGCGAGCCCACCACTGTCTGCTTCTTCACAATCTGTTCCGACGGCTCGCCAGACACGCAGCGCTCCACCAGATCTGCATCGAGCTCAAACCGCCGAACCGTCTTGTCCGCAGACGCGCTAAACAAGTCGAAAGTGGCAATGCGGACGCTCCATACAGGCAAATGATGCGACCGAACAATTCCAACACACTCAATGTCCACTCCTGAGTTTCGGACTTTGTGGACGCGGATTGTGTGGTCCCACGACGCAGTAACCAGCAGCGACGACGTCGGCGAAAAGGACACTGCACACACTGCATTCGTGTGTCCCGTCACGACATTCAGCAGCGAGAACGTCTGTTTCGCCGCAGTCGAGCCATCATCACCGCCTTTGTTGCTGCTACCACCACTACTACTGTTGTTACTGCTACTACTGCTGCTGATGTCCTCAAACGACGGAGCCCACAAAATCACGGTCTTGTCGGCAGAAGCAGACCAGATGCATCCGGACGGAAAGTCAGCACATGGCTGCGTCGTTTCCAAGAACAGCACTCCGGCGCCATGACCCTCCAGCTTCTGAGCCAGCACAAACTCGGGCGCCACAGTGCCGCCAGATGCACCAGAGGCCGAAAATGCAAAATTCAGCATAAACAGACTAATTGTCCCATCGCGACTTGACGCTGCAAAATGCGGAACACAAGGCTGCGCGACATTCACATACGGTCGTACACACTTCACATCATCCGCAGAAACCACAAGCGACTCTCGATACTGAAACGGCATTTCTCTCCCAACCCTCCTGCCAATACCAATTAAAAAAACCAGCAACGACAAGACAGTATAATAGCAATTAAATATTCTTTTCTCTTCAATCAAACCCCCCAAAACAAAAGCGGAATATGAAGAAGAACGAAACTCGCAGAACTCAAAGCATTATAATAAAACAAATCGATGGAGAACAGGCAAATGAACAGGGGAAACTCGACTTACTCCAAGGTCAAGTTTGATGCTTGATGCCAAAAACGGTATGGCGCCCCAGTGTGATGTGCAGCGTACAGCCGGTTGTTGTACGGGGAAAAAAAGTACGAAATGTTGGGGGATGATTTTGAAGGGGCAAGCGGCGGATCGGATTCAGAACTATGCGCGCTAGATGATGTCAGTGCTTGGGGATGAAAAGTATCAACAGCGATTGTTGCACCATGCACGAGAGTTCAGGGACTGCCAGGTCAGGTCGCGATCGTCACGGGTTAATGCGCTTCCAAGACATGGGGATTGCGTTGGAATACCGGAGAAATGGGGGAGGGATAGGCCCCAGCACGCTCTTTCGGCGTTTTTAAGATAAAATGCTACGTGCACCGTTTTCCAAGGATGATCCATCCGTCATCCAACGTACGCCGAATGCAACGTAGGGGCGCTGAACAAGGACAGTGTTCTTAATACGGTCGGCGGTGCTTTGAAGCCGACGCACTTCGTGGTGCCCGCAAGCTGCCCGCAGATGCATTCCCTGCCTTTTCGGCTACGGCTGCTTTTCGAGCCGCTATTCCTCCTCTACCTCCGCCCGGCGCGACAACGGGTTTCTCATCGTTCCAGGGCGACAGGCTTCCGAGCACCGCACCGTCTTCTCTTCTCACGCTTCGTTTCTTCTTCTTGGGAGAATCTTTCCCAAGAATCCCAAACGACGGGTCCAATGACTCTTCGCTCCTTTCGCTCCTTTCACCTTCATCACCACGGTCCTCATCGCCATAGCCGCCGTAACTGCTCTTACTCTTAACTCTCATTCTCACTCTTGTTCCTACTGTGACTCCTATTCTGACTGTGGCTCTTCCCCGGACTGCCACGCTGGATGCTATATTCAGCGTCGGTGCCTACTTTGACCAATGCGACATACTGCTTCTTTGCGTCCACAAATCGCTGCTCAAGAACGCGTGTTTTCAGCCGGGTATCCTCAAGCTCGGCAGCGAGTCTTCCAATACCTCTGTCCATTTCACATAATTGATCTTCGGAAACCGTGGATTTTCGCCTCTCTAACAGCGACTGATACGCTTCCGCAATCATTTCTTCCAGAGCAGAGTGCTTCTTCCACAGTGATCCAAGCGAATCCATCGTTCGTTCAAGTTGATGTCGCTTGCTTTCAAACTCGGCCTCGAACGACTGCAGCAGCTTCTTCAGATTGTCGTTTTCCGCTCGGACGGATTCCGATGACTTGTGGACCGTGGCGGTTTTCTGGGCCGCCGCAACCTGCAGCTCAAGATCGTGAATCTCGTGCTTCAGCAGCGCCTCCTTCTCGCTCGCCTCGGACCTCAAAGAAGAGACCTTGCGGTACACATGCTTGAGAACCAAGTGAAAGCACTCCATCAGCTGCGAAACACCTGTTGTGGACTGACAAGAATGGACAAACGCACCGAGTTTCGTCAACACCAGCATCAAATACGGATCCGCTTGTTCGCTGCCACCACCACTATCGCCGTTACCGTTACCGTTGCTGTTGCTGTTGCTATGGCTGGTGATGAGAGACGAGTCCGCTCTGGATTGCGCGCTCTCGGGATCCACCTGGAAGCACTTGGCCGCATGCTCCAGCTCGGTCGTAAACATCTGCACGAACGCCGTGCGACTACCAGACTCCTTCGACAGCTTGGCCCGCAGTTCCGCCTCGAGCTTTGCGTAGCGCTCGGCAGTCGACCGCTCACGATCTGCGTACTGTGCAATGAGCGACTGGACACGCGCCGCGTGCTTCTCCTGCAGCTCGGCATATGCACGCTTCCACAACTCGAGCTCCTGCTCGACGGCAGCTACGTGGTGCACCAGATACATGGGGTCCACGGGCTGATGATGGTGGTGCGCAGCGGCTCCCAGTGAACTAGAGTTCGTCATCTGAACGTCTGTAGTGGACGACGCTGACGAAGCGATTGGAGACAGCGACAGTCCATACGCCGGCGTCGCAGACAGCTGCGCAAGGTCCCGCTCAAGCGACTGCTCAAGCCTCGAAATCGGAGAAGTCATCAAAAATCGCAATCCGAAATTTCAAAACATAAAACACCAAATTCAAATAAAAACCAAAACACACACAAACACACACACACACACACACACACACACACACACACACACACAACACACACACACACACACACACACACACACACACACACAAACAAAGGCAAAAAGCAAATAGCAATCATCCTTCAGAGAATAATAAAACGAGGCGACCGAAAAAGGAAAAACGGGCGGGAAAAAATCGGGCAATTTTTCACTAAAAAGGAATTTGCTTTTGCTTTTTTAACTTTGCGACAGAAATACAGAGATTGGTTGATCGAACTGAGAAAGCGCACTCCTCGCAGCTTCTTTATGCGGCCGTTTTCTGCGGAAGAGCTCTCGACAGAGGATCTCGCACACGACCACCAGAACCCAATTCCGAAGTTCATGACCCACGTGGTTCCAGTCCCGAATTCCTGACATGGTGCAAAACGAATGGAGGTGAAGAACAATTGTTTGAAGATATCATCAATATGTACTGTGTATTCCGCGTCATGTTAAACAACCAACGAAAGATGATAAAGAGGCCCCCCTCCAAAGAAATCAATGGGGCAGCTTTTAGAAGCGTCGAGCTGGTGCGCCTCTTACATTATTATGGTGCGCATCACCGTTTCCAACAACATCCTCCTCGATGCCGTCTTCATCACCACCGCCGTTGTTCCCATACTGCTGCTGCTGTCCGTACTGATTTCCAGAATACGATCCGTAGGACGACGAGCCGTTCGCTTCGAGAACTGCGATGCTGTTGGGCGGTTCGGCACCAATTCGGGGAAACTGCGATCGCACTTGTCCGCCTCTTGAAGAAGGCTTTACGACCCCTTTCGATGCAGACGGCTTTGTCCGGCCCGAAGAAGGAGGCTTGAGCTGCTTAAATGAGCCCTGTGCATAGACCGCAGACGCAGCTGCAGTCGAAGATTGGCTGCCTGAGGAAGAAGAAGAAGGAGGAGGCGCAATGCTCCCGCTCATGGATGATGGAGGTGACGAACCTGACGATGTCGACGGAGGAGAATGCATCATTGCCAAATGGTGGTTTGCAGCATTCACGTACTGTTGGTTGGAAAGCATTCCCGATCCACCACCGAGACTATCCATGCGCGCAGACTGTCTGTTCTTGGCGTTTGCTCCACTGTTGCTGCTACTGATGGCGTTATTGCTGCCACCATTACCACTTCCACTTCCACCGCCAGTACTAGTACTATTGGACGGCACCGATGGCGAACTTCCCATTGTGGCTGCAGACGATCCCGACGACGGCTGCAACGAGAGAATTTGCACCGAGCCGCTGGAGGATGGATTCTTGGATGTCCGTGGACCTAACGCAAAAGAAGAGAGACCCATTCCAGGACCCAGGATTGGAGTAGACGGCTTGGAACCGTCTCCGAGTGGTGGTGTGATGGGCGGCGACCTTGGCTTCTCTAGATCACGACCTCTCAATATAGACGATGTCGACCCCGGGATCGGATGGCCTTGGTGCTGGGAGTGCTGATACTGCGACACAAACGAGGATTTCGTCGACGATTGTCCGCCACCGTGCGGCACTGAGGATGCTGACTCTGCATACGAATTGGGTTCCTTTCTTCCCTCCAAGACAAACATCGGTTGCTGATGTTGGGAAGGGTGCTGCTGGCCATAGGTTGCAGCTGTCGCATTGCTTGGACCCGTCGTCGTCGATGACTTTTTAGCGTTCGGCGGGGGGAGGTTGGACAAGCTTACGTTTGTCCTCGCAGACGACTGAGACTGCAATTCCTCTGCCTTGACGGACGCTCTACTAACGGACGCATCCCGCAATGGCGGCACCACAGGACCACTTGCATGTGCGTGCGACGGAGGCTGCATTCCCTGCGACTGCGACTGCGACTGCGATTGCGAATGAGACTGCCCTTGCACTTGAGTTTGAGGTTGTGACTGAGTTTGGGACTGCAGTGATGGCTGTGAAGAATGGCCTGCAGGGGTTGGTGTGGACAGGGACGGGGTCGGGGTTGGCCGTTTGAACCGCTTTTCCCACTCTTCCTTGAGACCCTCAAAGTACGGGTGCTCCAGACACTGTCCGGCAGACAGTCGTTCTGCGGGGTCCTTTTTCAGCAAGCCCTTAATAAAGTGGAGTGCCTTTTTCGTGAGTTTTCCAAAATACTTTTTCTCGATTGTTTCTGGCTTCGACATGTCTGGAAACTTGTATCCAATGAATCGTGGGTTTCTGTAAAACAGTTCCATTTGTTCCGACGTCAGCGGGCCCAAAACACGCTGGATGACATACAACTGGTCGATGTCCGATTCTCCGGGAAACATTGCCTGGCCGTCGAGCAGCTCGCCCATGATGCATCCAATGGCCCACACATCGACTTCCTTTCCGTAGTTGGTGGACCCCAACAGCAGCTCTGGAGACCTGTACCACCGTGTCGCGACATACTCTGTATAGTTTGGATTCGACGTCTGTTTCCCCACCAGCGTCCTCGCAAACCCAAAGTCACACAGCTTCAACACATTGTCCGCCCCAATAAGCAGGTTCTCAGGTTTGATGTCCCTGTGAATGATGTCGTGCCGATGACAGTACTCGATTGCAAGACACAGCTGGTAAATCAGTCGCCGCACAAGTTCCGGATGAAGCCCCGTTGCCGACTCTTCCAGCTGCTCAAGCATGTTCCTCTCCACATACTCAAACACCAAATACAGCTTCCCCTTCCGCCGAAACGCCTCCTTCAGACACACAATGTTCTCCTGCTTCAGCATCCGGAGAATCTTCACTTCGCGCAGAGTCGTCTTGCGCACCATCTCGTCATCCTCAGACTCTTTGAACTTCTTGATCGCAACAATCTCACTCGTCTCCTTGTTCCGGCACTTCAGCACCACTCCATACGCTCCTTCGCCAACAACGCCAAGAACTTCGTACTTGTTCATCGCTATCGATACTCGCACTCACTGACACACCCAACACTTCCAACCACGAGCAGTATCTCCAAATATCACACGCCTCCCAGAAAAGAAATTTGAAAAAAAATAATAATATAATAAAATAATTATGAAATAGCCCACCAAAACGAAATCAAAAAACCAAAACCAAAACCAAAACCAAAACCAAAACCAAAACCAAAACCAAGACCAAAAGCAAAAGCAAAAGCTGGAATTCTCTTCAAAATCATAACAACAAAGACGGATAAGAACGGAAACGATTCGAGCAGAAAAGGACTTTTTGGTCGACCGTTGGCAAAGCCATGTGTTATCCTTTTTACGACTGACGGGATTTTTTCTTCTTCTGCTTTCTTCTTTTCGAACATTCTTGGGCACGTTCACGGGGCATGCATGGTACTACTGGCTTACCAGCGAAGATCAATGCCGGTTGCTCCGGAGCCATTCTTTGCGACCCATTTGTGGTACAGGACGCTTGCGCGGTCCGATTTCAAGAATCTGTCCGACTTTGCTCCAAAGTGCCGCGGGACCTGCGATCCGATGGCAACGTCGTCTTCGTGGATGAAGATGGATGCTTCCATGCGGTAGATGAGCCACGAAATAAACCTCCCAAGCCATGGAACCTTCTTGGAAACCACAAGCTGCTGCATGATCCCACCGATAAAATAGCACCGGTCGCCATCAATCGGGCACAGCGCAACCAGTAGGTTGATGTTCTTTGCATTTTGGAACTGGAGGAAACCCGTGGAAGGATAATACACGTCGGATCGCGAGTGAGACCCTTCCTCGGATGCATTCTGCCGAAATACGAAATCGGTTTGGATCCCCACTTCGTCGTCCTTGATCTGAATCTTCATTGTTTCCACGAAGCGCGACTGCTGTTTGCAGAACGTGCGGAACAGGGCATTCGAGTGCAGAACCGCTTGATGTGCACCATCTAACATAGTGTTCTCAATAATTCTCATAAACGTATGCGGAGAATCAATGCCTTCAAAGTACGAGTTCTCCTTGGCGGGAATAACGAGCGTACGGTCTACCGCATCCCTGTATGCATGATCAATCGGTAGCCGCACATTCGCCGAGCGCTCCAGTAGCGTCTCGTAATCCAGATTTGCGGGACCAGCATAAAACATCCAAATCAGCCCGTACTCATCCCGGCTCGGAAACGTCTCGAGAGAATGTGCGTGCGACAAGCAGGGCTCGAGATGCTCCGTTGGCTGGTACACACAGTTTCCTCTGGAGTCCATGTGGAGTCCATGGTACGGACACACCACGCATTTCCTTGCATCGCATGCATTCGCATCGCTCCCGTCTCTCTTGACCTTGATGTCTGCAAGCCAGCCGTATCCAAGCGATGCGCCCTTGTGAGGGCATCGAGCAGACTGTACAACGACCACACCATTTTCATCCTTCCACACCACGAGCTCTCTGCCAAACCGCCGGATGGAAACCGGCTTGTCACGCGGCACTCCGGTGGACACAAGGACCGGATACCATACATTCACAGGCCAATCCACAAACTTTTCCTTCTGTGAGTCGATCTTCCACTGGTCCACGGACGGTTGCTTGGCTCCAGTCACCACAACACCGGCCATCAAGAGCTGCTTTGCGTGCGGAAAGCCAGTTCGAATCGCAATCGCAAGCACCAGCACGTGGAAAAGGTACGAGAACACGAAGTAGCCAGGGCCATCCACGAGGCTCGTCCAAAGCAAGGAGATTCCAGGAGGAAATGGCACCACTAGGTACGCGAGACCAACGGAAAGGCAGGCGAGCAGACTCATGGGCAGCTGCAAGTTTTTTCTTCTCTTATTCTTCTCGACGATCACCTGCCGCCTACTGCTAATGGCTGATTAACAAACAGTAACAATCAAAGAAATGGATTTCATTTTTTCCCATTCGTTTTTCTCGAGACGAAACCGGGCATTCGAAAGGAACAGGAATGTCGCATGTTGAACCGTTGAATAATAATAACACGTCATTGTCATGCATACCATAAACAGACACCGTCAATATTGGCAGACACTAGCACGTTGCTGTGACACAGGAATTCGTGCTTACACGTAGCCACCTATCATTCTATCATTCGTTGGTTTGGTTTTTTGGTTTCACTCTTTTACTCAAATATGGGCGTGAGTGCGCTGGGATGACGCATTCGCCTACGCCTACGCCTACGACGCTCGATACAGGGCCTCCGAGGTCCCGCAGACCTACTAAGAGACCACGTGCCACTACGCCCACCGCCTCTTCCTCTCGCATCTCCAGTTGCATCAATCGCTGCAACTGAGGACACGAAAGCGCCTGCTGCTAGGGCCGTCAGAATCAAAATGCACCCTTCTCAGGAACCACGTGTCATGCTGAGAAAGTGGTTCGGTGCGGAGTACACGTCCAAAACGCGCGGGCGCTGCGGTGAGATCCATGCATGTCTGTTCGTAGATATGCATGTTCAATGCATAATGAATGCATCTCCGCTCACGTGTGTGATGATGACCTGTGACACATCCGACGGCCCAATTCCCAGATAAGGGAAAATCGCGAAAATGTCGAGGCAAGTGCGGTTTGCATCGGACATTTTCACGCCGTCAAGAGGACATCCGGCTGGTTGACGCGCTCTGAAAGGGTGCGTCGGAACAGAAAACGTCGGGCGGTTTGCGCGTGTTTTATTCTTTCCTCCTCGTTTTAAATTTCCCTCGTTGTCCACGTAGCACAAAAAAGGCCGAAACTCGCTGTTGCTTCGGATCATCTGTTGTCGATGTTCTGTTCAATTTCATCGCTGTCCAACACCAAGCGCGATCCAAAAAAGAGACATTCTAATCATCATTGTTGTTTCCCCATCGCCGGCAAACCGAGAGGATGAATGACCGGATGGGCGCGGAGGACCAGGACATCTCTCCACAACCAGGTGTAATTGGCCGACATCGAGTGGCGACCATCCTTTCGTCTGCAGCCGCAGCAGCAGGCCGCAGCAGCAGCAGTAGTAGTAACAGTAGCAGTAGCAGTAGCAGCAGCAGCATCAGCAGCAGCAGCAGTAGTAGTAGTAATAGTGGTGGTGGTGGTGGTGGTGCAAGATATTCTACAGGTGGGGGCGATGTGCATGCGGACCATCTGCGCAGAGAGCCGATTGATTATCAGCGCGACATGCAACTGACGTCCATGTTTGCGTCCTTGCCTGCTACACCAAGAACTGCGGCTGGCTATCGCGGCAACGACAGCAGCTCCTCCTCGCGACACAGGGTCCGGGCATTGCAAACGAACAGCATTGTTGACAGCAGCAACTCGGATGACTTCGAATCAGAAGGCACGCATTCGCATTCGCAGTCACAGTCACAGTCACAGTCACAACCGCAACCGCATCCGCAGCCACAACCGTTTCATGCGAGAGCAACAGTCGTCCGAGGGACATTTCAGGCACCTGTCTTGCCGATGGGAGCGCGGGAACGAGAGATTTTGACGGGGAGACAGCAGCATATTGTGAACGCCACGAACGCCACGATTTACGCTCAGCTGCGGTCGTTTTTGGAAACGATACTGAAAACATGCAATCGCACGATCTTGTTTGCGACGGACAAACTAAGCTTGCGGCAGTGAATCCTGCGAAACGGAAGGGGATTATGCGTCATCTGGGTTGCTTTTTCTTTTCCCGTCGTGTGTGTGTGACGTCTTTTGCGATTGGGATTGGGATTGGGATTGGGATTGCGATTGAGATTTTGAGGCTCCGTTACACGAGGTCATCAACAGAGTGTTCCGATACAAAGAGCAACCGAATGGTGTCCATTCGACGCTTTCGCAGTTCCTCCGCAGCCTCTCGAGAGCCCCCAACGATGCCAAATGCACCTTCAAATAAAAATACCTTTTGCTTTTGAAGCAACTGCAGCTTTTCCTCGATCGTGTCTGCGGAAATGTACCGTCGGACGACCACACGTTCAGCAGTATTTCCGATTCGCCAAGCCCGGTCTCGGGCTTGTGTCTCGGCCGGTTCGTTCCACCACGGATCGACAATCATGACTTGCGTCGCGCGTGTCAGATTCAGGCCGAAGCCGCCAGCACGCAGAGAAATGAGAAATACACGACAATCAATGCTGCTCGATTCTTGGAATCTACGGACAGCTTCCAGGCGTTCAGTACGGGACATGGTGCCATCCAAGCGCGTGTACGAAATGCCGTTGATGGTCAGCGCTTCTTCGAGAATAGACAAGAAGGACGTCCACTGCGAGAAAATCAGCACCTTCTCTTCAGAACCCATTTCGAAGAGAATGTCATGGATGATGGCATCAACTTTTGACGAGCTGACAAACGGTTGAGGAGCGTTCGGAAGGCCAGGTTCCTCCTTCTGGGCCGGAGAGGCCTTGTTGCTAGAGTTACTCGGGCCGTCAGCACCCACCTGTTTTAGCCGGTCCTTTTTCTCTTTTTCATGAAGCAGCTCGACGACGTGCTTCAGCGGTCGAACGGAGGAAGCATTCAGAGGATTCCGACACAGCGGGCACAGCGGCTGCAGATCCATTGATTTTTGCAGACACTCCGTGTGGTAAACATGAGAGCATCGTGTCACGCAGCCGTCTTCCGGCGTGATGGCAACAAAGCAGATGGGACAGCTGTGTTCATCATTCACGTCATTGTCATCGGCGACACCACCGCCAGAGCTAGCATTGGCACCAGTATTAGTACTAAGAGTCGACGACGACGATGCTGCTGGTGCTGCGAGGGCCATGCTGTGGTGAATCTGCAAAATGCTCTCTTTCAACCTCTCCAGGTCCTGAGCATTCGGAATGAACTCCTGAATCGACCGGTCCTGATTGTCGTCTCGAATGGTCATTTCAACTTCCTCCATGGCCTGCAGTGCAGCCTGAAGATTCGTCAGCAAAGAAGAGTGATTGCACAGCTGTCGCAACCGCATGAGCAACGACAACACATGCATGAACTGCGCCAGAAGTTCGTTTCTGCGAATGAGGCGTTGGATATCGTCTCGACTCTGCTTGAACATGAAATTGTACAGCTCCCGGTCTCTTTCCGATAGGGTAACTTTCCGAACCATCTCTTGCAACACAGGAAGCCGAACAAGTTGATTGTGGTTCTCATCGCACTCCTTTGACCGTCGGAGACACGTACTCTTGATCAGGCGCTGCAGTCGTTCCCAGCCAAGCACGTTGTCATCATGGTTGATCGACTTCAGCGGCTTGGAGATGAAGTCGTTCCACACTTCGATCGAATCGAAAGGATCCGCGCGAATTGTCCGGAACAGCGAAAACAAATCCTTCATATGATTTTGGACTGGAGTACCCGTCAAGCACCACCGCACCTTTGCGTTCAAAAACCAACATGCTCGAGAGGTCTTTGTTCCCGCAGTCTTCATCATGTGGGCTTCGTCAAAAATTACACGGTAAAACAGCTTATCTGTGTACAATCGCACCCGATCTTTTCGGAACAGTCCCTCCCGCGGAGTAAACACGGCTCGACGAGCTCGTTTGCCTCGCGGAATCAATCCTGTTGCTTGCTCGCCATTCACAGTGCCACCTTGCCGGGTCTGAGCATTCGAGGAGCTGGAGGAGTTTGTAGGAAGAGCACCTCGCGCTGTCTCGCCGCTGCATTCGCAGGCAGGATTCGCGACCCCGTCAGAGCTAGAAACGCGATTCCTGATACCAGTACCATCAACAGTACCTCCTTGTCCTCCACGCTCCTGATGGCGAACATCATCATCATCATCATCATCATCATCATCCTCAGCATCGCTGTCGGTCACTACAAAGTTGTCCATACCAGGATCGCCGTATTGCGCCTGCAGCCGCTGCCTGCGCTGCCGGTCCAGCTCATTTTGCACGTCAACGGGATCTGTGAATTCGCTGGAAACCGTCTGGTATGTGGTGATGATAAGGTCCCACCTCTTGATGTCCAGCGGATCTCGATTTGGGCCGTGATAGATCCCATATTTCAACGCACCAGGCTGAAGATGCTCTTCAATCTGATCAACCCAAGAGCTCATCAGCGACAGAGGGCAAACAAGAAGAGTCTTTCCAAGGCCCCTCGTAGCGACCAGCAAGGACAGTGTCGACAGCGACTTTCCGAGTCCCATGTCATCTGCCAAGATTCCACCGCCGTACAAATCAGGATGTGTATCTTGGACAAGCCCTGTTCTTGTATCCTTGAAGTACACGCGGTCTTCAAAATTACGCGGCGGAAATGCAGCAGCTGTAGCAGTGGGAGAGATGGGGGAGGCGGTGATGGCAGGTTTCACATCGAGAGCGACCGGCTCCATATCCGTAACGCCTTGCCGATTTGCAGCATTCTCTGGAGCCGACATGGAGGGACCCGCCGACGTAGCCCGGGGCAACGTAATGTACGACGATGGCCCGTAGGATCCGACTTGGACGCGCCGAACGACTCTTTCCCAAAACATGTAGACGGGATGCGCCTCTGTGATCTGGATTGGGCTCTCGTGCTGCAGCATCCATGCAAGAGCCTGCTCCTGGTGTGGAAACAAGTGTGTTCGCACGCCTGGAGGGGTCGGCATCCGCGGGAGCTGTTGTCCGGTGGCGTCTGTACTCAAAAACGCGGCGTTGAACAATGCGGTCAAATCCCTCTGCGTCTCGGCGACAGTGCTTATAGTTCTCGCCAGCCCGACGCCGTCATCGTAGTGCTGAAGTTCGTTTCGGATGTAGTAAACATTCTGAAGAGTGTCTGTGTACATTCGGATCTCGACAGGAATGCACAAGTCGTACATGTACGAGACGCGTGCCTGTGCAGGAATCGTCCCTGTCATGTTCGTGATGACGTTTCCCTCCATCAGAGGGATCATCCGCCGCGCAACATCGTCCTTGATAGACCCGATGCGCAGCGCCCTGCTCCTTGCCTTCTTTGGAATCGTGAACACTCCAATGCTTGTGTGGTTCCCAAGCCGCGACACGCCCACATCCGTACCGCCCAGCATATCCTGCCGCAGCGATCTGTCCAGCAGCGTTCCAATCCCCACAATCTTTGTTTTCAGAACCCCCACCAAGTAGCAGTTCTCCCCAGTACCCGACTGTCCAGCGGCCTGTAAACCCGACGGGACCTCGGACAAAGAAGAGGGCGAGGAAGATGCGGCGGCAGCTTGCCGAATGGCCGACTGCACATCCGACAATCTGAGCTTATGCCCAGAACCTGGATTCAAAGACGAAGCACCGGCCGAAATCAGTTCATCGCCGCAGCTGTCATTGCCCTCGCCCTCGCCCTCGCCCTCGGAAGAAGAGTCATCCAGCACCAGGACTCCCTGTGGGATAACTGGTGTGTTGCGCATGTCCTCTCTACCAAGTTACCAACCTACCCAACAACCAAGAAGATCAGAACAACAACAACAACAACGACGACGACGACGGCGATGAGGACAAAGAACAAAGCGGGAAAACAAAACACGACTGTCATTTTATGATATCGGAGTTTTTCAGCGGGGAAAAAATAGCGGGAAACGGGACAAGACTCAAGTTCATTCCGACTCAACCAATGCTTTTGGCTGTTGTCTTGGTTCCGAAAGCATGCTGCGTTGTTGCGCTCGTTGTCGATCAGTCAGGTGTCAGGTGTCAGGTGTCAGGTGTCAGGTGTTAGGTATCGAGAAGGTTGAGCGTAAGTCGCATTGTGCATGATGAGGAGGTCGACGACGACGACGACGACGACGAAGAAGAAGAAGAAGAAGACGACGACGAAGAAGGGCGAGGGTCAGGGTCAGCTTCAGGCAGTCGAGTTTCCAGGGCGTTTGAAAAATCCTCTTGATATTTTCCAATACGTCGATTTCCAATCGGTTTGTTTCACTCTTTTTTCTTCTTTCCTTTCCCCGTTTCCACCCTTTTATTTTTTTCTTGTTTGTGTGTGTTTGTGTGTGTGTGGAAACTTGATCTAATGCGTGGAGAGAGAGCGAGAGAGCGAGAGTTGGAAAGGACAGAATGTATTGACGTATGATCCGGGAAATCTATCGTACCAGAGTCTTTATGGGTCCTCGAGCGGGACGAATGACGTGCTTGTCAAGGTCACCGTTAAGAAGCGAGGCGGCCGAATCCTGTCCGTATGTCTTTCTCTGTGTCTCGTGCTGTATGTGTTGGGTTGCGGGTGTTTCCCCTCCCTTTCCTTCTCCTTTGCGTTTCCGAGGAATGTACTAACAGGCATGTGTGTGGATAGACGTCGCATGAGGTAGTTGGGAGAGTGGGCTTGATGCTGCGGTTTGAGAAGGCGTGTGACTTCCAGTATCGGGCGGATGAGGGGGCGAGTGTGCTTGGGCTGCTGCAGATGGATCCGATGCGGGAGAAGGCCGAGGATCTTGCCGCGGAACCGCTGCTTGTCCGACCGCGAGAGTTTGCGTCGTTTCCAAATCATGCGGGGTACCATTTCAACCAGAACCCGAACCGAAAACTGCTGCTGTACAAGATGCATCACGACAGAAGCGCGTCGCATCTGGACTCGGTCATCCTGGGACTGAGCGCCGCGGAGCCAGTGCTGCAGTACACCACGATACGAGAGCTGACTGCCGCGACGGTGCTACCGTCACCCGGTGCCCAGTCGCAGTCGCAGATGCAAGTACATGGCGAGAGTGGACATGTGTCGGATGTGTACGACGTGCTCACCGCGTTTCTCAGGGCAATGTTTGACGAAAGACCAGTGTGGCCACCACCGCTGATTGCACATCGACTGCGATCGTTGCCAGAAGAGGTTGCGAAAAAGTACAAGCCAGCGGCAGTCATGGGCGGGATTGCGCTCTGGGTGGTGTGTCCTCCATATTGCAGGCTGTGGTTGAAGGTCGGGTTTGATCCGCGGAAGAGCCCGTCGAGCGTCGACTTCCAATCGGTGGACGTGCGCATTCCGTATCGCGTTTTTGACGAAGTAACGTCGCTTGTCTTGTCGGGTGCTGCGCTGTGGAGGCATCCTGGTTACCAGTCAGACTTGAAAAGGTTTGATCCGGAAGCGTTCTCGTCCAAGCCGCTGTTCTCTGTATTTTCCAAGTATCTCTTTTCGCGACAGTACTTGTTCCCGATATGCGAGATTGCAGTGGATCCGCGGATCGCGACAATCGTCAGATCTTCCATCGAGCCCGAGTGGCGCGAGAAATTCGGATGGCTTACTCCGAGTGCCATTTCCAAAATCCAGTCCATTCTGCTGGAGGACTTGCATTCGTTCATGATGCTCGTGACGAGCGATCCTGTGCGCAATGTTATCGGTTCCGTTAACTGGCTCGGAGGACTCGTGGAAATGAGGTACCGCGTCAAGGAAATGCGAGAACTGCATACGATGGACACGGCAGGCGTAATGAAGCGCCAGATCCGCTCCATGGGTCGCAAGCGCGGACGCTTGGCCAAGGAGGAGTCGGGTTCCATGCGGAAACAAAAGACCAGGAAGACCTCCGAGTCCAGTCAAGCCGGTGCTGCTGAGAAGCAAAAGTCTGCTGGGTCTTTGACTCTTTCGTCCGTCGTCCGAGCGGACGTCATTGCCAGTCGTCAAGACGGCGACCCGCAGGTTGACGATGATGATCAGGAGGCTGGCGAGCAGGATCAGGAGCAGAAGCAGAAACGTGGGCAGGAAGAGGAAGAGGAGGAAGAAGAAGAAGAAGAAGCCGAATCGGATGATCTTGATGGTGATGGTAATGATGATGATCTTGAGGACGGTGATCTTGATGATGGGGACGAAGACGAATTGGAGGAATTCATGGGATTCCGCACATCCGCAATCCCGCGAGCGATTCTCTCGCAGCAAGGAATCGTCGAAGATGATGACAGCGATGGAAATAGCGATGACGGTCATAGTGGTATCGTTGATGCAGGCGGCGACCTCGGCTCTGGCCCCAACGCCACGGCCACTTTCCCCTTGAGGTTTGGCGGCCGGCGTGGAAACCGTGTCACGTGTGACGACGAGTATGAAGTTCCTGTTCCATCAAAGCGAGCATAGTTAAAAAAAAATAAAAAAACCGAGTCACAGTCACGTTTTCTCAGTCTTTTCTCTCTCCGCGCGCTGCACACCTAGTACCGAAAAATAAAATACAATATGATATTATAATAATAATGATAATAATAAAATGAAATGAAATGACAAACACAGATTTGGCGAAGCCGACAAGACGCATGTCGCGCTGTTTACCATAAACTTACAACCTACTTCTTGCCATGGGCACGGAGCAGACATTTGGAGCGCAGACAGAGGGTGGATCACGAGGGGCGAAAGGAAGTTGTGCCGGTCCACTGCGCGCCAGCATCGACACAAACCGCGGACGCAACGTTGCCTGTTTCCAAACAGACAAACCGCTTCCAATCCTCTGGGTCGAAATCCGCTGTTGCCCTCGTCTTTGCAACATGCGGATTCCAAACGACAACATCTCTCATGTTCTGTTTGGAGATCGCCAGCGTAGCCCGGCCGTCTCGTAGCTTCAATTCCGTGTCGCCGACATCCAGATACACTCGGTCGACTTCTCCGCAAAACGCAAAATCGGCGTCCTTCTCAACATCCGTCTGTCCTCCAAGCAGAGAGTCCTTGAACGTCCTTCCGGCAAGCCCGTTTACTCGCACAGTCTCGACCGCATCGACCAAAAAGTACGTGTGCAGCGCACACGTAAAGGAGAACGCCTGCAAGCCCGTGTTCGCCACACGCCACCGAATCTCAAATGCTTCGTCTGACAGCAGAAATTCAATCTCGGAAATAAACGAGTGATTCCATACCTTGCGAGTTGCTTCCGAGTCCGCGAGTCGCAGCGTCAGCCCAATGGACGGCAACGGCCCTGGCAGTGTCTCGCATTTTGCAAAGGACCACATCGAGTTTCTTGCAAACCCGTGCTGCGGAAGCACACCTGGCCCAAACTGCGGAAACACAAGCGGAATGCCGCCGCGAATCGCCTTTGTTCCGTCCAGCACCGCTTTCGTCGATACAAACAAAACAGGCTTTCCTCGAATCGAAACGCTCGTGACGTGCGCACCAAACGAATATACGCTGCACGACGATTCCCCAGACTGCGTACGCAGCTCGTACTCTACGATCCCATTCGGGCGATCCACTGTTCGCAGAGACATTTTCTTCTCGTCGCGTCCTATTCCTGTCAAGCCTGCAACCCAGTATAATCAGCACTCGGTCGGAGTTCGGACACACCTCTGCACGTTGTTGCTGCCTTTCTTGAACTGCGTTTGTTTGTCAATTGTGAAGATCGACCTTGGAGTATGGCTTCGTTGACAGCCGTCGACCCCGCCAGAATGGAGTGAGTGAGAGGACACGCATATATATGTACACACACACACACACACACACACACACACACACACACACACACACACACACACACACACACACACACACACACACACACACACACACACACACAAAAGGATATGCAAAAAATCTTTACACGAACCCGCCCCGCGTGCCATCTGTGCTCCATAGGGATCATCGCGTTTTCGCAGAGGCCATCCAAGCAGTGTTAGTCGTCCACTGCATATCCAGTATAGTTTGCAGTGCGCTTGTCTAAGCCTTCTCGCACAGGACGACGCTCACCGTAATGATCCAGTCCAGTGCGCTCCTCGGGCTCCCTTTCAATCGACTCAATGGTATCTGCAGTGTCGTCGGCAAAAATGTCGCGCTTGTCCGCCTTCTGCACGAGATACAACAGCCGCCGCTCCCCTCCTTTGCGCATGTGGCGCTTCCAGAATTTGTAGACAAAGTCGCGACCGAGGCAAATCACTGGTATGAGGGGCATGAGAAGCCAGAAAGACGCAGACGTGCATATCTCAAAGAACATCCCATACGACCCCGAAATCTCCGCTGCATCCACAAATTCATACAGGTTTGTGTATATGAGATTGAAAATAAAGTAACTCGCAATCGACCCCCAAACAGCAATATGGTTCCACTTCGTCCAAGTCGATGTCTCGAGAGCCAGCTTCAAAGTAATCGTTATCACCACACATGCGTACATGATGAGCCCCATGCTATACAGACCAATTGTCTTTCCATTGCTGTAAACTGTCGAGTTATCCACAGCCCACACGGGGACAAAGAAGCAAACAAGCGAGTGGAAAATAGCATTCAAAATGTTGCACCAGAAAATGCGGCCCGTGAACAACTTGTTGTCGCGACCTTGCAGATACAGACGAGGATATCGCAGCGCTGCACGCTCGCTGACATCACGATCAAAGATGCCGAAAGCAAGAATCGGGAATGCGGAAAAGACAACGTTGAACATGACAAGCGTCCATCGCTCATAAAGCGACGTTCCTGAGTAGCCGTTGTAGAAAATAAACCAAAGTTGCGTCAAGAACATTGCAGAATTCTTGTAGAAAGAATACAAAACAAGCTTTGCATTTCGACGATAGGAATGCCGACCATGAACAAGTAACAAGCGCTGCAAGAACCGAAATTGGCCAATGGAATAGTCCGACGCACGGGCAGCCTGCATTCCCTCAAGACCAGAAATGCCAATGCCTACGTGTGCCGCCTGAATCATGGACACGTCATTCGCACCGTCACCAATTGCCAACGTGACAACATTCCGCGAGTACCGAACAAGTTCCACAACCTCGGCCTTCTGCAGGGGAGAGACGCGGCAGCAAATCACAGAGCGACATTGCTCCCCGAGCAACAGAAATGAACTGCGAAACCGTTCGCTGAGGGCTAAACTCAATGAGGTTCCGTCAATCACCAACCCTGCATCTCGATTTCCATTACGAGCAGCGGAGATCTTCCTCATCGATTCATCCAAGGACGCTCGGAAGCTTGCCTCATCTGCTGCGTTAATGACTGCAATTTCCTGGGTATCGTCCAAAAGAGCACACGCAAAACCAATATTAATGGCCGTCTCTTGCTTGTCACCCGTAAGCACCCAAGTTTTGATTCCAGCTTTCGCAAGAATTTCGATTGTGTCTGGAACGCCTTCCTGCAGCTTATCCTCGATTCCCGTAGCACCAATAAGCTGGAGATCACGTTCAAAGTCTTCCGCAACCTGGTTGATCCGTCCTTCTCGGTCATTGAGCGCCAATGTCGCCTCGCGATACCTTTGCGTAAATGACTCGAATTCGGCAACTGAAAATTCACGTTGTGCAAGACACAGCGTTCGCAGTCCCTCGGAAGCAAAATCTTGCAAGTGATCCACGGTGACATCAGAGTACTTGGCAGCAGGCACAAGCCGGGGAAAAATAACAGAATCCGCGCCTTTGCACAGGAGCAAGTGCTTGCCTTCGGGTGTTCGAATGACAACTGACATTCGCTTTCGTGTGGAATTGAATTCCAACGTCGCAATCAATTCGTAATTCTTGGATGTGCCACTCATTTCCATTCCGAGGGAAGTCGGTGTCCGTTTGTTGAAAAAGAACCCAAGAGATCGCGCGGCACCAACAAGGGCCAAATCATCTGGCGACGAAGCTTGGTACGTAATGACACTCTCGTTGTCTTTCGACGGCTCTGGGACCACGGAATGACAGAGAGAAAGGAGCGTGAAAAACTCTGCGATTTGCGGCGAGCACGGCTCCCGCTTCCAATTGCCGTCCAGCAACTTTGGATCATAAAATCCAGAAGCGCCCTTTTTCCTGTACTCCTCCGGCCGAGTATCCTCCAGCGTCTTGCCCTGCCGCTTTGCAGCAGCTCGCGCGATTTCCGTCACGCCATATCCATATCGATAACCAGCAATGGAGCATTTCATGAATTCCAGACGATTCTGCGTGAGGGTTCCTGTCTTGTCAGAAAAGACATACTGAATCTGGCCGAGCTCTTCGTTGAGCGAAGATGTTCGGGCTTGGGCCGGGGTGTTCGTTTCCGCAAAATACATGTGAATATCATTCGATATATAATATGCTTGGACGACTTTGACCATTTCAAGAGACACGTAGAGGGAGATGGGGATGAGGTTGTTGAACAAGATCAGAAATGTAATGAATCCAAGTGCTCCCGCTGCCGCTGCAGACTGGTTGCTGGGGACGTACCACAGGTTTCCATTCTTCTCGGTCCACACTCCAAGGAGCACAGCACAGACAAACGACAACAAAAACAACCAGAGGAAGATGAACAAAATGTTCTTGTTTGTCAATCGTTCCATCTTGGATCGCTTGTGAGGGGGGTTTGTGGAGTTCTGCATAAGCTTCGTATGGATGCCGCTGTACACGACGAGTCCGTAGACCCACTTTGTGTTTTTCATGGTCATTCCTCGCAGCAAGATGTTATCATTGGTTAAGCTGATGGTCCTACCATTGATTTCCATGTTACCGTCATATCTATAAAGTTCCTTGTTCGGTTGCTCGCACTCAATTGAACACTTCAGTCCCGAAATAAGGTCTGGTGAACCAAACTGTCTTGTATCCATCACAGACGACCTGATCTTCAGATTCGTTTCTCCGTCCAGAGAGGACGTTTCGACGTAGCAAGTCCCGTGCGACTCCGATGAGGAAAGGAAAACCAAGTCTGCCGGGATGGGTTCGTCTCTCTCCAGAAAGACGACATCCCCAACACGAATTTCCGACCATTTCAATGTCATCTGCCTGCCGTCCCTGTAGACAGTGGCGTTCCTATTGTTGACCTCCTTGTCCGCCTGGTGTCTTTTGTAGTCTTCATAGGCGTCCTTGATTGCCGTAACGGTGATCACAATGGTCAGGGGCACGATGGTACCGAACTTTCCGGTTGGGGAGAGATTGGTCGAGACCTGGAGAATGGAAATGAGCAGAAAGTACAAGTTTGCAATTCGAGAAAACTGCTCGAACAGATTCTTTGGCAGAAAGGTGAGGATTGTGTACTTTGCTGTGGAAACGTAATTGTCGGGATACTTGAATGGCGCATGCGATGCCGAGTCGTTAGTCCAGACCAATCGCGATGTTCGTTCCGTGCATTCCGATCGTCGTTCCGACGAGTATCCCGCTGATCCAGCTGCAGCTGCCATCAATGGAGTTCGTGAATCCGACGACCTAACGTTTGAGTACTTGCTGGACGATGCAACAAGCGGCAGTGCTGCAGATGATGATGATGATGATGACGACGACGACCCAGACGACGACCCAGAAGACGATATTCTCCCTCGGGGCATGGATACACGCTGATCTCGGATCCACGGCAACGACAGAAGGGGAGGTGCAGGAGGTGCAAGAGGTGCACGGGATGCTCGTACTTTGCGGCGCCGATTCTGCGATTCAACAAGCAGCGGAGAGGACGGATCCAAATCACTGTCCGAGTCCGAGTCCGAGTCCGAGTCCGAGATAGAGTTCGGGTCAGCAACAGGCGGTGTCGAGCGACGAAGAGCAGTGGGGATCCAGCGATCAGCACGACGAACCACAGACTCGAAAACCCGGATCAACAGCGCACGGTGCCGAAATATAGGAAGGACCGTTCTTGATGATGATGCCCGTGCAGAAGAACCTTTTTAACCTTGCAATAACAACACACACCAGTGAAAAACAAAACAAACAAAACAAAGAAAAAACAACGCATAAAGAAATGAAAAGAAAAGAAAAGAAAAGAAAAGAAAAGAAAAAGGTAAATTGCGTCTATGATGAATCCACTTTAGATATAGACTTTCTTTTTGCTCGTTTCTGTCCACTACTAATTTTATGAATGAAAGGGAAAAAAGGGAAAGGGAAAATCGACAATGAGCCACGGAGCAGAAAACATTTTTTTTTTTCCTTTTGGCAATCAGCAAAAAAGGGACTTTTGCGGAGAGAAAGCAGAGGAAGCCAGGGGAAAACGAAAAGCCCAAAAAACCCTAGCGGGAACTTGCAATTCTCCCCGATTTTTTTAAAGTCGGGAAAGAAAAAAGCTCTCTTGATGGTTCGCTCAACTTTTTTTTATATTACCAAGCTTCAAGCTTCAAGCCTCAAGCCTTGCTCTTTTCTCTCTCGTCGTCTTTTCACGCCGTCTCCTTTTTTCATCGGTGTTTTGTATGCTTGTTGGTTTGTCTCTTCTCCAATTCATCGTTCATCATAGTGCAGATAGAGACAGCAGACCGGCGCACCATGGTTTCCGCTCCTGCTGATCGCATTCGCGAGGTTTGGGCGTTCAATTTAGACCGCGAGATTGATGTGATCGCGAGTCTTCTTCCGCGGTATCCGTTTATTTCGATGGATACGGAGTTCCCAGGCATTGTCGCGAAGCCTGCTGGGTATTTCCGGTCGCCCACAGACCGTGTGTACCAGACGGTGCGTTGCAATGTGAACAATTTGAAGCTGATCCAGGTTGGGCTTACCTTGTGTGATGAGCACGGGAATGTGCCGGATGGGGTGTGTTGCTGGCAGTTTAATTTCAAGTTCAATCTCTCGGAGGATTTCCATGCGCCGGACTCGATTGACCTGCTTTCAAAGTCGGGCATTCGGTTCCCGCAGCTTGTGAGCGACGGCATTGAGGCCGACGATTTTGCAGAGCTCGTGCTTACGTCGGGGCTTGTGCTGTCCCCGAGTGTAACGTGGATCACGTTCCATGCAGGATACGATTTCGCATACCTGCTGCGCGTTCTCACTGGAAAGAGCTTGCCGACTACGGAAGAAAAGTTTTTCCTGGATCTCCTCACCTTTTTCCCCGTTGTCTACGACGTCAAGCACCTCATGAAGTGCACAGACACTCTCAAGGGTGGGCTTGATCAGCTTGCAGACGACCTCGGTGTCGAGCGGATCGGCGCGGCACACCAAGCGGGATCAGACTCCATGCTCACCCAAGCTGCATTTTTCAAGCTTGTCAACGCACAGTTCAAGGCCGACTGGGAGGCTGCAAACAAAAAGTTTGAAGAAAAGTACTGCGGCGCAATTCATGGGCTGTCGCGGTTCAAGCGACCTGCAGATGCGCCCTTCTACTAGAGCCCCGACTCGTCGTGTTCGTCTTCTCGTCCATCTTTTTTTTAATCTTGCTCTTGTTCCTGTTCTTTTTCTTCTTTTTCTTCTTTTTCCTCCTTTATTATTATTATTGCTATTTTTTATTTTTTATTTTTAATAATATTATTTGTTTTGTATAGCACCCTCTCAAGTCTTCATCCATCCAGTATGCACAATGCTCCACAATAAACAGGGCTTTCTGTTATGTGCTACCGTAAAAACGCATACCTCTCTCCAGAAGCCTTGGGAAAACATGAACGCCAGACTTTAATTATTTTTTGCTTGCTTCTGGAATATATCCGAAGTATTCTTCTGATATTCCTCCGTCTCGGGGCAGGAGTCGTCGGAAGGGTGCTGTTGATCCCGACAATTTCACGGAAGAGCTCTTCCCGCCTGTGCATGCGTCAGCACAGACCATTCGATCGAAGATGAAACATCTTGGATATACTTGGGCAGATATCAACAGTTTTGCAGAGCGGAAATCGAAGGGCTCGGATTACGTTCAGGACTGTGTCAGTCGGTGGGTACAGCTGTATCCAAGGCTGTAGCAGAATGAACTGCAGCTGTTCAAAAAGATTAGCAGGGGAAGAAATGCGTGACTCTTCTCACATTCTTCGACGAAAGTTTCATACACCGCTAGGACTGCCCAAAGCATTGCTGGTTGCAAGCAGGTCGCTCAACTTTCGAATACAAGATGTCAATGGGTGGAAGAAGAAGGAAAATGGTGGAGAAGTGCATTGATTTGGGGGGCATAGAGTTTCCTGATACCCTAGTACTTCTCCCAAGTGATGCGAGTGAAGGCAGGAGGAAAAAAAGAAAAGCATCTCAAAGCAAAGTCAAGAAAGGAATGAGCCGACTTGTTACGGGCTCTAAAAATGCACCTCTCGCAGAAATACGGGGAACAAGCAGTACGCGTCGTTTCGACATATTTTACAATAAGGGGTGGCATGTGTTCACCACGCCGCCGTACCATCCTGAATTCCAGCCAATCGAGTTGGTCTGGAATGTTGTAAAAGCGAGAGTGAAGTTTGAGGCGACAACTCACAACTACGCTACCGCGGCATCCTCTTCTGTGGGTTAAAAGCTGCTTCGTGGTAAACCTCCCTAAGTGATGTTTCCTTGGGTGGAATTCCTGTGTGTGAATCATGCCATTTTCTTTCTCCTCTTCCGGCATCCATCAGTCATTTTACGTCAACTTCTCTTGAAAGGGCACGACATGCGAGCCAATATCAAAAAAAGGTCCGGCACTGTAGTGAAGCAAAGCATGTATGACGTCATTTCCATTTTTACCCGCAACTTCAAATGATGATGATGGACCATTCTTTTTAAAATTAAAATGTCGCCACACATTTCCTCTGCACGTTTGGGTTTCCAAACGAGCTCTTTTCTGAGTTCATCTTGCTACACCAGGCACACACACACACACACACACACACACACACACACACAGAGGAAGAGAGAATCACATATATTTAAGAAAAAGAAACGGCAGAGGGATGATCATGCTACGATCCGTGTGCAAGCGTGCATTTTTTTCAGTTCCAAAGCGGCCAATTGCATCGCTTGCGCAGCCATGGCTCCATGCATGCGCTGGCCCGGTTCCCGATGTTCTGGCTGTGCGCTACGCCCCGGTTAAGGGGAGGCGATTCTACTCGCAGAGCCCCAGTGGTCCAAACATGAATGCGTGGGTGAGCCCAGACGCCCAGCCAGCCGGCGCAAACTTGAAAAAGTTTACGGTGGATTTGACACAAAAGGCAAAGGACGGGATTTTGGACCCGGTGATTGGCAGGGACGAGGAAATCAGGCGCATGATTCAGATTTTGAGCAGACGGACGAAGAACAATCCTGTGCTGATCGGCAGTGCCGGAGTCGGAAAAACTGCACTGGCAGAGGGCCTTGCGACTCGGATTGTCGACGGACTGGTTCCGGACAGCATGAAGAACAAGATTGTCTTGTCGTTGGATGTGGGCTCGCTTGTCGCTGGAACGTCCATGAGGGGGGAATTTGAAGCGAGACTCAAAGGAATCCTGAAGGACATCGAAAAGGATAAGGACCAGTACATACTGTTCATTGACGAGTTGCACTTGCTTGTGGGTGCCGGCCAGGCCGAGGGCGGTAACATGGACGCAGGAAACATGCTCAAGCCGGCTCTTGCACGTGGAGAAATTCGCTGTGTTGGGGCGACCACCTTGGATGAGTATCGAAAGTACATCGAGAAGGACGCCGCGCTTGCGAGACGATTTCAGTCAGTGTATGTTGCGGAGCCAACTGTGGAGGATGCAATCTCCATTCTTCGCGGTATCAAAGAGCGGTACGAAGTCCACCACGGCGTGCGGATTGCCGACGGTGCTCTTGTGGCTGCTGCGCAGCTTTCGCATCGGTACATCACGGATCGATTTTTGCCAGACAAGGCGATCGACTTGATTGACGAGGCGGCGTCAAGACTGCGGTTGCAGCAGGAATCCAAGCCTGAACAAGTGGAGGCGCAAGAGAAGAAGATCATTCAGCTCAAAATTGAACGGGAGGCTCTTCGGCAAGAGTCCGATAAGGCTTCAAAGCAACGGCTGACGACTCTCGAATCAGATTTAGCAGCGCGAGAAAAAGAGTTCAACCAGCTCGTGGGTCAGTGGCAAGCAGAAAAGAGGAAGCTGGAAGAGGCAAAGTCGTTCAAGCAGAAAATCGAGGCAGCTCGTCGGGAACTGGACAACGCCCAACGAATGGGCAACTGGACGCGTGTTGCGGAGCTCAATTATTCGGTGATTCCTCATTTTGAGCAGCAGCTTGCGGAGCTGGAGCAACAGCAGCAAGTAGCTGCCGCATCTTCTGCGGGTGGCCGTCTTGTGTCTTCCACTGTCACAGCGGAGGACATTGCAGCGGTGATTGCCCGACAGACTGGCATCCCCGTAGCGTCGATGGTGCAGACGGAGAGAGACAAGATTCTGCATCTTGAAGATACGCTGCGAAGCCAAGTGGTCGGCCAAGAAGAGGCTATTCATGCTGTTGCCAATGCCATCCGCTTGTCTCGAGCGGGTCTGAAGTCCGCGAGCAGACCGATCTCCAACTTTATGTTTGTGGGCCAGTCGGGAACAGGCAAGACGTTGACGGTGCGGGCGATTGCGCAAGCATTGTTTAATTCAGCGGATGCAATGACAGTCATCAACATGGCCGAGTTGGGCGACCCCCAGTTGAGCGTGTCCAAGCTTCTGGGAGCATCTGCAGGGTATGTGGGCTATGAGGAGGGCGGGCTGTTAACCGAGCCTGTTCGACGGAGACCGTACCAAGTGGTCTTGTTTGACGAGTTTGAAAAGGCACACCGTAATGTTCAGCATGTCTTGCTTCGAATCATGGACGAAGGGTTCATCACCGATGGGCACGGCCGCAAAGTGGACTTCCGCAACACGCTGATCGTGCTGACCTCGAATCTTGGCTCCGAGGCGCTTGCAGCGATGCCAGAGAATACCCCACGGAAAGTGCAGAAGGATGCAGTCATGGAAGCAGTCCGCGAGCACTGTGCTCCTGAGTTCATCAACCGAATCGACGAAATCATCCTTTTCAATCGCCTGACGATGAAGGACATGCACGCCATTACTGAGTTGCGCATCAAGGAAGTCGCAGCCAACCTCTCCGACCGCGGAATCGGTTTGAAGGTGGATAGTCTCGCAAAGGATTGGCTGTCTCGTCGCGGCTTCGACCCTGCGTATGGCGCACGGCCGCTTCGACGAGTTCTTCAGCAGAGTCTGCTGTCACCCCTTGCCGTCAAGATGTTGAATGGCGATGTACCAGAAGGGTCGACCGTGCAAGTAACCTGCAATCCGGTCACCGCAGACGTTGTTGATCTCGAGCAAGCACTCCAGTTTACCATTTCACCACCTTAAAAACCCAGTTCTACCACCCGAGCCAGAGGAACCACAGCCGTCGCCGGAAAATCAATATACCACCATTGTCCATAAGTTTCCGAGCAGCTTGAACACACAAACCCCTTGATTTGCGTTGTCAGTTCATTGGCTTTCCTGCCAGTCGTAAAAAAAAAGACGAATAACAAACCAAAAAACCCCGATTTGTGTGCCGTTACTTTCTGGCCGGATTTCCCCCGACACTCGGTGTTCGGACTGTCCGTTCCTCGTTCTCTATTTTCTTTATAAGGGGGGCTTTCTTCATTTGAATGCATTAAGACCAACGAGAGCTAAAATTCAATAAAGAAGATTAGGTTTAGTGCGCGAGGAAGATGGCTTCCAAGTCTGTTGTTCTTGAGGAAGATGTGGACGAGGCATACGAGCCGACACAGGACGAAATTCACGAGTATGCGAAATGGCTTGGTCTGGACCCCGTGGTGGACAAGGATCTACTGTGGATCGCCAAAGAAGGTCTCAAGGCACCGCTGCCTGAAAATTGGAAAGCATGCAAAACCGAGCCGGAAGGAGAGATCTACTATTTCAACTTTGGAACTGGCGAGTCCATTTGGGACCACCCGCTGGATGAGTACTACCGAGATCTCGTCAAGGAGGAAAAGAAAAAGGCTGCGCTAGCGTCCAAGGTGTCGTCTGCAGGCGGTTTGCGCAAACCTGCTCCTCTCCCTCCGAAGCCGACGCTTCCGTCCATTGATGATATTTCCGAGCCAGAATCCGATGATGCTGTCCTCAAGAAGGACATTGTGCGGTCTTCTTCGAAAGTCAAAGAACTCCAATCTCTAAAGGACAAGGACAAGGACAAGGACAAGGACAAGGACAAGGATCGCGACAGAGAGAAAAGGAAAAGGAAAGAGAAAAGGAAAAGGAAAGAGAAAAGGAAAAAGAGGCTAGTCGATTGAGAGAGTTGTTAAAGACACGAGACGAGGAGCTGCGAGACCGTGATAAGCAAATAGCCCTGCTTCGGTCGAGCGCTTCTGATGGGGAAGAGCTGTCTAAACTTCGTGCCGAACTTAAATCCAAGGGCGCCGTGCAGTCGCAGGTCGAAGCGGAAGTTACTCGATTGAAGGAGACCGTGAAGAAGCAAGACGAGTCACTGAGGGACCGTGATCAGCAGCTCACTCTTCTACGATCGCGGGCCACCGACGAGGAAGAGGTATCGAGGCTTCGGTCTGATCTGAAATCGAAGACCAATACGGTTGCGCTATACGAGTCCGAGATATCTCGGCTCAAAGAATCTCTGACAAAGCACGAGGAAATGCTGCGAGAGCGGGACCAGCAGCTCAGCCTCCTTCGTTCTCGTGGCTCCAATGAAGAAGAACTTTCCAGAGTTCGATTGGACATTGAGGCAAAGAACACAAAATTGTCCCAGCACGAGGCCGAGATCAGTCGATTGAAAGGCCTGCTCAAGCGCCAAGAAGAGACATCCGAGGACTTGGAGCAGCAACTGACGATTTTGCGCTCTCGTACCGCCAGTGATGACGAACTGACAAGAGCGCGGTCCGAGCTCAAATCCAAGTCCTCTTTAGCTGCACAGCTTGAGACAGAGTGTGCGCGTCTGAGAGAATCGCTGCGAAAGGAGATCACAACAGTGCAAGATCTGGAGCAGCAGCTTGCATTGCTTCGTGCCCGTTCTGTTGACGAAGAAGAGTTGACGAAGCTGCGCTCGGAAATTCGATCTAAAAATGCAGCTTTATTGCAACTGGAGAGCGACAGCTTGCGCACGAAAGAGCTGCTGAAGAGCGAGAACTCGTCGTTGAAAGACGCAGTCCAGAGGAAGGACGACGAACTGCGAGCTGCAGTCGATCAGATTGCGTCCACACGTGCGAACCTCAGCGAGATGGAGCGCCAAGCTCGAGCGTCATCCGATCTCAATTCCAAGAATGTGACATTGCAGTCAGAGAATGCGCGGTTGAAGGATCTGTTGGAAAAGAAGGACAGAGTCCAGTCGCCGGCGACGCAGGAGTCGCAAGTCCGTCCTTCTCGCACCGAACCCCAACGGAGCAACTTCTTCCCCAGTGCCGAAGAAGACGCTAGTTTGTATGACACCGTGGATCTTCGACTCGATGAGACCCACGATCGCATCAAGTCTGCCCCGGATTCAGTCTTCCGATTGGGAGAATGCGAGCGCATTGACCAAGCCAAGAAGTTCTTGCAGTCCTACAAATCCGATTTGAAGAAGAGGCAAGTGGTTTTGAAGTCCCAACAGGCAGCGTTTGCATCCCAGTTTGAGCAGTCCTCTGGTGGAGACCGCGACGTCATCGATCATCTTCGAAAGTTACTGGAAGTCCAAACGAAGCGATTCAATGACGACGTCAAGCAATTCGAGTCATGTCTTCGCTGGATCCGTCTTCGCGAAGAACGACTTCGACTGATGGAGTCCTCTCATAATCACTTCGCACCTTCTCCTTCTCCCGCCTCTCCGCTTGTTCCTGAGAACGATTCGCCGGGGGGTGAATCGGAGCGAAGACTCCTTAGTATCGAGAAGGAGTTGCGCTCCCTTGGCGACAAAATGCAGATATTCTTGAGTGCTGCGCTTTCCCGCGATGGAGCGCATCCAGCTGCACTGCAGCTTCCGTTTGTCACGTCTGCGTCTCCTCCGCAGAAACCCCTGTCTGCCGCACGCCGAAAGCGAAGCAGTCGATCGTACAAGCCGCACTCTGAAGATCTGGATGAAACTGCCGTCGAGGCCATGGCTCCTGAATGGCAAGCGTATGTGAAGAAAATGACGAATCCTACGTATGGACCAGTCTCTCGTCGGACACTGCATTCCCTGCGAGACTTCCAGACACAACTCTTGTTGTGGGCAAACGAGAATACAGTTTCGGATCAAGTCCTTCAAGAACATTCAAAATGGCTTCGATCTCTGCGCCGCCAGGTCTCCACGATGAAGAAGTACACATAGCATCGTCAGGTAAAATGTAATGAACTAGGCAGCCTGTTTTGTGTGTTTAATTAACCAATAAATAAGACAAATTCATTCATTCATGTTTCCACACGGAATTCACCAGGTACACCTTCTTTCACCCCCCGCTCCTTTTTTTCCCATCGTCGCAAGACGCCAGAATTCCGGTTTTCCAGTTTTAGTACGAACCCCGTACCAGAGCTGCTTGCAACGCGGGCCTGGATGCTATGATGCCGCGAAATCATGCTCTCTGCCCATCAAATCTCGGCTTCGGTCCGAAGAACTCGTAGTGCAAACGATCTTCCTTGACGCCCTGCTGACGAAGTCCGCGAACCATGTCCACTAAGAATGCTCTGGGTCCACACAGGTAGAAATCTGCGTCCGTGTTTCCTCCACTGAGAAGAATCGCAGACTCTGCGCTCAACAACCCTTCGACGTGGTACCTGCCTTTATCCTCCGGTCGCGGATTCTGGTACGCGTAGTGGACTTTTGTTGATCCGTGACGCGCTGCGACTTGCTCTACTTCTTCACGCAAATGCTGCGGCATATGTGATCCATCTCGCACGGCATGGAGCCATGACAGGTTCTGGGCAAAAGACGATGTGCCGGCATCGTGAAGCATGGACAACAGTGGGGTTAGCCCAACACCCCCTGCAATAAATACTGCCGGCCGATCTTTCAGCTTATCCTTGTGCAAGAAGAACTCTCCGCAAGGAGCAGAGAAGTCCATGACGTCTCCTTCTCTTACATGCTGATGGAGATAGTTGGAAATAATCCCGTCTGGAGCTTCCACGTGATTCCGGGGCTCCTTCTTCACGGAGATGCGCAAAGCAGCAGAGCCTGGAGCCGACGACAGCGAGTAGTTACGCGGGGCAATCGGAGACGGAAATCCAGGGATTTCCTTGGGGTGAACTGCAGTGTACTGTCCCGCCTTATGGCGCGGTACCTGCCCTGCGTCTTCTGGAGTCCAGTAGAATGAAGTGATGCTGGCAGATTCCGGTACTTTCTTCTGCAACACAAACGACCGCTTTCCGTTCCAGCCACCGGGCATGCTGCGCATTTCCTTGCAAATTTCCTTTTCGCGGTTGATGCAGATGCCAGCCAGTTGATCGTATGCTTCCTTCCAGGCCCCGGCAACTTCGGGGGTCAGGGCTGATCCAAGTACTTTTGAAATGGCGCCCATGAGGTTAGCTCCGACTATATCATAATGCGACGGCTGGATATCAAAGCTGCAGTGCTTCTGCGCAATCACTTCAACTGCCGACGCAAGAGGAGCGAGGTTCTCGATGTTGCTTGCGTATGCAATGACGGCGTCCGCGAGCGCCCGTGGCTGCGCCAGAGTCACTTGGTGGGCTGGATTGAAAAACGCCTTCACTTCTGGATTGTTCTCAAACATCGATCTGTAGAAGGTCCGCGTAATGTCATCCGCGTGCTTGGCAACGACCCCGGCAGTGGCCTTTACGATCTTGATTGCCTCTGGATTCATGGACCGAGTCATTCTTTTTTTTGTCGACACTCTGTTGACTTTTCCTCTCTTTTCCGCAGATGCTTATTACGATTATTAACCTTTTCTTTTCCCCGTCTTCTTTTTTTTTTTCCCGTTGGTTGGGATGTCGGGGGGAGAATAATGGGAAAAAACTGATCGTCCGAAAATGTGTCGAGGAGAGTTTATGTGCGAGTCATTCAGGTCCCTGCAGTTCGTCCTCTGCAGTACAACTCTATTTTTATCTTTTTCGCACTTCTTTTTAAGAACACACAAGTTCCACGGAAGCAGCGCGGTGTTTTGCAAAGGTCTGCATATACCGACACGCGGAAGCCAGACATGTGCAAAACAGAAACGTGAAAACAAAATCAGGATGCTTTTGCTCCAATCTCAACTTTGGTCTGCTCTGATGCTCAATTCCGAGTTATCCGCATGTGGCTCTTTCCGAACAGCGTTCCTTCGTTCGTGATGATTCTGCAACCACCCGCCCTTGCTGCTCAAATGTCCAAAAAAAGGAAATGATATCTTCCGCCACTTGGGTGCGCTCGGAACCGATGTCAGGAAATGGAAGCCTGCATGTCAGATCTTCCGTCGGCAACGTCGGACCAGAATCTGTACAAAATTCCCGACAAAGTTAAAAAAGTTGTATAAAAAGAGACGACGATGAAGGAAAGGAATCGGAAAAGACAAAAGGCGACGACCAAATGGAACAGGTCGAACCCCTCTTCGTAAGCAGCCAAAAAGAGAAAAATCAACCAAGCAAGAGAAAACAAAAACCAAAACACACTACATCATCTCTCGCCGGCCTCCCGAGTCTTGCTTTTTCGCTCATAGAGTGCAAACCCTCTTCTTCTTTGTCATCTTTTATTTATTTTGTGTGCGTGTTTTTTTTGTTTTTTTTTGTCTCATCGGCTGCCTCTTTTTTGTGATTTGACCCCGTACCGCACTGTGCGATATGGCTTCCTTTTCAATAACGTGGGCGACGATAGGCTTGCCCTCTTTGATCGTTGCGGGATTTGGAGCGTGTGTGGCCTCGCTCCTTGCCTATTTTGTCCTCCAAGAAGATCAGGGAACCCCGGAGATGATCCGCATTTCCAAAGCGATTCGCCAGGGTGCAAAAGCCTTTTTGAGGTACGAGTATTCGGCACTTGCAATGATGGTTTGTGCGCTGTTTATCCTTGTGACCGCTGCCGTGAACTGGCGAACGGGGATATGCTATCTTGTGGGAGTTAGTTCTTCTGCAACGTGCGGATACATTGGAATGATGATTGCAGTGCAGGGCAACGTACGCACTGCGAAAGCGGCAGAATCAAGTCTGAATGCTGCACTGCGGGTTGCGTTCAACTCGGGCTCTGTGATGGGTCTTTGCGTAGTGTCGGTCGCGCTGGCTGCTCTTTCGGTTCTGCTGATGATTTTTGAAGAGAATGCAATCGCGAATGACATCAATGCACTGACGGGCTTCGGGATGGGTGCGTCGACGCTGTCCATTTTTGCACGAGTCGGCGGAGGGATCTTCACAAAAGCTGCAGATGTCGGCGCTGATTTGGTCGCCAAGGTGGAGAAGAACATACCCGAAGACGACGTTCGGAACCCTGCTACCATTGCAGACAATGTTGGCGACAATGTAGGAGATACTGCAGGGATGGGTGCCGACTTGTTCAGCTCCTTTGCAGGCTCCATTATTGCCTCCTCGCTGCTGGGCTATCAGCAGATCGGGAAAGAAGGCGTCGCTGTCCCATTTTGGATTTCCGGTGCAGGAATCATCTCGGCAATTATGGGAATGCTGCTTGTGCGTACCAAGGAAGGCGCGACCCAGCACGATCTTCTTCTTGTCCTGCGACGTGCGCAGATGTTCGCCGGAATCATTCAGGTTGGTCTGATTGCAGTCGTGGTTGCCGTGTTGGATGTGTCATGGAAATTGTTCGGTTGCATTGTGATTGGTCTCTTTGCAGGCATCATGGTCGCTGTGTTTTCGGAAATGATGACCTCCGGGTCGTATTACCCAACCCAGTCGATTGTGGGTGCAGGCTTGGCAGGCCCTGCTGGCGTGGTCATTCAAGGTCTGGCAGTAGGCTACATGGCGTGTGTCATTCCTACGCTGATTGTCGCATCAGTTGTTCTGGCCGCTCTCGAGCTTGCAGGAATGTACGGGATTGCGCTTGCCTCTACCGGCGTTCTTTCTACTCTGGGAATCACTCTTGCCACCGATGCTTACGGGCCCGTTTCGGACAACGCTGGCGGGATTGCAGAAATGGCGCACATGGCTCCGCACGTCCGTGAGAACACGGATGTGCTTGATGCACTTGGCAACACAACGGCGGCTGTTGGAAAGGGATTCGCAGTTGTGTCTGCGATCCTTACTGGAATCTCGTTGGTTTCCTCTTTTGTGGACAAAGTTGGAATCACCTCGCCGAATCTTGTGACGGACAAGTACGGTCTCGCAGGAATTCTCATTGGTGCAATGCTTCCGATGTGGTTCTCTGCCATGACAATGACCGCCGTCGCGAAGTCTGCGCAAGGTGTGGTTGTGGAGGTGCGTCGACAGTTTGCAGAAATCCCAGGACTCTGGGAGGGAACGGCAGAAGCCGATTATGCGTCATGCGTGCGTTCCATCATGATCGCTGCGCTGCATGCCATGTTGTTTCCAGTTCTTCTCGTCATTCTCGCACCTCTCATCATTGGCATCGGCCTCGGTCCGCAGTGCCTTCTTGGTATGTTGATCGGCATCATCGTGTCCGGTCTTCAACTCGGCTGCTCGCAGAATACATCTGGAGGCGCGCTGGACAATGCAAAAAAGTACGTTGAGAACGAACTTGGCATGAAAGGCTCGGATTTACACAAGGCGTGTGTCGTGGGCGACACGCTTGGCGACCCCTTCAAGGATACCTCCGGCCCCGCAATCAACATCCTCGTCAAGTTGTCTGCTTATATTTCTGTCACCTTGGTGCCAGTGTTCAAAAACCAACGGGATTACTGGTGGGTGTCTCTCATCCTGATTGGGATTCTCATCGTTTTCGTTCCAGTTTGGATGTCGTACGCCCCGAAATGGGGAGATCTTGGCATCGATGCAGTCCACAAGATGGCTGCGGAGAGAAAAGCCGATATCACCTCGCAGTCCAATGAGTCCGGCCCGGTGGATTCCCGTAGTACTACCGAAGCCGACGCGGAAAACGTCGTGTTTACTGAAGTTCCAAATGACCCGATCACCCCCGAAGTCTAATTCGCATTTCGTTCTGCACTGTTGTTGCGTTTAAATTAAAAAAATAGGTCTGTCTTGGAAGGGGAGTCCTGCTTGTCAATAAAGAAGGTCAGTCGTACTATTGACCTCTCTTGCAGCGTAGTGGTCATCCTGAAGCCTCGCACCACTTCGCGTTATCCTCCGACATTCTGTCGTGCTTATTGCTGATTTCCCGCGCGCCAAAACATGAATCATTATTGATCATCGGACGAAGCTGTCACCGAAGACAGATCCAGTTTGGGGAGAGCACCACCTCTGCAATGCAGATTGCTCTGTATCAAAGGACCATCGCTTCTTCTTGCTCTCCGCCTCCGACGAGAGGGGATCAGCGGAGTTCCTTTGTTCTCGGTATCTTCGGGCATCGCCGGTTTGAGTTTATTGGGAAGATGCCCTCTTTGAAGCCATGAGATGTTTTTGTCTCTGATAAAAGGTGCTGCTTGAGGGTTCCGTTATTAAAACACGAACGCACAGAAAGTGGTAGAAATAGAGAAAAGCAAAGAATGGTGGGCGACGGTAGGAAAATCGTATTTTTGTTTTGAAGTTCAATGCTGGTGCACAAAACGCCTACATTGTGCGCTAATCCACGGATAATCATCGCTGATCACCCATAATCAATGTTGCAGCCCAAGAACATGCACAGCATGATTGGCAAGGGGGGTAGGCCCCAACACGCCCCTCGGCATGAGAGACGTTCCTAAGATAGATGTAGATGTTGCGCGCGCCGTTCCAATCGCGGTTGAGCGTGCATTTGCACGATGGGCAACAAAGCACATCTTGCTTCCATACAACTTGCGATGGATTTCCCCCCGCAACGGCCGCATGTTTTAAACGTGTACTCCTCCGTCACAAGTGACAATCGACACCTGCCGCGCCGTTGTCGCCTTGGCGATCTTTCCTGGCGGCGGCCCAGCGCCGGAAGGTGGTGGTGGAGATTGTCATGGGTCTTGCGCAGCGTTGCAGGCGTGACGGACACGGTGGGTTGCATGGACAATAAAAAATAAGAAATGAATGTCGCTGTGCGAGAATGCTGCGCGGCGACGTTGACGCGTAGCAGTGTGTTTTTTTTTTGTTTTCGTGCGATTTAGATAGCCTCATCATATCGCAATAAGTGGCAACGGTCGCCAGTTTAACAACGAAGCGATGCGATCCACCTTTCGTAGACGGAGATCGTCGCCTGTAGTTTGATGCATTGCATATGACGAAAAGCCAGGGTGTCGGGAACCTCTCTAAAGTCGGGAGTTATTAGAAGAGAGATTCAAAAAAACACCTTTCCATATTTGCTCAATGCTCCGCCGCAGACTCCAACGAAGATCACGTACGCTCCTGTTTTCCTCTTGTTCTTGAATTGAAATTAAATAACGAAAACAAAAAAGGTACAATTTTATTTGGTTGTTGAGCATCAATCCGAAAACGTGTACGAGGGAGTAGCGAGCAGTGTGCGAAGAAAGAATGCAAAGCTCTTCCGCTTCCACGTCCGAGTCTTCTGCAGCTCCATCACTCGGGTCGGAAGAAGAAATGTACGAGCGCCACATTTGTGTTTCGCTCTCTGCGATGCACTTGACCTCTCCGTTGAGCTTAGACGAGGAGCTTCTGTCGGAAGTTACGACGACAGGTCAGATGCCGATTCCAGTAAATGAACACGCGACACTGCCCCCAGTCGCCACTGTGACCAGCTACAAGAGCCAGGGCGTCGATCATGGCCCGTCCATGTTTTCGGCGGTTCATGATTGCAGTCGTATGCCGTATTGGAAGCAGTTTTTCTCGAAAATGAAAGGAGACCCATCGCACAAGCGACATCGTCGGAGTCCAGCGTTTGACGTGCTGATGGGGCTCATCGGCGGGTTCTTGGGGATTTCGTTTGTCGCCGCTCTCCATTATCATGTAGTCGGAGCTCAAAGGCTGATTATCGCGAGCTTCGGGGCCTCCGCAGTGCTTGTCTATGGAGTTATTACATCGCCATTGGCACAGCCTCGCAATTTGGTCCTCGGGCATCTGGTGTCGGCGCTGGTCGGTCTTACCATACGTGTGTTGCTTACACAGGCTCTGAGCGAATACTCTCAATTTACTCAAGCGGTGCTCTCGGGCGCGTCGGTTGGAATCGCCATTGCTCTGATGTATGTCACGGAATCGGTTCATCCACCGGGAGGTGCGACTGCGCTCATCACATTATGGCTCAAAGACAATGAAGTTCCCGCGGGGTACGGATACTGGTTTCTGATTTTTCCAGTTCTGACCGGGACGCTTTGCATGCTCGCAGTGGCCTTGATCACCAACAACATTCCGCGACGACGCCGATATCCCGTGTTTTGGTGGTAGTCAATGTGATTGGATGGAAGGCCATACTTCCTTTTCTGTGCTCAGTGTGTGTCGTTCTTTTTCAGTCTTTAATTCTTTAATTTTGTCTTTGGATGGTGCAAGACTTTGATGGCACTGCTGCGGATGAAGGAGCAGAAGCAAGCGTTGATACAGACCAAATTGAGCGTGAAACGGAAGACGAAGTTATGTGTCATTTCTGCTATTGCATGCTTCCGGTCTGCTGCGACGCTTAACATAAGTAATTGTACTTTTTAGGACTATTTGTGCAGGCAGATCGGTCTTTATTGCACGATCCTGCTTTGCCACCGCTCTCCGATCATCAACCAGTTTCCTGATCACTTTCCGAATTGGGATCCGGTTCCAAAAGTTTGCTGTTTCATAAGCTGCACAATAGCAGATCATCCACCACAGACTTTGGAATTCTTCCGATGGTGCTTGCACAGGGTGGTTTAAGTCGGCACACATGCAATCGCCGATTGTGGGGATGTTTCTTACCAGTGCATCCCACAACAGCACGTTGAGAAAAGTGCGACTTGATTTGATTAAGAAGGGTTTTTCGTTCTTGTCGTCCTCGTCATTGCTTTTTCTTTCTTTCTTCCTCTTCCTCTTCCTCTTCCTCTTCCTTTTCCTTTTCCTTTTCCTTTTTCTTTTTCTTTTGTCAGCATATTCACCTTGATCAGTTTTTACCATTTTCTTTATATTTAGAGATGCGTCATTCGACCTGTCTTGTGATATTGTTTGCGATCCTTGCAGCCTGCGCTCGGCCTTCCTGGGGTCAGCAGCTGTCGTGGAATT
>VRVR01000061.1:0-167458 GCA_009859145.1 Andalucia godoyi
TTCCAAAACAGCTGCACAAAACAAATTATGTCTCATGTACCTTTCTTCCGGAGGAAGATTCATGATGTACAGCACGGCAGGAGTGTACGAAAACGATGAATATTGAAAAGGTGAGGCACCGTCAATGAAGCAACCAAAAGAAACATTCAGCACTGACGAAGATCCAGAACAGTCTCCAACTTCGACGGTCTTGCGAAACTCTGGATTCATCAGTCTCAGAGCCACGACACTGGCAATGTCAAAACAGACCACCTGTTTGAGAGGCTTGAGGGAATTCCACAAACAAGCACCGCAACGATCACATGTCAAGCTATGCTCTCTGGACAGGACAAGGACTTGCTGCGGGCACAGAAGATTTGGACAAACAGCGTATGTCGTTTTGCAAATCCGAAGAGACGGGAAGTACTGCAAGGACTTTTCTAAAAACAGCCGCCGAACCGTTGCGGAGCTCGAAGGAATATGTTTCTTTTGCAAGAAAGTGTGGCTGAAATGGCACAGCTTCAGTATGTTTTCCGAAGAGCGGAAAGACAACTTTGCATGCTTGCTCCTCATGGAGTACAGGCACGATAAGAAAATCATTTCCGGATCATCTTTGAGGAGGTCCCATCTCCATGATTGAAGAGCAACTGAATGCTCGCTGTTTATGAAGACATCAGAGTCACTTCCATCGCTAACATTTTCGAACTGCTCAATCATGTTCGAATCCTGCGTCGCGTCATTCATTTCAGCAAGAACTTCCTCAAAAGCAAATGTAAGACGCAAGCGTACGTCACGGGCAAGTCGCGACATCCTTGGATATTCCGCTGTTACAGATTTCACGAACGATATTCCTAAATCAAAGTGACTGACTAGTGAATCGATAAACAAAATGTTATTTACTTGGCAAATTGAAAAAACTGCCAGGGATGGGTTCGGTACGAATCCGAGAAAATGAAACATCAAATTCTGTGGGCTTGTGGTTCCCGCCAAATCCTACGGGCTCACACGCGTTCCGATTGAAATTTGCAGCCAAAAAAGTTCGTGTCTCCACGACGTATTCCTGTACTCCCGTTGATTTCACAACACTATTCTTTTCCTTTCTTCTTCTTTTTGTTTCTTGATCTATTGCAGGAAGTGCTTTCGCAGTCATTGTCCAAGTGTGAACTAGTCGTTTTTCTTTTGCAGATCATTCATAGGTTCCTGACGCTCCTGAGAATCATCAACAACCATGAGCCACGTTGCTTTCCGACGGACGACAACCGCGGAACTCATGGCGCAAAAGCTGGACTACCTCGCCGAGACACTGGATCTTCTCGTTGAAAAATTCAACGTTCTTGAGGAAATGGTTCCCACGAAACTGGAACATCTTCGAACGTCCGTCAATCTCATTTGTGAAAAGCTGCACATCGAAGATCGAGCAGTCACACCAGGAATTCAGCAGGACGTCGCAGAGAGGCCGAAAAAGAAGTCGCGGTATGCTTTGCCTCTGAGCAGGCTACATCAAGTATGTGATTCTTCCTAGTTTTCAGACCAGAATTCACAACAAACTAACGAGGATGTTCAAAAAGAAAACTCTTGGAGAAATGGTTGTCGAATTTGTGCATCACCTGGGAAAGCCCTTGAATATTCTAGCGCTTGACAAGCTGAACTTGTCTTCCACGCTGCTTGACGAATGTGCAGTGCAGATGCAACGAGTGGATCCTGGTCACCCATACTTGGAGCAGGACATTCGTGCCTACGTCCGAACCAAACTTTCAAGATTGAAAGCGGACTGCCAAAACTGCCAATCAGGAGGAGCAAGGCAAGCCACGGACATCGAAGAGTTCTCAAAGAAATCCAGCAAGTTCAGTGCAAAATTTGTTTCAGTGTTGCAACGCGTGCAACTGGAAAACTGTGCACTGGAAGATGTCGGGGAGGATCAAGAGGAATTCACCAACCGTGAGAGTATTCTTGAAGGCAGCGATTTAGAAACTGATGCGCATGAGACTAACCCAGTGAGATATCCCATATCGTCAAGGGCCTTGTCAATCGCTTCGAACAGAGAGAGAGTGCAAATGACTCGAGTGTCAAACAATCCTTCAGTCGCGCAAGCTGCGTCATCAAGAATCCCAGCCAACTTACCACGAGATGTTGAATCGGGAGCCAGTTCCTCCTGCTTTGGTATTTCCATTAGAGGCCATTCTCGCTCATCGGTGCAGGTGACGTCAAACCAAATACATGTTTCTTCTTCGACAACAAATACCAGAACAGAAGCCCAATGTGTCCAGCCAGGTGGAGGCGCTCTTTCCGCGTCGACGACCAGGCGAAGTTCATTACATCATTCAAGGAGAGACGTTGTTCCTCTACATGGCCATGAGAATCCAATCATCAGCAATCCAACACGTTTGTCGATCATACAGTCTTCTGAAGATGTGGCATTGATGGTCAGGAATCGACTGCCCAGAACAAAGAGTGCCGGTTCTGAATCTTTGGTGCCTCCTGTGCCAAAGGACGACCTGACAGCGGAACACATCGAGTTTCGAATATTGGAGTTGGAAAAGGATTGCCAGGAAATTCGAAAACAAAAGGAAGAGCAAATTGCGGAACTGAAAAAAAGGATTCAAGAAGAAGCGGGTCCAAATACGGCAGTTGCGCTGCCGACTGAAGAGCCAAAAAGTTTGTGACCAACAAGATGTACATCAGGAAGACTAATTAAAAAAAAGTTGCTCAGCATGATGCATAGGTGATGTGGAACACGCGAAAGAAGTGCACTATTTGGTGCGATTGTGGCGTCACCGTGTATACCCAGAGCACGCTTTGGTGATGCCTGCATGTGGTAGAGTAAAAGAAAATGATGACGACTTGGTGATGTAATGGTGAGATTTTTATTCAATAGTGATCCCACATGGAGCAGCGAAACGTCTGAGTGGACATTCTATGATGGATGCGACAGATCGGGCACAATGTTCGGACATACCATGGACTCTGTGTTCCATGATGCTTTCCAGGCAGTCGGTCGAACAAAGCATGAAGTATGCCAGCTTTTGTATATCAGGCGGGATGCATGCCATGCACAAGTAGAAATTCCCATGATTCAGAGGGTGGACGGCCTTTCCGCAAGCTCTGTTGAGTGGGCAATCGCCCTCCGTAACCTTGCAAGGCAAAAAGCAGAACGTCGAGCCGAAGCAAACGTTGGTTCGTCGAAGAAGAAGAGGACGGCAGATTCAGATGCTATCGTCATCGATGATTAAAAATGTGACTTTGCGAGAAAACGATAAATGTTGTTTGGTTTGTGTTCCTTTATTAATAGGAAGCTTGCGTCACTTGATGCAGCATGCTGTGGAGTGTGTTTCAAACATTTTGGACTTTAAGGGGCCACCTGAGCACGTCTCCCAAATTTCCTGCGCTTTTCGCCTTTTGCTCCATAAACATGATACCAGCTGCGTGAACTGACGAACCTGCACCTGAATGTGAAATGATCAGAGTGTTTTTCGCTCTATCAGTTTGCTCGGGGACATGCTTCTTTTCACACACGGAATCAGACGAACACGAAGGACTCAACGCCCGATGCGGATCAAAAACACGTAGTGAATATCCGCTGTTCCGCACTGGTGATAATTCATTAGAATGCTTGCAAAATGAAGACATTTTGCTTCGATCCTCACGTACACACGGACCAGAGGCTTTGCTCTGCATCACACAGCATGCAATGTAATTCGACAGACACGGATGACTGAGGCATTTGAAGAATAAACAGTAAATTAGTGTACATAATTTCTCAGAAAGTTAATTCCGAACTGCTATTAAATTTGGAAAGTTCTGGTGCGACAGAAGTCTGCGAGCTGCTTCGCTGTCAACTTTCCTGAAGACAAAACAGCGTGATCTGTCGAACAACGTCTTTCAAGAAACACGCAGCATCATGAAACTCCAGAACACACTATTGAACAGAAATCGCGAAGGAATACAAACAGTTGGAAAGAAGAACCTTCAAATTGTCAATTTAAATTTCGAATGTGCTTCGCATTGGCGTCGATCAGAAACGTCTCCGATGCCATCCAACAAAAACACAAAAAAATCAAAATACGAGTTCACCTGCGTAGTAAGATGGATAGACAATTTGTTGATGTACAAAGAGCCGACACAGGTCAGTTTCCAGGTGCAATACCTCGACTTTGTCGTTCGATGTCGGTTGGAAACCGATCGACATGCACGACAGGCACAGTAGCCAAAATGTTGCTAGGTGAAACATCCGAAACATGCAACCTGTTACTTTGCTGGCAGGAGCATAACAGCTGGCAGCCAACGGATCTCGCGAAAGTCAGGCGAGCAACATTTCATTGCACTTCTTTTCAATTCGTTTTCTTCTGCAATTGATGATTCGAGCGACACAAACCCGCAGTTTCTCTTGCGTTCTCTTGCGTCTGAATGCTCGAAGTCAACAGGAAGTGAAAATGAAGCGCTCACCATCACAGGGAAATGACCCGACAATGACCCGACCTGCATAATAAGCTGATGACAACCTTCCAGGCCTCCCTTTTCCCTTTGGGCATCGTTCCTTTCGTTCTCCGACAACGAGTTTAATTCTCTTAGATAATAGCATTGAGCGAACGTACCTTGTTCTTCTTGTTTACATATTTGTCGAACACTCATGACAGACGTTCTACGTTATTTTACCGACGTTAAGGAGTTTCCTTTCAATGAGGTCACGTTAATGGAGGAAGATGCCCTTGTTGACGATTTGCTCCAGCAGTTTTGTCACTCCTTGTGGACGGAGCTTATGGCGGTGACTAAAAAAGCAATTCACACTGCCATCGTAAAAAGGGTGAGGGATATTTCGATTTCTTTGACGAAATCAAGTGTGGATGATACATTTATTTTGGAAGAGAATAAGAAATCGCTCGAAGATCAAGTCCAGAGTCTACAGCACTTTTTTTCTCTTCTTTTGGAATCGAAAAATGACGATGATATTCCGACGTATTCGATGGCGCTTCTTGCTCTTGTGCGCTATAACGAATTAGCTAAGAGTGAGACAGTTCCTTGCGTGGGGTCTTTAGTGCCTTTAGCAAACTTGGTCCTCAATGTACCGCCAAACAGTCGTGACTTTTTCATCCTGCAGTGTGCGTTTGCATCTTCGTTGTTTCGTTTGGGATATCAAGATGCCGTTCAAAATAATTTCCTTTCGCTGAAATTCAAAGATTTCGTTTTTGCTCACTGGTCAACCTTTTCTGTTCAAGAAAACGATGTTTCCTTTTGTTTTGTCGCTCATTTTTTCAAACGTTTGTTGCGGTTCGAACGGTACCTATACAAATCCCACATTCCAGCTGCAGATGTTTCCATTTTTGTACAGGATTATCTTCTGTCCCGTACTCCAGATATGTCATCCTCGGCTTTCAATGCCCTACTGGGCTGCTGTTTGTTTGGACTGCATATCATTCGACGGGAAACTGTTGGTAAGAAGAACGAGCTTGAATTTGTCCGTAATTCCATTTGGGAATTGCTAAATAACGTTGTTCAGTCGAATGTGAATCAGATGGATGCAGTTGGAATGCTCTATTTTGTGAATACTCTGTGTTTGGTGCTCTCCCCATATCCTGGACGTAAGTGGCCGAAAGATTTGCAAACACTTTTCTACAAGACAAACGTCAAATGTTGTCGCCTATTTGTACAAGCTTCCATCGGCAGGGATTTCACCACATTCTGGTCGTGGTTGTTCACTGTGTTGTCGGACGGTCTTTTCAAGTGCGAAGATGATGTGTTAACATCGAAGATTTCTTCGTCGACCATGCGGCTGATAAACTTGGTCATGCGCGTTGAAAATGACCGTGACCCTGGAAAGGGTACGCTGTTTTTCTTGCAATTCGGCCTGCTTCCCGGATTGGAAGCGTTTCGTCGTCTGTCAGCGTTTACCGGCATAGAGAGAGAGTATATGCTCGACGTAGACGAATGTTTAACGACACTGCGAAGCTCAGCGAAAGATGCTTCTGCGAAAATGCTTCTTGGTGTTGCTAGTGATATGCTTGATGATGGATTACACTATGCTGAGATTTTGCGGTTTTCATTAACAAACTCTGAAGATCCCCCAGAGTGCCACGCTGACGAAGAGGATGCCAAGTTTTCCTCACGTCTTTCCACTTGGCTGACTGCTGTTGTGGGATTGAATGCATTTCCTGCTCGAGTTCTGTCGACTTGTTTTGCTCAGTTTTCCAAGGATCCTGGCATCGGAACTTCGAAGTTTGACGTAATCCATGTATTATGCTGGTTAGTTGGTGCAGGGAGTACTAACCCGTGTGATTTTGTGCAGGACAGCCTTGACGATGAAGTGGAGTGCACACTTCGGTCTTTGGTGCGTAATCCGCAAGATGTTGATGAATACGCTGACCAGCCTCTTGATGCTTCCAGTTTTACTGTTGCACGTCGCTTACTCTTGAATGTGAAACGAATGGAAATCTCTCTTCCTGTTCTATCTCGCTTTGAAGGGAAAGTTGTGATAGAATGGGGCGATGATGTGTTCACAATCAATGCCGATAATACTGTGACAGGCTGGGTAGATAATGTTTCCTACGGCTGTGCTCCAGAAGGAGAGTTCTGGAAGTTCATTGTGAAGTTCGGTGTTGGCCGGTTAGATCCCTAGATATGGAAAGACGCAGGGGAGTGAAATGTGTTGAAGAAGTAAAGGTTTGATACGTTTATCGCAAAAGTTACTGGCAATAGTAGTGACACGTCGCAACCGCAGCATTATTGTAAATCAGATTGTCATCATGGAATCTTGCAATGAAATTGATTTCATCACTCAAAATTAACAAGACATGATTGTTTTTGAAACACATACCAACAAAATCACGCCGGATAGACAGCAAGGCTTCTCAAGGCAATCGAAACCTTCTTAATAACCACGTTTTCCGGATCAGTTGAGTTTTGAAACCAATGACCACATCCGATTCCAGTGTGCGATGGAAGGTCCCGAGACGGACGATGAACAACTGCGAAGTTCTGCGAACGACATGCGCCAGCTACCATTCGAGCAGCTCCATTGCCTTTCTCTCTACCCCTCGTAACTTGATTGAAAAGCGAAACGGCAGACGCTGCAGAGTTGATCATATCTGAGCGGAAAACAGACAAGTGATAATTGTCGGCAATGTCTCCTGGATTTAATACGAACGCGGTGGCTCTGAGTGTTCCAGAATTAGAGAAATGCGAAGGTTTTGTAATACGAAAAATTAGGGTAGAATCTGCAACAGGGGTTGTCATAATGTTGTCCGTCAGAACTGCATGGATAGGATTGCAACAAATCTTTAGAAAGAACCGAGAAGCAAACGAGGCAGTGCGAAATCCATGGTCATCAATGGCAGGCAAGCTCAACTGTCGAACATGTTTGCGTCAAGCACACTCATCTATCCTCATTTGAAGCTAGACAACTGCAATTTTGTTGCAGGTTTCATTTATCGAATGTGAACTCCTACAGACATGCCGGTCGGAAACTGTTCGTCACTGCTACAGTGTTCGCGAGTGTAGTGACAGAAGAACTGTTTCATCTCACTGATGATGGTGACAACGATTAAGGCACAATGTGCGATATCGGAACGAGTGACGAATAATAAGAGGACATCGTGATGAATGATATCTGGGGCAGATTTTACTTAAACCTTGGCAAGTCCAGCGACGACCTCGGATTCGATACCGCACTCGTTCTTTCCACGAAGAATGCGGAAGTATCCGTTCTCACCCCATGACGTGTTCCACGAGTTCTTGATGATCCAGTACGGAACGTTGTTCTCAACTCCCCATCCAATCATCTCGACGGCATGGCCTCCCAAAAACTGACCAGACTTGTGCTGGTAGATTCCCGACTTGTAGTGTGCAAAGTCCTCATAGACAGAGAAGGCAACGGTAACAGGACCGTGCGTCTGGATTTCTGTCTGGATCTTGGCAACGTTCGAGGAGATGCCGTATGAAGAAGCTGCATAGTAGAGGGTGTAGGGCGACGAGTCCTTGCAGGTTTTTGCAGTGTTGCAGGCAGGGGTCGGTTCCTCGGAACATCCAGGGTGCTGGCATGTTCCCATTTCAGATGGATAACACGGCTCCGAAGGAGAGCCGTTCTGGCTGAGCCAATCCCAGGCAGCGGAAGGATATCCTCCATCGCAGGATCCAGCAGAAGAGCACGAAACAAGGTCCTGGGAGCAGACCTGAACAGTGTTCTGACCCTTGGACTGGATGCAGAAACGGTCCGACAAGGTTTCCACAGTGCTCACAGCCCAGCACGATCCACAATGTCTAGCATTCGAAACGAACAGTGAGTGATACTATAAAACACAATGCAGTGCAGTGCAATGCACTTCAAACCAAAGCACAGGATTAATGGGAAGGAGAGGGAAAAGAAGAGAGAAAAGGGATTCGGCAGAGTGCTAAAGACACATACCCTTGGTCACGGACTGCGCCAACGCAGTTGGGAGTCTGTTGACGCCAGTCAAAAGAGGTCGGGATGTCTTTGAGGGTGATCGGGTCGACGATGGGAAGACCGTGTTCTCCGTTGGTCAAACGAGATCCGAGGAGCTTCTTGAACTGTGAAACAGACATTCCTTCCAAACGATCGTTGCGTCCAGCAGTCCAAGTCGACTGCGTGTCCGCGTTGAGCTCGGCAACACGCGCATCATTCAAAATGCGGTCCGAGTCAGAGAGTGCGAATGCAACTGCACTGAGTGCAACAACCAACACAATGGCCTTAATCATGTTTCTTGCTCTTTTCCCAGTAAGAGTTGAGCAAATCGGAAAAGAAAGAAGAAGAAAAAATGGAGAGTGACAAGAAGAAGAGGGAAGAGCAGTGGTGCGATGAGGGACAAAACGGCTGACAAGCACGGATGAGAGGTCGCCGCACAAAAAGTGCCCGACACAGTCTACTCGTCCATTGAGCGTAGCGCATAGATGCACGCAAAAAACCCTAAACCCACACAAAACAAAGATAAAAATTGCACAAACTCGCCTTGATTGGAAAGCACTCATCTACAGTACGTCGACTCTGCCACAGCGACAGATCTGCGGCGATGCACGCTTTCTCCAACCGCTAGCCAAAACATGCATCATTATTGATCCAAAGAGTCATCGCTTCTTCTTGCTGCTCTCGGCCTCCGACGAGAGGGGGATCAACGGGTTGCTTGGTTCTCGCTATCTTCGGGGCATGGCCGGTTTGAGTTTGTCGGGAAGATCCCTCTTTGGAGGCATGAGATGTTTTGTCTCTGATGAGGAGGTGCTGCTTGAGGGTTCGATAGTAAGGAACAAACAAACAGAAGGAATAATGAGAGGAAAGTGAAAGAATGAAGAAAATTTTGGACTTGACTACGGTAAGAAAAATCGTGTCAAATAGGGTTGGTGCAAACAGACTTCCATTTATGATGCTGTTTTGTTTGATGTTTAGCGCTCATCCACAACACAGTCGATCGTGCACGTTACTTTTCTCGTATTGCATTTTGGTTCTGCTCTTTTTTTTGTTGCTGCTTTTTTTAAATTTTTTTCGAGTTCAACCTACAGCAGTAGGAGCAGGGAAGGGAGAGAGGAATATTTCATGGACGGACCAGCATCTGTAGTCAAGACAGAAGGGAAAAATGGCACGTCGTACATTTTGAAAGACGCTGCGCAGGGCTACGCGCAGTATCCGCATGCACGAGTCGTGAATGGAATGATCCATGTCTCTGGAATTTCATGCCGGCGTCCTGATAACACGCATGCTGGCGTTGCAGTTGATCCTGTGACGGGCGAAAAAAAGCTTGATGCTGCGGTGCAGTCTCGAGCGGTTCTCGAGAACATTGAGCGCATCCTCAAGGCCGTCCACCCGCATGCGTGTCTGCGCGAGCATGCCGTGGAGATGGTTGTGTTTCTCGTTGACATGCAGGACTATCAGGCGATGAATGCTGTGTACAACGAATTCTTTCCAGAGGCGGCACACGGACCGTCGCGCACCACCGTGGCCGTCAAACAACTCCCGCATCCCAATCTTCTTGTCGAAATGAAGTGCACAGCCGTTCTCCCTCAGTGAGTCCAGTCCTCCCCGTAGCACTCCAAACAAAACACCAGTTTGCGTACGGATGCATTTTCCAGTCAGCTGTGCGTACTAGAAGCCTAGCACCGCCTTGTCGTCGCTTCTGCGGTCCCGGGCTATGTTAGATTCCCGATAAGCAGCAAAACGGATGAGTGCGTGCAGGGTGTGATACTGCGACCGGGAGCGCGAGAAGCGTAAAAAAATAAAAATAAAATACAATGTGTACGAACTACGCAGGCTACGGAGGCATTACAAGTTACGCACGGGCGGAGAAGGGGAAAAGGATCACTAACAGAAGAAAGATCACTCATCAGCGGGCAAGGGATCGAGTCGGTGGGAGCAGCAGGAACAAGAGGAGTTGTGTTTGAGAAGGGAAGCATGTGCCTTGAAGGCTGGATCCGAAGGAACGAGCTTCAGGAAATCGAGAGCTGTGCGCGCAAGAAGCTGTTCTTTATCCGCAGAACTAAGCTTCTTGGACGCCTCGATGAGTGTGCCTGGGACATCTTCCCCGAGAGGGAAAGGATAGTCCGTGCCGAGCATGACCCTCTCAGATCCAAACATGGAGACCAGAAACTCGAGGGACCGCGGATCATGGACTAGCGAGTCTACGAAAAAGTGCTTTTGCGCAACGTACTTTGTCGGAGGATGCTTGTTGTCCACAGCACACAAATCCGGTCTTACCTCCCAGCCGTGCTGCACGCGACCAAGACAGAACGGAAACGACCCTCCGCCGTGTGCGAGTCCAATCCGCAGCGTAGGCAGTCGCTCCAAAACTCCTCCAAACACCAGGGAGCACGCGGCAAGAGCAGTCTCTGCAGGCATCCCGACGAGCCACGGCGTCCAGTACTTCTTCATGCACGCCGAGTCCATGTACCAAGGGTGGATGAAAACAGCGCATCCGAGATCCGCGGCCGTTTGGAACACCGGGAACAAAGAAGGGTCGTCCAGGGTCTTTGGAATGACTCCCGGTCCACCGACATGCGAGGCGATTTGAATGCCTTTCAGCCCCAGCTCGTTCACACATCGCTTAAGCTCGAGCACTGCGAGAGCAGGGTCCTGCAAGGGCACAGTGCCGAGTCCAACAAAGCGATCGGGATGCGCCCGGCAACATTCTGCGAGATGGTCGTTCAAAAACTGGCTCACGATCAGCCCGTCCTGCGGCTTTGCAAAGTACGAAAACAAGACCGGGATTGTCGACAGCACTTGCACAGACACACCCTTCTCGTCCATTTCCACGATTCGAGCCTGTACATCATAGCAGTTTCGTTCCACCTTGCGGAAAAACTGACCGTCGTCATACACCATGTCCACAGTGCGATCTGGAAGATGCTGCAGCGTCATGAACCCACCATACCCAAACTTCTCCTTCCAGTTTGGAATGTGTGACGGCATCAAGTGCGCGTGCACGTCAATGCGGAACAGCGGGTCGCGCGTCCCCATCCCTGGTGAACGATATTCAGACATCCTCTGCTACTCTTCCTTTTTTCTCCTCCTTCTTATTCTTCCCCTTATTCTATTTGTATTTCTATTCTTATTCTTATTGCCTTTGCCCCTCTGCTTTTCGGATTGTCGGAGAATCAACGATCAAGGTAGACTTCTGCAGGTGCTCGGTGTTTGGACTCGGAACTCGGAAAAACATAAAACAAAATTTCAAGAAAACCAAAGTAAAACCGCTGCCACTTATTGCAATATGATGAAGCAATTTAGACGAATAGCGGGATTTTCCATGTGGGACCAGGCTGCGAGCTGCTGTACAGCACTGCCCCGAGCTCCTTTTGAGCGCCTTGAAGACAGAACGGGCTACAGACGCTGCGCTCGGTTGGGTTTCATTGGCAGGTTGAGTGCTGGGGCTTTTCCATTCTGCCGGTTCGTTTGCTCGTAGGCTTGTTTGTTTGGCGGCGTGGTGGTTTTTGGTACTTTTGTTTTTCATTGCGAGGGGAAAGGAAGCTCCGGGGAAGGTGAAAGAAAGTAGATATGTCAAAACTGGTGGCTGCTGAGCGTGTTCCTGCGAATCTTCCGGCGAGTGTGGCTGCAGACGGCCGGGCGTCGTCTCTTCCGCTCTTGCGAAACTATATCAATGGAGCTTTTGTGGATTTCTGGGGCAGCGATGAGGTGTTGGAAGATGTGGATCCGTACACGGGGCAGGTGATTGCGTATCTGCCGAGATCGAAGAGTGAGGATGTTGACAGGGCTGTTCGAGCAGCCGACCACGCACACCGCGTTGGAGAATGGAGAAAGAGTAGCACGCAGCACAGAGCTCATGCGCTGGAAAGAATCGCACACTTGATTGAGAAACATCTCGACGAGTTTGCGGCGCTGGAAAGTGCAGACACCGGAAAACCGATCACGCTTGCAAAAAACATGGATGTTCCGCGTGCGGTCGACAACTTTATCTTTTTTGCTGCTTGCTTGCGTGCGTACTCCAACGAATCCACACTGCAAAATGCACCCGTGCAGGCGCTGCATTACACACACCGGACTCCGGTCGGTGTGTGTGCGCTAATTGCTCCGTGGAACTTGCCACTGTATCTCATGACGTGGAAAATTGCGCCGTGCTTGGCAATGGGGAATACCTGCGTCGTGAAGCCATCGGAATTCACGTCCCAGACGCTGCATCTGCTGGTGAGGCTGATTCATGAAGCACACATTTTACCTCCAGGAACGCTCAATCTTGTGATGGGGTATGGAGCGGATGTCGGTGCTGCTATGACCAGCCATGCTCTTGTGTCCGCGATCTCGTTTACTGGTGGAACCGTCACCGGGCAGCGGGTGGCAATCGCAGCTGCGCAAAGCTTCACAAAGGTCTCTCTTGAACTCGGCGGGAAGAATGCAACCATCATTACCGATTCGACTGATTTTGAGAACCCGGAAGTCATGGCCACGCTGGTTCGCGCGTCCTTTGCGAATTCCGGTCAGATCTGCTTGTGCGGATCGCGCATTCTCGTTCAGCAATCGATATACGACAAATTTGTGCCAGCATTTGTTTCGCATGTGAAATCATTGCGCTTTGGAGATCCTCGCGATCCACAAACGCAGGTGGGTCCTGTTATCTCGGCTCCGCACGCAGAAAAACTAGAGATGATCGTGGAGGCTCTTCGGAACACGGGAGGACGAGTGCTGTGTGGCGGGTCCCGCATTGGATACGCGGGATTCCAGCCAACCGTTGTGGAGGGTGTCGATCATGGCCTCGTATGCGACGATGAATTCTTTGGACCTGTTGTAACTGTGCATCCATTTTCGAATGATGAAGACGCGATTCAAATGGCCAATGCTTCTCGCTACGGTCTTGCAGGCTCTGTATGGACCAAGGAGATCGATCGTGGACACAAGATTGCGCAAGGCATGGAAACAGGAATGGTGTGGGTGAATTGCTGGCTTGTACGCGACCTGCGAGTTCCTTTTGGCGGTGTCAAGGATTCTGGAGTGGGTCGCGAAGGAGGCCAGTACTCGCTGCGGTTCTTTTCTGATGAAAAGAACATTTGCATTCGGTTGTAGCTTTTGTTGTTGTTGTTGTTGTTGTTGTTGTTGTTGTTGTTGTTGTTGTTGTTGTTGTTTTCCTTTTTTTCTCCCGCGATTTGCAGTCTGCGGTCTGCGGTCTGCAGTTTGTTGAACGAGTAGACTTTTGGGGGACGAGCGATTCTTACGGGGGCAGTCTTGTGATGTCGGCTGCTCGGGTTGTGATGGATCGGTACGGATAAGCATAAAACTGCGCGACGCCTGCCGGGGTTCCTTGAATTGATGTTGAGCGCACCACCTGCCACGCACCGATGATTTCTGGGATGACAAAATGCATCAACAAAAACACTCCGTAGAGAATAGGGGAGCCGACACATGCAGAGCATCTGGCAAACCAATACAGGACCAAAAAGAGGGACAGACAGAGCACCTTTAGAAACAGCAAGAACGAAATCAACAGCGCTCTGCCAGCCAAGTCCTCGATGGCGTCTGCATGATTCGAGACTTCCAGGAGAGATCGCAGCTTTGTGCAGCTTCTTGCTATAATCACAAGGTACACGAGTGCGATCAGAAGCAGCGACAAGGAAACCCCCAGAAACAGCCAGTGCAGCGGAAAGACACTAACAACGGTGAATGCAATGACTCCGAGACCCAGCACAGCAGAGATCGCGAGAGCAAACGCAAAGAGCTTTGAGTCTGATCTCTGCTCATAGATTGACTGCTGCGTGATCAGCGACACGGATTCCAGCGGGTCGAACGAGAATATCCGATACGTCTTTTTCCAGAACAGTACGAGCGGCACAAGCGACGCAAAGAACGACAGGCTTGCAACGTGGATCATTGCAATAATCCATTTTTGAGATGCCAACGTGTCGTCATACGGCACAAAACAGAAGCAGCGGAGTCCAAACGTAAAGATCAAGAGCAGCGCAGAAACCTGCTTCCGATGCGAGTGCGATCCTCGGCAAATCTTTCGAAGAAGAAGCAGCACAACCAGCACGAACGCCCCACCTCCGTAAAGCACTCCCACCGCTAAATCGACCCAATAAAACGCATCCATGCCTCAAATACCTTTCAACAACAAAAACAACAAGCAGTCCAGCAACTCGGCATCAAAAAACGGAAGTGAAACCCGTAAAAAACGAAAGAACAGGATAAACGTGCTGTGCGGGGGAGGAAACCCCAAGGGAGAAATGAAAAAAAAACGGAAATAACGTCGCATGAGGCATTCCCGTCGTGACGACAGTCGCCAATCTGTCGTAGTCCATCCAGGAGCTCAAGCGAGGGCGGGGAAAAAGAAACGGACCGACAAAAAAAAAACGAGAGAGAAAGGCTTTCCATTTTACCCGCATCACGCGGCATTGGAAGGACGACCGAGGCGGAGAGGTTCGACTTCAGCAGTGGAAGTGTCAACGTGACTGGGCTAGGTTAACACTGGCCCGTGTCAGTACTGCTCACAATGGACGGCGTTTCTTGCGACAAAAACGTGTGTGTGTCAACAAGAATGGACAAACCAGCCAAGAAAGTTAATTTAAATTTTTTATGGAAAAATGGATCCGTACTGGAATACACTTGGGTTCTCTTTCTCTCACTCCATACCTTTTGACGCAACATAGTACCACACAGGTTTTTTCTTCTCTTCTTCTTTTGTTTCCTTTTCTCCCTCAACACGCTGCTCTCTGTCGTCCTTTTTTGTCTGTCTGTCCCTCGCTTTGCTGAATAGACTGTGCATTTCTTTCTGTCCTCTACCTGTCTTGAATTGCAATGGACTTCCCGCTTTTCGTCTCCACCACCCCTGCATGATCAACTAGTTACGAGACATCCCAAAAGACAGAGCTTCACACATCGCACACCTCCACACATCACACACGCCGCCTGAAGATTCTCCTGTCGAATTGCGTTTCTTTTTGTACTACTTGAAGTTTTTGACATCGTCATCAGCGTCGACACCACCACTGCCACTTAACGTCCCCTTTCTTTGTTGTACATTCAATTAATGGGTGAGCTGCTGGTTCCTGGGACTCCGTTGGAGACTCGCTGGAATCTGTTCCTCGTGGTTCTCTCTATTTTTCTGTCTTTATTCGGATCATTTACAGCTATGCAACTCGCCTTGGCGGCAAAGTCCGCAAGGGCCGATGCAAAGTCCAGACATGCACTGTACGTTTTGTCTGCGTTCTCTCTTGCGTGCTGCGGTGTCTTTGCATTCCACTTTTTGGGCATGTTGGCTCTTGAATTTCACCCGTATGTTGAAATTCAGTATGACGCAAAAATGACTTCGCTGTCGCTCATCTGCTGTTTGCTGTGCTGCGAGGTGTCCTTGTTCGTGCTGATCTACGGCAGAAGAGATCGCTTGGGCGCTGTGGATGTGCGCGGGGCAGATCACATATACTGGGTCCGAAACCGCAGGAATTCAATGTCCGAGCTGGATGTTGTACAGCGTAATACCCCCGGACTTCCTATGGACTCTAGCTCTAGCTCAGGCTCAGGCTCAGGCTCAGGCTCAGGCTCTGGTTCTGCTTCGAGCGATTCCGAGGGTCCACTCGACGGCTCCGACAGTTTGGAGCGGCAGCAAATGCTGAGCCAATCCAGCCAGGATGGAGGTATGCAGTCCTCCACCCCGGACGGCGAGGATCCAGAAATTGCTGAAACGCAGTCGGAGGATTCGGAAGTGGATAACTATGTGTTGGACATTTCGGACGGTCGAGTCTCGCACTTTGAACAGCCGCCGCTGCATCGCAGGAGAGGACTGCATCGGCGCCATTCGTTGGACATGGCCTCGCATCGTGGACGCGGACCCCATGGAGAGCCAGTACCCCCACTTCCTGCATTCAGCAGTGACCGACATCCCGGTCGTCATCCAGAGCACCGCAGCTACTCCAGTCCTGCGGCTCCCGAATATCACTTGCGATTCCGGTGGCCAGTTCGCTGGGCATTGTGCTTCAAAAAGGGCGCGCAACAAATGCTGGGCCTGAGCAGCATTGACAAGTTCCGGTATCTGTCAGTGTCGTTCCTATTTGCAGTGGGTCTCGGAACGATGCACTTCATGGGAATGGCCTCGATGACCGGGCCGATTCGAGGTACGTACGGAATACCTCTCTTGGTCGTGAGCCTTTTGATTTTGGCAGTCAGCGGGTTCGTCGCTGCGGTGGCGTTTGATGTTGTCAGCAACGCTCGACAGATTGTGTCCTTCTCCACAGGCATTTCCTCGGGAGTCGCGCTGTTCCATTACATTGCGATGCTCTCCATGGACTTTGTGTACGATCCGTTTTCCAAGCGGAACGTTGATAATTCGTCCGCATGGCTCTACATGTCCAACTTGTCTCGATCGGATCTCGCTGTGCTTGTGATTGTGATTGCGCTTCTTGTGTGCCTGTTTTTGCAAGGTATCCAGTCGATTTTTGTTTCGCGCGTCAACAGCGAATTAGAAACGATGATGGCAGAGCTTTCGCGAGAAAAGGCGAGGTCCGAAGCGCTCCTCTTGAACATCCTTCCCAAGGATGTCGCGGAGATCATGAAGAAACACGGTGGCTCGCATCTTATCCATCGCAAGATTGAATCCTGCAGCGTACTCTTTTGCGATCTCGTGAACTTTACTCCTCTCGCTGCCACCCTGACATCCTTCCAAGTAGTCTCCATGCTGCACCGCTTGTTTTCGGGCCTGGATGACATCTGCGAGTCCTACGGGATTGAAAAGATCAAGACAATTGGCGACTGCCTCTTTGCACTGTCCGAAGGGCCGAACCATGCGACACGTGCTCTCGAGTTCGCACTCGCTGTTGTGGATGTCGTGGAGAAGAAGTGGTCGCACAAGGGACTGCAGATTCGAATCGGAGTGGCCAGCGGGTCTGCGTCCGCCGGTATTGTAGGGCGGCGGAAGTGGCTGTACGACTTGTTTGGCGACGTCATCAACGTCGCCAGTCGGATGGAATCCACGTCTTTTCCGCAGTGTGTGCAAATCAGCAATGCGACATATGAACTGCTTCTGGGAGAAAACGCGGTCTCGCCGTCATTACGCTTTCGATTCTCCGACTTTGTCCAACGACGGGTGCTTATCAAGGGTAAGGGGTTCATGACCACTTGGGTCTGGGTCCACCCGAGCCAGTTTCAGATTCGCAAGCTTGTGGAATCCGAGGAAGAAGAGCAACCCCCCGATCTCATCTCTGTCGACGGTGCGTCGGATCTCGATTCGTAATGTATTTTAATTTTAGTTCGTTTTAAATTTTTAATTTAATAATAATAATAAAAACTGAACAGCTGTACTCTTCCGGGGAAAAAAAAGGGCTAATAAAGAGGAAAAAATTACTTGCACGCGCTGGGATTCGAACCCAGGCCCTCGAATGAAGAGTCGAACTTGAGTCGACCGCCTTAGACCAACTCGGCCACACGTGCCCATTCCAGGGGAGTCGCTCCGAGTATTCAGTCTTGTTTTTTTTTCTTCTCCAACAGTGATCCGCTTGGGCCAAAAACAGCGGCAGAGGCCCATGCATCAATTGATGGAACAGCATCCTATGTTTCCCGGTAGACTTTGGGAGATGTCTTTTCGCTTTCGCCTTTCGCTTCTCCATCCTTTTTGGTATTTTGATCCTATTTTCATATGGAATTGAGCTTTATTTTTATTTTTATTTTTATTAATTGTACACATAATCTTCTAGATCGTCGCAGTGATTCGTAGCAATGAGCGACAAGTCCGGAGTGAACCCCAAGGCATACCCCCTTGCAGACTCTGCATTGACTGCGCGTATCCTTGATCTTGTGCAGCAGTCGTGCAATTTCAAGCAGCTGCGCAAGGGAGCCAACGAAGCGACCAAGGCCCTGAACCGTGGAATTTCGGAAATCATCATCATGGCCGCGGATGCCGAGCCTATTGAGATTTTGCTCCACCTCCCGCTCTTGTGTGAGGATAAGAACGTGCCCTATGTCTTTGTCCCCTCGAAGACCGCCCTTGGACGAGCATGCGGCGTCAGCAGACCCGTCATTTCAGCTGCTGTCCTCATCAACGAGGGCTCGCAGCTCAAGCAGGCTATCGACGGTGTCAAGCTCGCCGTTGAGAAACTCGTCGTCTAAGTTTGTTTGTCTGTTTAATTCCACGCACCAGTAAAGAAATACTATCGATTCCACCCGCTATTCTCTTACTCTGTTGGTTTCCTCTTCTTTTTTTCTTTTTTTCTTTTTTTTTTATTTTATTCCCCCTTTATATTAAATTTTCCCACTCTTCATTCACTCGTTCGATTGATCTTGCGCTTTCCTTTGGTGTTTTTGGCGTGGTGCCAAAAGACACTGCAGATGTTCTCACGGATGTGTGCAGTCGCAAGGATCGCAAGCTGGCCTGGGCAGGCGCGTTGCTATGCGGTACCAATGTCTCAAGGTGTTCTTGTTTGTGGCGGAGGAGGTCGTGGTGCGGCAGTTCGGCAGTTTTCCACGGATGCTCCGTTTGTGGGAGGAAAGTTCTTCACGGAAGAAGAGATTGAAGAGCAATTTACAAAGGGCAGTGGGAATGGCGGTCAAAAGGTGAACAAGTCTGTGAACGCAGTCATTCTGAAGCACATTGCAACGGGTACGATGGTGAAGTGCCATGCCGAGCGGTCTCTGTACGTCAACAGAAAGATTGCTCGGAAGCTGCTGGATGGGCATTTGGACGCCATCTTGAACGGCAAAGACAGCAAAGTCGAACTTCAAAAGGCAAAAGTCCGCAAGCAACGCGACCGACGACGCAGACGACAGGCCGCCAAGAAGCAGGACGATGAGGACAGCGACCACGAGATCGACACGATTCCACAAGCACTTTAGAAATGGTCGTCATCATCACCATCATCGCCACCCCCACCGCCACCGCCACCACGATGGCGCTCATTTTCTGACAACAATCATAGGGCGGGATGCAGTGCTGCTACTTTGTCTTTACTATCGTATAGGGTGTCGCCCGTGCCGCACACTAGTCATCATCTTCTCGATCATCGTCATCCCCGTCGCCGTTGTCATTGTTGGAGATCCTTCTATAGTCTTTCCTGGCGCCTGCGATTCCCGCAAGTTCCTCGTACTCCTCGGGCATTTCCAGCCCGCGCGTCTGGATTGCCTGTGCTCGGTGGAGCTCCCACTCGAGGAAATCGTCTCGGAACCCGCTGTGCCCTGCGCCCTTTGGAAATACGAACCTTCCGATCCCAATGAACTGGACCGCGACGTCCGCGTTCTTGTACACGAGAATCGTCGGCATCTTGTCCCTCGGGTAGTTCTGGATCGCCTCCTTACCGTAAATCTCGACGAATTTCGAGCTTGGGTATCGCGCCGCAAGTTTCTTGAACGCCTTCTGCACGACCTCCGAGTCTGGGTATCCTTCTTCAAAGAGCAGCACGATGACCGGGTACGTTCTGGAGGTCTGTGTCACTGCCTGCTCCCATTCCACCTTCCGGATCTGCTGAACCGCGCCAAACACCGCGCTCTTCTTCAGCTCCTGCATCTGTCGTACACGCTCTTTACGGTAGTTTGCAAGAAACTCTGCATCGTCGTCCGCCCCGCGGTCTTCCGCCTCTTCCTCCATTGTCCGCAGCGATGCGTCGGACGCCTTTGCATACGGGTCCGCTGCTCGCTCGTCAATCGCATCCTCCACAAGCTCCTCCAGCTGCTTCGCCGCCGCTTCTTCCTGCGAAATGTTGCCGTACTTGCGCTGCACCCGCACCCAATCCGACTCGTACTTTTGATACGGATTCGACATGACTACGTCTCTCACCACCCGTCTCTTTTTCTCTCTTTTTCTCTTTCCTGTTCGTGTTCTTGTTCGTCTTCGTGTTCGTCTTCGTGTTCGTGTTCGTCTTCGTGTTCGTGTTTGGGGCTGGAATCCCGCGTCCTACTTCAGATTCACAGTTGACATTGGAGACTGGCCTCTGACACCAGCCTCTGACACCAGCCTCTGACACCAGCCTCTGACACCAGCCTCTGACACTGGCATGTGTGTGACACCTGGCAAAACATCAGCATCAACTCCGGTCGTTGTTCATCCGAGTCAAATTTCCCAAAGGAGTCGTACAAAGGCGCGCTCTCATCTGTTTTCCTCTTCTCTTTTTTATTTATCTTTATTTATCTATTTATTTATTTATTATTAGTATTTTGCTGTGCATGAGAGTGTGAGAGTGTGAGAGTACGTGATGGCGAGACGAGTATTGTCGGGTGTGCTGGTGCTCTTGGTGGCTGCAGTGGTGTGTGGCGTGGTATCTGCAAACAAGGGCGCAACGCAGACGAAGTTTACATCGTGGCTGTCGCAGCACAAGGTTGCGATTCCGAATGTCAAGTTTGTTGATTTTGTAGAGACCGGGCCTGGGGCGATGGCGAATGCAGACATTGCAGCGGACTCGACGATTGTGCGGGTTCCAAAGTCGCTGTTCTTGTCGTCGGGGCTTCTGTCCAACAAGACGAATCCAGAACTTGCAGAAGCCGTCGAGTCCATCCGTGGACTGACGCCGCAGTACAAGCTTGCGCTCATCTTGCTGAACGAGGCTGCAAAGGGCGAAAAGTCGTTTTGGGCACCGTACATTGCGACGTTCCCGGCCGAATACGACACCTCCATCTACTTCTCGGAAGAGCAGCTCGAAGAACTCAAGGGTTCCAACTTGCTTCCTCTTACGCTGGCACGAAAGCAACAGCTCCAGCAGAACTACGACGAGGTGTTCCCGTTTTTGCTCGAGAAGTTTGCAAAGGTCTTTTCGCCAAAGGCGGCATACTCGCTCGAGAAGTTCACGTGGGCAATCTCCACCGTGTGGAAGTACTCGTTCTACCTGAAGGACGGCGAGGACACTGTCTCTGTCCTCGTTCCGCTGCTGGATCGATTCAACCACGGATCCGTGGAGACCCAATTCAAGCTTGCAGGTGGTGATGGCGGGGATGCTGATGCATCGTCGGCGGCCGAAGATGCAGTGCTCGAGGTCTCGACCAAGACTGCGTTCCGAAAGGGTGAACAGGTGTTTGTTTCTCGTGGACCAAAGTCCAACTTGGAATTGGTCCTTGATTATGGATATGCGCTGGAGAAGAACCCGAACGATAACGTCGCTCTCAACGTTCGCATGACTGGAGAGGACAAGCTGTCGAAGATCAAGAGCACCCTTTTGGGAATCGCCGGGCTCGAGGTGAACGCCACGTACCTGTTGTTTGACTCGCTGCTTTCGGACGAGCTTCTGAAGGGACTCCGTATTCAGCTGCTTCGCGACAATGAACTTGAAAAGTTTGAGCGCGTCACCTCGGGAAAACCCGTGTCGTTGGCAAACGAATTGCGAGTTCACCGGGCAATTCTTGCCGCTTGCAACAATATGCTTAACGGATACAGCGCCTCTCTCGATGACGATGAAACGCTCCTTAAGACGTCTCTGCCGATCCGTGAGCGATCTGCAATTGTACTGCGCCGCAACGAGAAGAAGGTCATCCAGTCTGTCATGATTGAGGTGTCCAAGCGTTGGAGAGATATTCTCCTCGACGGCTTCCCGGAGACGGACGACGAGATCAAGGCCGTAGAAGAGGCAAAGCAACAGGAGCAGCTGGAAAAGACTGGCGATCAGCAAAAGCAACAGTCCCAGACTCGCGAGATTAAGACCGAACTCTAAAGTACTATATTCTAGTTTTGTAAAAAGGATGATTCAGTTCTTAATAAAAAAGAAGAAGAGGAAAAAACAAGTCAATGTATAGGACTAAATAGTACGTTGTGCATATCATCACAGAACAGCATTTTGCATTGTTTTTGCACATAGCATGTTATTCTTTTGTGGATTCTTTTTTTTTCCCCCTGAAAGCGCAAGGATCTGTACAAAAATGGGGAGAAACGCTGCAGGGATGGGATTCCCGCTCATTTTGGATGGCCGTTGTGGATTCCAGCAGGGAGCGTGAGTCCTACAGGCGTGTGCGACCACTGCTGCTGCACGACAACGATCGAGCTCGGCGAAGCGCGGCGGCTGCGAGCGGATCCTGCCCGGCTGCCATCTCCGGACGAGGTGGAGCGGTTCGCAGGCCCCTCTCCAAACCCCGACCCTCCGGAAAGCCCGTTGCGGTGGTCGAGGCGAGGTGACTGCAGAGCTTGCAAATTGATCGGTCGATCGTGAACAGCTCGTTCCTCCGGTGCGTGAACGCATGGACGATAGCGAATTCGGCCTGCCATTTCTCGGTCACGCATGGCATCCTCGAACGCTTCGCAAGAGTCAAACAAATTCGCCCGAAGCATCAGCAAGTTCCGCAGCGGATCGTCATTCTCCCCCGAGTCCGAAACACGGAAGCACAGCAGCTCGATCGCTTTGGTGCAATCCCAAATCGCCCGTGAGATCTTTGCTTCCCGAGCCATTGCGGCCCACGAAGGAGGCTGAGCATGGACGGACGGCAGGAGGTGAGGATGTGGGGGTTGGGCAACAAATGGTGCGGATGAAACGGACGATGTCGTGGACAGCGGGGGAGCAACAAGATGCCCCGTTAGTGCCTCCGTCTCTGCATCATCTCCCCCAAATGTCCGTGTGGCAGTTGCTGCTCCCTCTCCATCTCCTACTCCCACTCCCATTCCCATTCCTTCCCTTTCCCCTGCTCCTGCTCTTGCTCTTCCTGTTTCTTCCCGCGCCTCTGCAGCGGCGGCCCTCGTAGCTTGCGCTGCTGCATCCGCATCCAGCGTCTGGACCCATTCAATGATGATCAATGCACGATGGTACCACCAGTCCCAGACGAACGGCTCGAGATCCTGAGCCGTGGAAATATCCACCAAGGCTTCTTCAAAATACCCAATCATGGCAAGAAGCACTGCTCGGTTTGACCACGCAACTGCAAAGGACGGATCCGATGCAACCGCGTGGTTGTATGCATTGCACGCCTTATCAGTGATTCCGGCGGCCTTGTATTGGTGACCGAGGAAATTCCACGCCTCAGCCCAGGATGGATCCAGGTCGCACGCCCTCTCAAGATCGTCAATGGCCTCCAGATGGCATCGCAGTCTTCCATGGACGCGCGCTCTGCGATAGTACATAAATTTTGAGTTTGGAGCGAGCGCAATCGCTCGAGTCGCATCTTCCAGCGCTGCGGCAAATTCGCCGTTGTGCTCATAGATCATGCTTCGGTGGTAGTAAATCATTCCGCCACCAAGCTTGGACGTCGGATCGCGAAGAGCGTGCTCCAAGTCTCTAAACGCGTTCTTCCAGTCGTGCAAGTCCAAGTACACGGATGCTCGATTGTTGAACAGAAACGAGAGGACACAGTCGTAGCGATGTACATAGGCGTGAATTGCGCCGTTCAGAAACAACAGTGCATGATGTGGATTGCCAAGCGCCTTGAACGAAATTCCAGCAAGGTTCCAAACCAGCAACGCCGACACATTTTCCAGCACGTCGTCTGCAGCCACGCTACCTGCATCTCCAAGACGCGCACGATCGTTTTCAAAGGGACCACCAAGAATAGATCGTACTTCGTCCGACTCGGCCGACAATGGAGAGGCGACTGCGGCAGTCAGCGGCGATTGCGAGCTTGGAAGGTGGTGCACTTCTTCAGGAGAGAACGTGCCACCACAAGCACACTGGCTGTGGTCGTACGAGGCAAGCCAGTGTCGGATATGAAACACTGTGTCGAGAGTCTCAATGGCTTCGTCGAACCGACTGAGCAAAGCAAGCGCATGCGCTCGAATAAACGTCACAAATCGCAATTCCATCGTGACTGGCTCTGGTTCTGGCCCTCTGTCCACACGCGTCGATGCGATCGCTGCCAGCCGTTCCAAACATGCTTCGTCCAATGGAAGCCCTCGAGTACTCAGAATGTTGGCTTCGAGGACCAGCGACAGGTCGTCTTCCGCAGCGTACGTACGAGCCCTCTCGAGCAACACAGATTCGTCTTCCAAGTTCCTCAGAAATCGCACATAGTTCTGAATCGACTCTGTCCGTCGACTATTCGCGCTCTGAAAACCAGGACTGCCGCCGCCGCCGCTGCTGCTGCTGCTGCTGCTGCTGCTGCTGCTGCTGGAAGAACTCAAAATCGGTGCAAAATCGAGAGACAGAAACGCTGACTCTAATCCAGATGCCATCATCGACATCCCAGTATAAAGCACAGAAATGCAATAGCCAAGTCGAATAATTAAATTTCCTTTCAAATTAATAAATTGTATAATGATAAAATAAAACAAGATCAAAGACCAGCATGGGAAAAGCCAGCCCCAGACAAAGAGCCAAACCAAGGATTAGGTTGGTGATAAAATAAAAAGCTAAAAATACAAAACGGGGGCGGTTGACGGGTGTGCGGGGGACTTGAATTGCCATTTTCGGCAAAAATGGAAATTATCTCCGACGCGCACAATGATGAAACCTTCCCGTACTACAGTAAGCAAAGGCTGGCGACCGCCCGTTACACCTTTTTTTTTTTTGATTCTCTTTTCCGTGTGACGGGCTCGTGATTTCACGAGAGATCCCCGGCTGCGGGACCGGACCGAGCGGGAAACTGCGAAGGACCCGTAGCCCAAGAGAGGACAGCAAAGGCAGCAGGGAGAAAGGACTGGACCCAAATAAGGGAGGGGAAAGACGTGGTGGTTGATTGGTCGAAGCACAACCGCATGTTTTGCTGGATTTGCAGTTCGAGTGCGAGCGGTGCATTCAAGTTCCTGTATAAGGACGGGCGGTGCACGAAATGAAGAACCGAGGGGTGCGAATTTCCACAGGGAGACTTCGACTGCTGCTTCCAATGCCTTCATTACTTCCAAATTAAGAAGGCGACCCGAGTTGGAAAAAATGATACAACATTCAGCCCAACAACTTGTCGGAAAACAAACAGTCACCACGGGGACGCCACATCCGGACTTCCGAAACCTCCCTTGCGACGATGACGATGCAGTGCAGAGTCTCCAAAAGCCCTGCGGTCTTGCACAACTTCCTTTTCCACCCGTCCACCCCCGTCCACCCCGTGCTTCTGATTAACATCGCTCGTTCGCGCGCGCGTGAGACTGTGTAAGAGTTTTTTTTTGTCCCAGCGATCCATGATCTGTAACCTGGACTCGGACCGCTTTTTGATTTCATTTACACTATTCGAATTACACGAAACATCGCAAGCTGTGTCGTGCACTGAACACAGATAAAGAAGAAGACGACCACGGCGACGACGACGACGACGACGACGACGACGACGAAAGAGACATCCAGAGCGCTCTGAGAAATGGCCTATCCGTCACGTGAGTTCAGGATTGCGTGCAATGAAGCCGGAGCGATTCTCGAACGTGACCAGGCTGTGCCGAAAACCCTCTTGAAAATACAGAATATGTGCAGATCCGCAGCATCCGTCTTGGATTTTTGCTGCGATCCGGAAGACAAGCAACGGCTAAGGACATTTCTTCGCGGACTCATGCGTCGCGGAAGTCAGCGGCTTTACGAAAGAAGCGACAGTCCCGACTCTCCCATTCTCGTGCGCTGTGGGAACTCGTGCTACGTCCAGATCTTCGCCATGCTGTCCACAGAGGAGGAGGAGGCGGTGCAGGGGGACAGCGCCGCCACCAGGCTTCACATCGTTGTGCGAGCTGCAGATGGATATGATGAGCAGACGTGGTGCGCAATGTCGGATCGACCGTTTTCCGTCCGACGAAGTTGGAATCCGCTGACCGGAGCCATGGTGTGGTCGGAGAACGTATCCTTCTTGCTGGGCTATGACACAGAAGAGATCAAAGACACATTCGACTGGTGGAGCTCCATTCTTTACAGCTCGGATCGCGAGCGAGTGATCTCCGGGCTGAATGCTTGCTTGACAGACAGCCACACACGGTTTTGGACGGAGAAGTATCGGATGAGAAGGGCGGATGGATCCTGGGCGAACGTCATCGAGCAATCGATCTTCATTCGATCTCCTCCGCCGCTGTCGCAAGTCCATCACGTCGAGTTTTCGCTCACCGACATTGTGCAGCAAAAGCTCGTTGATGATGTCATGAAATGCTCACATCGCGATCTCATACAGCAAGTCAGAAGCATGGATTCGTATCCCGGCCCCCAAGAAGACGAGTTGGAATATCAAATAGGGTTGATTCGCACGATTACCGATAACACGGCCTCCGCGCTGTTCATGATGGACGTGGATGGTCACCCAACATTTATGAATGCCGCCGCGGAGAAGGTCACTGGCTACAAATTGAAAGAAATTGAGAATCAGCCGCTCCACTGTTCGATTCACCACAAACGGCCCGATGGATCGCCGTGCTCGATTGAAAATTGTCCTTTGAACCGTCGCGGCGCGATGCTCACTGCTCGTCGAAACGTACGGGATGTATTCGTGGACAAATCCGGGCGACTGTTTCCAGTGATCTGGTCCGTGTCTCCGCTCGAAAGAGACGGGACTGCCATCGGAGCTGTCATCGAATTTCGAGATGTGTCAGACGACGAAATCCTGGAGAAGGAACGGCTTGATGCGCTTCTGCAAAAGGAGCAAGAAGAAGCAAGAAGAAGAGAGGCCGAGGCGCGGAAGGAGTACCTCTCATGGTATGCATACAAACTGTCCCACGAAATGAGAAATCCGCTGCATGGCATCTCTGCCAACTTGACGTTTGTCTGCGAGACGCTGGCACAAATGCGCGATATGGTTGTGTCTCCGCAGGATGCTCTTCCCGGAAGAGCACGATGCAGCAGCAGACTGCGGACTGCACTCTGCGAGAAGTTTGAGGAGTTGGAAGGATACCTTTCTGACATGGAGTCGTGCGCAGATCATCAGCATGTTGTCGCCAACAGTGTATTGGAGCTTGCGCGGCTCGACAGTCAGCACGCGCCCGTGGACTGTGTTCCGGTTAGTCTCTCGGCACTGGTGAAATCTGCGGCAGGCATCATGAGAGCCAAAGCACATGAGAAGAGAATTTCGCTGAAGCTGTCTCTTCCGAATTCCGAAAACTCCTCGGATTGGGTCATGACAGATCCCACGAAAGTCAAGCAAATCATCGTCAACTTCTTGTCAAACTCGATCAAGTACACTCCGGACGGAGGGAACATCTGCATTGAACTCGCAACGAATGACGCTGTAGTCGACAGCAACGTTGCCACCGTGAAACGCGATACGGCCGACTCCCACTCCCCGATTCAGACCCAAGGCACGCTGGCTGTGTTTGTCGTGAAAGACTCGGGAGTTGGGTTGTCCGATGATGAACAGAAGAACCTGTTTCAGAGATTCTACCAGGCAGACCCGGCTGTCAGCAGGCAGTATGGTGGCTCGGGCCTTGGTCTTGTGATCAGTCTTGAACTTGCGCACTTGCTCGGCGGCACGATCTTGGTGAAGAGCCAACGCGGTCTTGGAAGCGAGTTCTCTCTGTTGCTGCCCGTTGTCCGATCTCAGGCTTGCGAGAAAATGAAGGAGTTCATCGCATCGTCTGCTGCACAGGATGAGCTGTGCTGCGACGGCAAGCTTGACGCGGCAATCGATCGAGACACAGACAGGCGCAGACAGAGATATGGACGCACAGCCACAGCCACAGGCACAAAGACAGACAGAGACAGAGATGGGTGCAGTGATGGGTGCAGTGATGGGTACAGAGACGGGTACAGAGACGGGTACAGAGACGGAGATGGACACACAGATAGAGATGATGATGCTGATTTTGATGAAATGCACCTGTTTAGAATCCTGGTGGTCGAGGATAATATAATCAACCAAAAGCTGGTTTCAAAGTTTCTTTCCAAGCTTGGCTACGTCTTTGAGATTGTGGAGAATGGCAGAAGGGCGGTTGAAAAGCGTTTTTCGACGGACCGGACCTTTGATCTCATTCTGATGGACATTGAGATGCCTGTGCTGAACGGAATCGATGCGACGAAAGAGATTCGCAGGATCGAAAAGGAAGATCTCGCGGCGTACGGACGAATAACCATTGTAGGACTCTCTGGAAACGCTTCCAAGGACTCCGTGGACCGGGCCCTCGCAGCAGGTATGGACGACTACTTGATCAAGCCGTGCAAGATCGCCGAAATCCAGTCGTGCATCGTCAAATGGGAGCAGCAGTTCACGTCGAAATAGTGCTCAAACCCGACTGCTGCCTGCTGTTTCCTGTCGTAAAAAAACAACGGCAATTCTTTTCACCGCTTTTTTTCTCTTTTCGGCTATTCTCCCGACAAATGAAACGTCCGAATCGTCCGAAAACTCCTCCAAATTCCCCGATTTCCCGACACACATTCAAAGCTTCACAAAGCGTTTCGTTTACGGTTTTCCATTGTCTGGTGGAACCAGTATGTCTGAGTGTATCGTGCTGCATGCATGCTAGTGAAGAGGAATGACGGACTGCAAAGAATTCGGTGGATTCAAGTCGATGGTCGATGAGCTTCATGAAGAGGCGGAGATCCCGTATGTGATGGCCGCTGATCCGAAGCGCAGCTTGAAGCTGTACGTCGGGTCGTCAAAGGCAATGTGGTCGCAGATCGTCCTTGCTGAGAAGGACGTGTCCTTGCTGGCCGAGTGCGTGGCTGAAAAGCAGCCTCTCAGAAACAGAACGGCTGCAAAGTCTGATCCACTTTTGGAAGAACGCAGATTCAGTCTGTTCCAAGAAAAGCTAAAGTACATGTATATTCTGTTGTTTCGATATGCGCTGTTCTATGTGAATGTTATATCGAAGCATCCCATGCGGAAAGATGCGGAGTGGAAATCCATTGTGGCGGAAATAAGAACAAATTGCGATGCAGCGCTCGAGAAGCTGGAGGAACTGCGTAGGCAACCGGATGGCTTGCTGTATAGGACCTATGTCAAGATCGCCAATGATCGGAACCAGCGGCTGGTCGCAGTCGCAGTCGCAGTCGCAGCTGCCAATGCGCAACCACAAGTCACCACTCGGGGTTCAGAAGAAGAGGACTGCTCAGTGAACCAGAATGCAAGCTCGGCAGCGCCAGCAGCTGGGTCCGCAACCCTCGCCGCTGTTGCCTTCTCCAGTAGCACCAGCAGTAGTAGTGGCGGAGGCGGAGCCGGTGGTGGTGGTGCGTTGGAGAATGTAGATTCGAATGCGGTGCAAATGCCGTCCCTTGCGCTGGCGTATCTCACTCCAGCTGCACAAAAGTCCAGCGATGCAGCACCACGATCGGCGGTGCCTTCTGTTCAGAGGCCGGCGTCGTCAAACTCTGCAAATGCCGGTCTGTACCCAACTCCGTTGACGTTCTTGGCAACTTCCCCGGTTCCTCGAAATCCCATTGCTCCTGCCTATGTCACGACCCCCACCACGCGTGCTCTCCCTTCCCAGGCACAACCTTTGGCTTCCGCTCCTCCATCCGTGAACGACACGTCTTTACAACACAGATTTCAACCTCGCCACCTGCAACAACAACAGCCACAGCAAGAACTGCAGCAGCAACTCCAGCCAGCATCGGAACAGTATTTTTCGTACAATGCAACACTGGCGTCTCCTCCAGCGGTTCCGCACCACGCTGCTGTCCATCCCGACAGTTCTCCAGCGGGTCTGCAAATGCTGCGGCGTGTACTCATTGAGGTGTTCTTGCTGGACTGCTTTCTGAAGCTTGCGGACGGTCACACGCGAAGCGACATTGAATTCTGCGGCGTGCTTGGGGGTGTTCTTGATTCAAATCGGAATTGCTACGTCGTGACACATCTCTTGATTCCAGAGCAACAGGGCGCTGCAGACACCTGTGCAACGCTGAATGAAGACGTGTTGTTCGAGTATCAGTCGTCGCACGACTTGCTTCCTCTGGGATGGATCCATACCCATCCGGCCGTCAACATGGGCGCGTTTCTATCGTCTGTCGACCAGCATTGCCAATTCGGATACCAAATCATGTTGCCTGAAGCCGTCGCAATCGTCATGGCGCCGAAGAGCAATCCAGATCGCGGAGTATTCCGGCTCTCCACCCCATCTGGAATGGACACCATCCAAAAATGTCCAAAAAGCGGGTTTCACGAACACGTCAAGAAGACATTTGAACTCGCTACCCACATCGATATGGTCCACGGGACGACTTCAACTGTCGTCGACCTGCGCAATGAACAGCAACGACGATAATTTTGCTGTTTGTGCATGAACCTGCTGATCTCTATCTCTCTATCTCTTTTCTTACCTTTTTTTTTAAATTTATTCTGAAGGCTCGGTACTGCGTACCGGGGGCTTGTTGCTGCTGCCCGTCCACCATCCGGCTTGGCCGCTTCTTCGTGCAGCACGCATAAGCAAATCATAACCGACTCTTTACCCTACTTTACCCGAACTCACCCGGAAATTTCAGGCAATGCTATTATTCCGATCGCCTTTTTCCCCCCATTCTCGCCTGTCCACATCGTCATTCCGGCTCGAGATCGGAATGGCGACCGCAAGAATGCTTCGGTGAACTGTAGCTTACCCCGACTTCTGAATTGAATGGAATTCGCATTCGGCTCCGATGCAGGACTGCATATGGATGGTCAGCAATGATTTGCCATGCTTCGTGTACAATGAAGGCATCGCATGTGCTCCCCCTGACAGTCCAAAACAAAACAACAAAAAGAAAAGAAACAGCGCGAGACTGAAAATTGCCGGCTGTAAAAACAACCAACACTCAAAAAAATAAATGAAACGTCCACCAAAACAAAACATGGCTTCAAGTTGAGGCTTGTGTAGGGACAGAATCATGTCTGGGGCTCGGGCTCATCAAAAAGAAAAGCCAGGCCATTGTTAGACTAACAACCGCAGACTGACCTCTCCAACCCTACACGTCCCTGACTCGAGGCTGTTTATTTTCGATCGCTCGTCGGCCTTTTTTTTTCCTCCTCAAGTCTCTCGCGAGCGCATGGTTGTATGCAAGATTTCCACCACCACCAATTGAATGCAACTTTTATCCCGTCCCAAGCAGACCACACGGGCCTAGCGCTCTCTGACTCCCTGGCACTTCCGTTGGTTCCGGAGTCCCAGCTCGGAGTCTCGTCTCGATCGGCTGTTCCAAACTTGTTTTGCGATGAATCGGACCATCTAACCCTAGTTCAAATGACTAACCCTACCTCCGACGAAACAACAAGCGTGCCATCCTCGTCACCTGCCTTACTACAGTCGTGTTTCATCGATCTTTCGCACGAACCTTCACCAGGATCTTCTCTCGAAGATGTCATTGACTCTGTCTACCATGCGCATACCGCAGCCGACTCCCTCTCGGATTCCAGCGAAGATGCAGTGTCCATTCATCTGTTGAATTCCGTTTCGCCGAAAAAGTCGGTTCACGTGGACGTGAGCCACCACCACCTCGACTACTTCCAGCATCATCTCCATGGCCACGAGAGCCATGCTCAACCGGTTCTAGCCATTGAAAATGGGGGTGCGTACAAATCGGGGCCTCTTTCGGCTGCTGCGAGTGGTGATGCCTTTACAGATCACGCGGCAGCCGATGAGGACTTGGGTGTCGATGGCGAGGTTGACGGCGACGGTGTCAGTATCAGTTTAGAAGAAGAGGACGACTTGCTGATTGAGGATGAGGAATCGTTAGCGGAAGAGGAGGAGGAGGGGAAGGACGTGCAATTTGATATCGCAGAGAGGTTTGTCCTGGATGATTTGACTGATATCCACCAGCTGGCTGTTGCGATTCGAAAGGCCCGAAAGATTGTGGTAATGACAGGCGCCGGAATATCACGAGCTGCTGGGATTCCTTGCTTCCGAGGCGCAGATGGACTGTTTGCAGAGCTTCTTCGTGACTATCCGAACCTGTCGGATCCTTCCGAAGCACTCGATCGCGATGCATTGTCGGATGAACCGCAGATGGTGTATGACGCATTGTCGCGATTGTGGCCGCGGCCTGAGTGGCGACCAACTGCGTGCCATTACCTGTTGCGACTGCTGCACGAAAGTGGCAGATTGCTGCGGCTCTACACGCAGAATATTGATGACTTGGACGTTGTGGCAGGTGTTCCAAGAGACAAGCTGGTCCGGCTGCATGGAAACTTTGAGCGCGGTGTCTTTTATTATCAAAACCAAAAGGTTGAGTATCCGCTGCACTTGTTTGAGCGTATGATTCTTGAGAAGAAGGTTCCGGTTCTGGACCTGAAGCCAATCTCTATCCCTCTTCATATGAAGCGTCCAGTCGAGTTTGATGAGGTGCTGGCAAACCCCAACAAGCAGTATCGGAATCACCACTTTGTGTTCCTGCGTCCGGATGTCACGTTATATCACGATGACGTAGGACAAGACATGGATCAGTGGTTCAATGCAGATGCAAAAGAGTGCGACATGGTGATTGTGATTGGAACTTCGCTCGAGGTTTCGCCAGCAAACTCCATTGCGAAACCTGGCTATGACTACAGTCCGATGACGGAAACAATCAAGATTCGCTATCCTCGCGTCTGGGTGAATCGGTCGAATCCGCCTCGGTCGTTTGGCTTCTTCTTTGGAACCGTCAATGACAATGGCGTACCTGTTCGAACAGACTACAAGATGTTGTGTGAGTCAGACAGGTTTGCAGTCGCGCTTGCCGAAGAGTTGGGTTGGTCGCCACGTCTTCACGAACTTTTCCACTCAACTCCCGCAAAACGCTCCCTTCCTGCAGTGAAGTGTGGCACCAATCCTCTTCTGCACGTACCCGTTGCTGTTCAAGAAATGGAGCGCCATTCCAGATTTTCTCGTCGACGGGAGATTAAGGACGAGGTCATCCGGCATTTCAAAGCACATATGGCGTCTCGTACGAATGGGTACCATGCAAGAGTAGAGGAGGAGGAGGAGGAGGAGTACCAGCCAAAGCGGTCGGCACTCCCTTCCGTACGTAAGACTCGCCGATGCTCTCTGATGTCGTTGCTGGACTGTGTCTCGTCGTCCATGGGCGATGCGCTGGCCAGCCACTCGCAAGGCCCGCATGGACAAATATACCAAGCACTGGTTAATGCCAACTCAGAGGAAGACTTTGCAAAGTTTCCGATTGATATTCTCTCGATGGTGCTTCAAGTTTATAATGCAATTGCGGAACGCGATGCGACTCGTCCTGCTGCAAAGAGATCAAAGAAGGGTCCACATCCGGCGGTGTCGTCAGCGACGCATCGATCAGATCCGCTTCCTGCCGTCGAAACCTCAGAATCACATCTCGATGGACGTGCGGCGCATTCTCCGTCATTGGAATCTAGTTCGCTGCATCCGGGGCCTGCAGAGGACGACTCAGATGACCGCAGCAGCGATCTTGATGGGGAGGAGGCGCACGCCGCATATGGAATCAATCGTGATTTGACAGACAGGCAGGCGGACCAGGCAGTGCACGCTCGCTTGAATCAGATTTGCGTATTGTCGGGTGGATCGGAAGTCGTGGGCGTTGCAGACGGTGTCGCCCATGAAATCGATGCATTTAGTGTCCCATATGCCATGAAAAGCTCGGCAGGGCTTCCGGTGGTTCGGAGTCCGTTTGGCTCCCCCCGAAAGATGGCGGGCGCTCACGTATCGCTGTCGGAGCATGCGCTTGCGGCAACTGCATGTCCTGTGTCTCCATCCGTTATCCGCCGACCGTCCCCTTCTGCCATTCCGCATCATGGAGTGGATGCAAACTTGCTATAGAGTGTCTTTTTCTCCTCTCATCTCTGTCTCCTCCATTCCTTCGGCTCTCTCTCTCTCTCTTTTGATCTTTTGCCCCCTTTTTTTGATTCTACTTGCCAGAAAAATAGTTGTGTGCGAATTTCGAGCGTCATCTTTTCATTCTAATTTATGACCCTTTCTGTTCGTCTTGTTCAAAATTCAAAACCGAAACAAACAAAAAGAAGAAAATAACTCATGGAAAAAAAAACTTCATCTGTAAATTATGCGTCTAGGAAAACGGACAAATTGACAGTAGGTTTTACAAGCAAGCATCTTTTCTTTTCTTTTCTTTTCTTTTTTGAAAATAGAATTCGACAGAAACACACAAACAGACAAAGTGGGTGCGTCCGTGGGAAAGAAATGTTTTCTTTTTTGAAGGTGACGAGAGAGAGAGAGAGAGAGAGAGAGAAGGAAGAAAAAAACCAGAAATCCAGGATCGATTACATAAAGTCCCAATTCTGAACCATCATCTTTTGCACGCTCAACAGGGCTTCTTTGCGGATCTGTTCGTTGTTGTGCGACATGAGTTTCATGACCTTTGTTTTTGCATCGAGGGCATTGATGATCTTCCGACCGCGGGCATGATGGCGGACAAACTCGCCAAGATCATGGCAGACAACGGCAACAGTCCGTGCGTCCGCTTCGTTCTCCACGTCGGCTAGCGAAAGCAAATTGATGAGCTCCTTCACGACGGTGAACTCGTTGGCTTCAAACTTGTCAATGTTGTCTCTCCAAAATTGCTCCGATCGGTGCGCAGGAGTCCAGTCCATGCGCCCAGACATCACTTCCTGGAGATACGAGTCGAAGGTCGAAAGCTCAGTGACTTGCGAATCGAGCTTGGAGTACAGCGCATTACACAGCTCGGTGATGTCGGCATCACCAAATTTGCGCTTGGACATGTTCTTCAGAGTGGAGAACAAACCCACCGAAATCATCTCTTTTGCATAGGATCCGATATCGACGAGATTCTGCAAGATTCCCAGCGAAACTCGCAAGATCTTTTCCCTGTTCACCCGGAGCAGGGTATCGTGCAACATTGCCACCACATGCGAATCATGCAACTCGGACGCGATGTCCTTGTTGAACGACAGCAGCCACAGGGAAATGCATACGTTGTACATTGTTAAGAGGTGATTTGTTTGTGTCCGCAACAATGGCGGCAACAGTCTGGCTCCCTTTGAAGCTGCAAACACGGCTCGCAAATCTGCGCGCTGCATCAGAATCGCAAGTGCATCCACGGCAGGCGCAATCTCACGATGGTCCTTCTTCCTCAATTGAACCGACAGCCAGTCCAAAAACTCCTCGCGTTCTTTTCGTCCTCCAATTGCGACCAGTCCAGAGGAAGACCCGGATTTCGTCGGCGATTGTGGAGACGCGACAGCAATGGGCGCAGGCCGTGGCTTTCCAGTGGCATCCGTGAAATCTAAACCTGGAAGCAACACGCTGCTGTTGCCGCCTCCACTACTATTAACACTACTACTACTGCTGCTGCTGCTGTCATTGTTATTCGTATTCGCTGCTGAAGATGTTCCATTGGAGGACAATGTGGATGTGCTTGAAGTCGATGAATTAAGCTTTGCGTCGGCGACGAGCAGCCGTGCAAGAACCTGCGCAGCCTGATCCACAATCACAAACTGCGTATCCTTTCCGCGGAGGAGTCTGGCGAACGGCTGGAACGGGTCCATTTTGTGGACCGGCGATTTCTCGAGCTGCACAAACCGAGATGCCAAGTCCGGGATCGACCCCATAAGATCATTCAGCAACACAAGCACCGATTCCAGCGCATCAATCGACGACAACTGCTTGACGACCTTGAGCAACACAATGCAGTACTTGTCCGGACCGAGCGAGACCGAAGATGCCTTTGCCCCAATCGAGTCCTCGCGCTGAAGATCTGTCATCAGCTGTGCATCTGCAGACGAAATGTACGCAGCAGCTTCGAAATCAGACCACAAAATACGGCGTCCTCGGACCGCGTGGATCAGTGTCGCGTCCTCATCCTCGGGTGGAATCGTCGACAAATCAGGTCGGTTCAATCCTGACGAAGACATGATTTTCCGATGCTTACTTTTCTGTATGTATGTATGTATGTGTATGTGTGTGTGTGTGTGTGTGTGTGTGTGTGTGTGTGCGTGCGTGTGTGTGTGCGTATATATATGAAAGAGAGAACCCCAAATACACAAAGGAGCATGTAAAGAGAAAAATGTATGCAAGTCGGGCAGTACAATTTCGAATCTTCCTATTGGGCGGTGTCAGTCTGTCAGTCTGTCAGTGGTGACTTTTGTGCGCAGTGTGTACACCTTCCTCTGTTCGTACAGAAATGACATGCACTGACACCTCTGACATTTCAGGCAAGCTTTAATTGCGTCGAGTTGCTGACTACAGTCCGTGGGGCAGTGGGTGCGTGTGTTTCTCTTTGTAGGCGCCCAATCCTGGAGGTTCTTGCGTGTGTTTTTACGGATCAACGTTGGGCATCGTATTGTCCATCTATGCCGACAGTGCGATGAGTGTTGAAGTGACTGGGTCGCAACTGCTTCGAATCAAGGATGTGCTGAAGAAGCGGCTTGCGGAAGTGGAAGCCGAGAGAGCTGAGTACCGTTTGCTGGAGTCTATTGAAACGCAGGAGCGCCAGACGTACCGCACCCAAGTTGCCGAGTATGACGCGCGGCTCAAGGACTGGGAGTCGCGCGAACTGCAGAGACGAGAGGCGCGACGATCGCAGCTGCAGAAGAGCCGCAAGCTCGATGAATTGCTGAAACTTGCGAAACGCGCTCGGCTCGGTGGTGACTGCGACAGCGCCGGCGCTGGCGGGAGTGAAGTGACTGCGAACGAAAAGCATGGTTGCTTGAATGAGGGTGCAAGAGCCGCAAAATCATCCCGAGCGAGTTCGGCGGTTCGCAGCACTGGCCGGTCAAAGGCGACTCCGAGGACTGGGTTCGTAGGGGCTTCTACGACGGTCGCCGTCGCCGTCGCGGTGGGCGCGGGCGGGGGCGTGGGCGTTGGTGCGGGGGTCCGGTCAATGACTCCAACGGCGAGCGCCGGGGGTGCGGGACGTTCCGGAAGGCGTGGAGGCAGTGGTGGTGGTGGTGATGATGATGATGATGGAGATCCAAAGCCCGAGCCGCCCGCTGCGTTTTCCTCGGCGCTTGGTACTCGGTTGAAGAGACTTAAGAGTTTGCGACGGAAGTTGGCGAGTGAAGTGAGTGCGGTGATTGCGAGTATGCGGGACGCTCCGGGGCCGAGGCTCTGTGGAACTGGAGAGTATTGCAAACTCGGCACTGCGCAGCGAGTCCAGATGCGTGTGCAGGATCGGTTGGACGAGATTGTGGAGACCCTGCAGAGCCTCACCGAGCAGCAAAAGACCATTCGCAAGAGTTTCAGGTTTGGAAAGGACGAAGGGGAAGACGAGGAGAATCTGCTCAAGAAGTACGACGACGAATTCTGCAGCCAGCTTGCGTACTGTGCAGCAGAACTGGAGCGGTGCAGCAATCTCCTGGAAAAGTACAAGGACGAGGAGACTGTGCAAGCAGCCGTATGCAGGTTTCGCGCGGCGCACGGACTGTCCGATGCAGCAAGGCAAACTGAGGAGCAGCACAAAAAGAAAGCTGAAGCCCTCACTGCGTCCCCGTTGCGTGCTCCCAGTTCTCCCAGTGGTCTTGTTTCTCCAAGCGTCTCTGCTCCTCCGTCGGATGCACGATGCAGCGATGTGACCCTTCGCTATCGCATTCGATGGCCCGTCGTTTTCGCATCGGCGGATCCCGTTGCCACGTACGCAAGCATTCCTCTGGAGTCCATCCCGCTTGGTCTGTCGCCGCTCGAAACGGCCGGCTTCCAATCCGCCCTTTCATTCTCGCACCGTCATGATTTGCGCAATATCGTGAGAGCCAACATTTCGCTCTTCACAATGCGCGTCACACTCGAGATGCAGAGAATTGTGCTCGCCGGAGTGCGGGACACGTTCTGGAAAGATCTCATTGTGAAGATGCGAGAGTCGTCCAGTACGAACGACCAGCAGCGTGCACGCGCCGAGTTCGCGCACACGTATCGCTTTGTCTATTCAGTTCTCATGCATCAGGGACGCTCCTACGGTGCATTCCTTCCGAAGCCACTGTCCTCCTCCTCCACCTCCGTCACTCCGGCTCGTGCTCCGGATCCACAGACTGGCGACGAGCAGCATGCCGCCGCAGAACAGGTGACTACAGGCACGGATGATGAGCCCGCCAGCAAGTCGTAAAACATCCTGCACTGCTGCGCTCGCTCGTATTTCGGATTGCCGTCTGTCAGATTGGAGATGTAATTGTAATTGTTCTTAAAATTGTTCTATTTCTGTGTGTGTGTGTGTGTGTGTGTGTGTGTGTGCGTGTGTGCGTGTGGATCAATATTCTTTACAAGTCATGTGAAAGAGGAGCGGTGTTGCCAAGAAGTTGCTGATTGAGGATGCTTTCCAACTGACCCTGCAGCAACCCGAGTTCATTTTGGAGCGCCACTTCTTCCTGGAGACGCTCTCGCAATCGAAACAGCCCGTCGTCCAATGTGGCAGACACTCCGAGTTGAGAAGAGTATATATCCAAGAACAGCTCTGCGATAGGGATCAACAATGCGGCATAGAACGGATCCACGATGTGCTTCGCGAAAAATGCAAGCACCGGCTCCAGCGCTGACTCGTCGCGGTTTGCAAGCGCAATTTCCACGCCGTCGCGCAGCGTAAGCTCCTCGAAAAGCGAGCACACAATGTGAATGTTCCTGGTTTCCAGAGCAGCGTCCAGGGCCTGTGCATACTCGAACGACTTGAGATGGCGATCGAATGGAGCAAGCCGCTTCCGGCGCTCCTGTTCTCCAAGTCCCGTTGTTGTTCCGCGTCGCGTCATATACGAATACGAGCCTTTTCTACCAGTCCGCTCCGGCTGGCGGGGTTTTTGCACGGAACCGAGCGTCTGTGAAACCGAAGAACGAGCTTTGATGACTGCCGTGGAGTTGGCGTGGAGGGCAACGAGAACCGAGTCGTCGAACGCGAGTCCCAAGATCGGTGCATCGTATCGCATCGTATGCACAACCGGATACGCGGGACTTGTCAGGTCGTACACCTTCACAAGCTGGTCGAGACCGCCAGAAAGCAGTCGCGTGCCATCTGCATTGACCGCCAAACACGTCACAGTTTTTTGGTGATGGATAAGATGCGTCAGGGAACCCCCGTCGCTCTGAAGCTCCACGTTTGCACCAACTCCAGCGCTGCTACCAGTAGCAATACCCGTAACATTCGTGGCACCAGTACCAGCACCAGTACCAACATCCGCCGCACCAGAAACACCGCCTGCTGCTGCTGCTGCTGCTGCTGTCACTGCCGCTGCTGTCGACGACGATGACGATGACAAGATGTTTAGAATGGAGACGGCGGGGCCTCCGCCAACGGCGGCCATTCCACGAGAAGTCCACACGACTGATTCAACCGGTCTTCCGACATGGAACGCCCTGACCTTGTTCTTCATGCGCACATCCCACAGCACAACAGAATGATCGTACGAGCCAGACAGCACCAGGGCCGGGTCAAAGGGACACACCGCGAGCGTTCGCACGTAGTCCGAGTGCCCTTCCAGCGTCGCCGTTTCCTTGCCGACGGACACATCCCAAATCTTCAGGAATGCATCATCGGATCCCGAGACGAGCGAGGTTTGCGAAAGAAATGATAGCGCATGAATCGGCCGTGAATGGCCCTGCAGCACTCGAAGCGATGACCGAGACTGCGAATCAAACACCTTGACAACCGCATCAAACGTTGACGCTGCAATCAGCCTGTGATCAGGACGAATCGCAACCGACAGCACAGGCTCCATGAACTTGGACAGCCGAAACGACTCTGAAAACGACGGCGCCGAGTACGCAGTCACCGCTGTTCCCGCTCCAATCAGCACCCGCGCATCAAGTGCAAACGGCACATGATTCGCACTACCACTGTGGCGGTTACTATGACTGTGGCTATGACTATGGCCAGTGCCGCCATGGGTCGAACTCGGCTCGTTCGTGCTGCTGCCGCCAATCGCAGTGGAACCCAACCCCGACCCTGACGACGACGGAGACGACGAAGGACCCGGACCAGACGTGCTTGGTCCGCGACCTGGAACCAGAGAGAGACATGTCGGCGCCGAGGACAGCTTCAAGAAGTGACTCTGTGCATAAGATTTCCAGTACCGTGACTCTGCAGTGTCCTTCAACGAGGACGTCTTTGGAGGCGGGCGCAGCGACAGTGGTTGGTACGACGTCAGGCTTGCCATCACACACACACACACACACACACACACAGACAAAGAGAGAGAGAGAGAGAGAGAGAGAGAGTAATACAACGTACGAATAAACTAAAATAACAGTAATATTCTGATTTAAAAAACAAAACGAAAAACCCAAAAGGAAAGTGAGTATCGATGCTGGTGTGTTTGGAAGCCAAAGTAAAAATGATATAGGGGACAGAAAGGCGAAAAAAACTACAGCTGGAAAACAATTTTCAGATGGAGGTTTCTTCATGGGTTTCTTCATGGGTTTCTTCATGGGTTTCTTCATGGGTTTCCTCGTGGGCTCCTTCATGGGTTTCCCCACTTGGTGGGTTAGTGGAGGGGGAGCGAGTGCTTTATAGGCACACCGTCACGGTGTTTCCTTCTTGTCACGTACAGTACATCATACTACATACAGTAGGGCAACCACAACATCACATTTCTAGAGTCTAGAGACAAGACACGCACACGCACGCAGGCTTGTTGATGCTTTTGTTTTGTTTTTGTTTTTGTTTTTTGTTTGATTGTTTTCTTTCCTTCTTTTTTTCCTTTCCATTTTTTCTGAATTCTAAAAATCTTCATAGGGGAGCACCAAGCACCAGGGGATCAGATGGCTATTTGAGCATGAGCAACACAATCAAAATGACAAGTGCGATGATTGCGGTGATGCGCTCGAGCTGCGAGCGGAGCTGGAGCTGGCGAGTGGCTTCGTCGCGGCCGACACGTACGCCCTCTGCACGCCCCTTTGCTTCAGCCTCGGAGCGCTGTGCCTTGATGGAGGCCTTGAGCTGACGGACAGCGGCCTCACGCGCTTCAATGCCCTGCAGCTTGGCGTCGAGTGCACTCTCCTTCTGCTCGAGTTTGGCTGCAACCTTGTCCACATTTGCCTTCTGGGCCACGGCGTCCTTCCTCGCCTTTTCTACGTCGTTCTGCGACCGCGCGACAGCTTCCAAGGCAAGCTGCACACGCTTTTCATTCACCTGGATTCCAGATTCGCGCGCATCCAGTGCCTGTGCACGCGCATCCATCTTTTTCTTCTCTTCCTCCACGCTCGCCTTCGATGCAGCTTCGCGCTGCGCAGCTTCCGACTTTAAGCGCTCGCTATCCTGATGCGATTGAACCACGAGCTGGACATGGCGGCGATCCAGCTCAGCAGACCGCGCATCCAAGCTGCGCTTCTGGACATCTAGTGCAGCTCGCTTCTCCTCGAGAGAAGCTCGATCCTTGTCAAGCGACGCAAGAAGCACAAGCTGCGAAGACAGCTCCTGCTCACGAACCGAAATCTCTTGATGCAGTCTCTCCAGCTCCTGCTCTTTAGCATCCACTGCCGACTGCTTCGCGAGCACATTCTGGTCAAAGATGCGCAGGCTCTGCTCTCTTTGGTAAAGAGCAGACAGCTGCTGCTCAATCGCACTTTGCTTTTGATGCATAGTCCCCATTTGCTGATCCAACGTGGCTTGCTTGCTTGCGACGGCCTGTTCCTTCTGCTCCAATGCACTCTGGCGCTGCTGCAACCCATTCATCTGCTCACCAACTGAGCGCCGCGTATCTTCCAGTGCGTGCTTGTCCTTTTCCAGTGCGTGCTTGTCCTTTTCCAGTGCGTGCTTGTCCTTTTCAAGCCCGGCCTTGATGCTCTCAACAGACGCCTTTTCCTGCTCAATCCACGATTTTTCCTGCTCGAGCCACGTCTTTTGAGATTCCCACAGGTTGATGTCCTTGTTCAAGGCATCGCGATCCATCTGAAGCGTGTTCTTCTCCTGCAACAGCGCCTCTCTTGCAAATTCAACGCCCTTCTTTTCATCCTCCATCGCAAGTTTTTCTTGTTCAGTCAGCCTCTGCAGTGCAGCAAGCTCCGCCTTTTCCGCATCCACCATTGCTCTCGCTTCCTGGACACTCTTGAGCTGCTCCCCAGCCGTCTTTTTGAGCTGCTCGAGCTGCACGCGCTTGGTCTCGAGCGCCTGTTCCTCCTCCTCCATCGCAACCGCAGACGCAGACGCAGACGCAGACGCAGACGCAGACGCAGATGCAGATGCATTTACGCTCTGGACCATGGATTCCAGCTCTGCAATCCGGGACTGCAGCTCTGCTTTGTGCGACTCGAAGCCGCGAATCTGAGACTCGAGCTCAGCCTCGCGCTGCACCAGATGCGCAGACTTTGCGTCAAGCTCTGCCTGCTTGGCCTTGACGCTTTCCCAAAGCTTCTTCAGGTTCTGCTGGGACTGCTCAGACTGTTCAGAATTCGACATTTCTTGCGGACCACCTCTACTGCTATTGCTGCTGCTATTGCTGCTATTGCTGCTGCTGCTGCTGTTGTTGTTGTTGTTGTTGTTGTCGTTCTGTTGTTGAAAGTGCGAACGCAGGGAAAGAAACATGGATGCCGAAAAAGCAGACGGCAGCGATGCATATTTCGCGCTGCTACTCGTAGTTGGAACCGCAGTTGCCGCAGACGAAAGATGAGGAGCTTGTACAGCAGGCAGGAAAAAAGGAAGCGCACCAAGCATCAATCGCCGACTCTCGTCATCCTCGTCCGCAGCAGCATCGTGGACAGCATCATTGCGAACAGCATCGGACGGCCGCTTGATGTCATGAGACGGAGACGCATGGTTCGAAAGAACTTCAGGTTCGTCCAGCCGAGATCCATCCATCTTGAAAAACAAAAAAGGAAAAGAAAGTATTGAAGGAAAAAACCGTAAAGTTTTAAATTTTTTTTAATAAAAAAAAAACAAGAAGAAGAATGAATGAATGAATGAACGAATAAATAAATGAATAAATAAATAAATAAATAAATAAATAAAGAGAATGTTTTAGGAGGCGAAAAACCCACTGGAAAACCAAATATGCGGAAAATGGAAAACAAAAGGGAAAGTCGAAGCATAGTGGCATTGCATAGTTGAAAGACAGCGTTAACGGAAAGAAGGAGGAAAAGGGTGGTTCTCGTTTCCGTATTGTTTTAATCGGGTCCGAAATTTTATATTCGTTTTCTCTCAAATGAAAAGAAAGAAAAAATCGCTCCAAACGCAAACTTTTAATTAATGCCGATTTATTTAATTATTTTTTTGGTTTTTCAGGTTTTTGATTTTCCTATTTTCTGTTTTTCTTTTTCGTTTGATTGGTTTGGTTTTGATTTTGGTGGTCGGACGAGACGAGAGGGGAGAGAGATGTCTGCGGGAGAGATGCAGGAGATCTTCTGCGGGGCACTTGGCGTGTCTTTGGAAGTGCTGTCGAGTGTGTTTGACGGTCCTGTTGAGGAGTATTTGCTGGGGGTATTAGAGGAGCAGACGCAGGATGCGCTGCTTTCTGAGCGAGATGTGCTGCTTTGCATGAGTCCTTTTCTTGTGGACAGTGGGTTGTGTGTGTCGCTTGTGGAAGCGGAGTCGAGTGTGAAAAGGATGTTGGCGGAGCTTGGGAGACGCGGGCTGGCAAAGGCGCGGGTGGACGAGGTGAAGGTTCTGCAGCAGGCAGTGGTGCTTGAGCGTGTGGTGATGACTGGGTCTGCAATGTCGATGGCAATGGGCGCTGGGGCACAGCCGCATCATTTGAGCTCGGTTGCGGTGAACACGAATGCAGACTTGGACGACTGGGACGCGGCGATTGCGAGTCGGAAGCAGGCTAAGAAGAACAGCAAAAAGAAGGACGACGGGAAGCGCGCGTCGGATTATGCAAAGTTCATCCAGGATCGTGAGGAGGCGCAAAAGAGAGCCATGGAGAATCTGTTCATTCGGAAGAACAACGATTCAGGGGCAAACGCAAATGAACTTCGCGACATTGTTTGCGAGGCAATTACGATCACCATGGGCACTACAAAGCTCATTGACAAGGCGAGCTTGACGATTTCGTATGGAAGAAGGTATGGCTTGGTCGGGAAGAACGGATCAGGTAAGACGACGCTGCTAAGACACCTTGCAGACTATGCGCTGGAAGGGATCCCAAAGTCGCTGCAGATTCTGCATGTCGAGCAGGAGGTCATGGCAGATGATAGAACGCCGCTCCAGGTGGTGCTGGAGGCGGATCGGGAACGGACAGGACTCATGGACAAGGAGGCAAAGATCCAGCAGCAACTATCGGCGCTGCGGACAACTGCGGGCGCGGCAGATGAAGTCGCAGCAAGCATAAAGGCCGAGGAGGAGAAACTCCTGACTCAGCTTAACAAGGTGTATGAAGAGCTCACCGCGATGGATGCAGACGCGTCCGAGGCTGGCGCATCGCAGATTTTGGCAGGGTTGCAGTTCACGCAGGAGTCCATGAATGCGCCAACCCGCATGTTGTCTGGAGGTTGGCGAATGCGTGTTGCGCTTGCTCGTGCATTGTTTATTCAGCCGGATGTGCTGCTGCTTGATGAGCCAACGAACATGATTGATCTGTCTGCCCTGCTGTGGCTTGAAGAGTATCTAAAGGGCTGGACGAAGACACTTGTGGTCGTTTCGCACGCTCGAGACTTTTTGAATGCAATCTGCACGGACATGGTCCATTTGCACTCGAAGAACTTGACGTACTACAAGGGTAACTATGATGCGTTTGAGAATGTCAGGAGAGACCGGCTGAAGAACCAGGTTCGGTTGCACGAGGCGCAGGATAAGCAGAGGAAGCACGTCCAGGCCTTCATCGACCGCTTCAAATACAAGGCGAAAACTGCAAGAATGGCCCAGTCACGCATCAAGCTGCTGGAGCGCATGGAAGTCATTCCCGCCGTTATCGAAGATCCATCCATCTGCTTTGATTTCCCACAGCCGGAAATCGTTCCTCCTCCCATTCTGCAAGCGATTGACATTTCCTTTTCCTACCCCAAATCCTCTTCCTCTGCTTCTGCCTCTGCTTCTGCTTCTGCCACCTCGAATGGTCTCCAGTCACTGTTCAAGGATGTGAATTTTGGAGTCACCATGGACTCGCGCATTGCCATTGTCGGTCCGAACGGAGCGGGCAAAACCACGCTTCTCAAGGTTCTCTTTGGCGACTATGAACCGACGACGGGGCTTGTCATGCGCTCATCCAAGGTGCGCATTGGGTACTTTTCGCAGTTCTTTGTGGACACGCTCGATCTGCAGCTCTCTGCTGTTGAAAACATGATGGCCAGGTTTCCGTCCACCAATGCAAACCCACAGGGCGTGAGAGCGCACCTGTCGTCGTTCGGTCTCATTGGCGACGTTGCCTTGCAGCCGGCATACACGCTCTCAGGCGGTCAGAAGTCACGTCTTGTGCTTGCGATGGTCATGTGGATCAAGCCTCACATTCTCATCATGGATGAGCCGTCTACGCATCTCGACATTGAAACTGTCGAGGCACTGATCCAGGCTCTGAACGGCTGGGACGGCGGAATCGTCCTCGTGTCCCATGACCAGCATCTCATTGCATCCGTTTGCGACGAGATCTGGATCTTTGATGCCCGTCCCGAAGAAAAGGGAAGCGTCTACCGCTACAATGGCGAGTTTGAAGACTACAAGCGCATGTTCCTTGCTCAGATGAAGGCACAAGGCAAGTGTTGATTATCCCTCGTGTGCTCCTTGCATGAAAAAGTAAAGGTAGGTTGCTTCGTCCTACTGGTGGTTGTTTTGTTTTCTTTCGTTTGTTTGTTTGCTTGTTGTTTTTTAATCTTCCCTTTTCTTTTTCTTTTTTCTTTTTTCTTTTTTCTTTTTTCTTTTTTCCATTCCTTCTGTACCCACGCTCCTTACTCGGTACTGTAATCCAACCCCGGACGGCAAAAAAAATAAAATTAAAATTAAAAAAAAGTTTCAAAACAAACAAAAATAAGAAAGACGAGAGAGAGCAAAAGTAGGAGTCCTAGCAGAAGTCCTTGTTGTTCTTAAAGTCTCCCGACAATGGAAGTCCCTTCTTCATGACGTAGCATGCGGCGTTCCAGTCGACCAACCGGACGAACATTCTCATAAAGATGGTGAAAGCGCCGGTGTCGAGCATGGTGACCCATCCTGCCGCACGGCACGCCTGTCGGGCAACGACGTTTGGCGTTGTTGCGATTGCAAGGAAGAACTTGAAGGCATCGAGCTTGGGGACTTTTCCTGCTTCGTTTTGGGTGTAGAAGTTGGAGGTTCCGGCCATGGGGCCCGGAAGCAAGACCTGCACGTCGATTCCGTACTGGCCAGCTTCGATGGCAAGCGACTGTGCAAAGTTCTGCAGGAATGCCTTTCCGGACGAGTAGAGCACCTGGGACGGCGCTGGAAACATTGCGGCAGCAGACGACGTAAAGCACACAAATCCTCTTGTATTGTTGGCTCGCATGCGCGACATGAACGCGTGCGAGAGCCTCACTCCCGAGAGCACATTGCACTCCAAGTTGCGCATCCACGTGTCGATCGGAGCCTTCGTGAACCCTTTCAGCACAATGTACCCTGCATTCAAAAAGACCACGTTGATCCGCAAGTCCCGTGTCTGCTCCAGAATCACCTGTTCATACGAGTGGTGCTCAAAGTCGCCAAAGTTTACTCCGATCTTCATGAACTGTCGGTTCGGATACAGCGCCGTCAGCTCGGCACACGTCGAGTGCAACAGTTCATTGTCGAGGGCCACCAACACCACGTTCGCGCCCTGCGACGCAAGATCAAACGCAATTGCCTTTCCAAGCCCCGACGACGCGCCCGTCACAAGAGCCCACTCGCACCGGTACTTCTTCACAAGCTTGCCGGACGACAGGAAATTTACAATGAACAGCTGTGTGTAGTGCACCGCAACCGAAAACAAAAACACCGTCCCAAGCACAAGCGGCACCAACATAGGAAGCAGCGTCAGCGAAAACCCGTACGGAGACATCAAAAGCTCGGCAAACACTGGAAGAATCAGCGCAATCAGACCCCAAATCGACAGCGTCAGTGCGAGCGAAAACGAAAACTGCAGCAAATACACTATTCCCATCTCCTCGTTGTCGTTGTCGTTGTCGTTGTCGTTGTCGTATCCCTGCTCGTTAACAGTAGTTCTTCTTGTCCACGCTCAAACAGCCCACCTGCTCAGTAACCAAAGTACACCAATAACACACACAGCCTAGTGAACATTCAAACGAAGAAAACAAAACAAAACCAAAGAAAGAAAAGAAAAGAGCGGGAAAAACACGCAGCTAAAAAACCAGCAACGGACTACAGTTGATCGTTTTGTGCATGAACATCAAACAGCATCAAATCGGAAGTCTGCTTATCTAACCCTATGGGAAGACGCGAGTTTCCTTGTCTTATTTTATTTTTTTTTGTATTCTGCACGCGTGACACCGCCCTCGAGTGCCGACTGCTGGACGGGAAAAGCACAAAAGAAGGGAGATGATGGGAATGATGCCCGCGATGGTGGCGGTGACGGCGATGGCGGTGATGGCGGTGGCGGGCTACGGGGACGGGTATGCAGACGGCGCACCGCTGCCTCTAATCTCGTACGAGGTGCACTCGTGGAACGACCTTCGCGAGTGGTCTCAATTGACGCTAAAGGGAATTCGGTTTTTCAAGATCGACCCGCACTACATGCGTTCTGCGTTTTGCGCCGCCTATGAAAACGCGACGCACGCGCCGATCCGCGGCTATGATCCGCGGTACGGGTGTCTGCTGCTGAACCACGATGCCCCGACGCTGGCGCACGGGTCGCATGATGCTCCGTATTTTTCGCTGTTTGACATTGGGGACTACCCGCCTTTGACGCTGGCGACGCCACCGTCGACGCCCATCAAAGTTGCTCTGTGCCTCAAGACACCCGACGATGTCGACCCGTGCGATCCGGGCGTCCTTGCGCTTCTCGACGCCTTCTTCTCGTCCGTCTCACATGCTGACCGTGACCCGCACCGCTACCAGAATGTTGAGTGGGTGCTGGACGGCGCGGCGGTCGCGAAGCACGCGTGCTATGCTCAGCGGTACCGGCCGTATAACATGACCTTCATCCCGTTGTCGGATCCCGTTGACGCGCTCTTTTCGGACGATGCAGCCCGCGGTTACGACCGATATCGCATCCTCAACGTCGCCGCACTCACCCCGCCGTTGCGTGCCTACGACACCCTCGCAGTCCTCGACGACACCGTCCACTACGGCAAGTTCCTGCCCCAGAAGTCCAAGCCCGCTTCCACGGAATACAACTATGCGCTGTTCTGGGAACCATCCGACGCGACGAGAATCGCCGAGACTGTCCAATTTTGGCTATCCTCCAATGCGAGCGGTGGTCCGGATTGGGGATTGCGGTTCGCAGTCAATCTCGATCCGGTGCACTGGCGCTACTATGCTGCCTCTGCCGTCCATGCTGCCAGCACCGCTCTCGGCGGCTCTGCCTCCGTCATCACGTTCCACCAGCCATCCCCGTTCCCGTTCGCATCGGGCAACAGAAACTCTACCCCAACTCTCGTGGTCCTCGATTCCAACCGCCCTCTTCTGCTCTTCAGTCCGCAGCCGTCGCCCTCCGGTTATGACATTCACGTGGAACTCTACAGCGCTGCTCCCGTCCTTAGCCCCTCCCTCCTCGATGCTGTCCTTGTCTTTCCCACGAAACTCGACCTGCCGCAGGAGGCGCTGGTCGGCTCGGTGGTCGCGGCGTACGCAGCGTCTTCGGGGCGCGTGCGCGTCAGTTTGGACTGGCAAACCGAACAAGTGATGGCGAGTGTGGTGTGTGCGTATGATGCATCGACGATTCTGCATGCGAAAGAAGCATCGAGAATCAATCCTTTAGACGAATGCGTGGTGTTCGGCACCAACCTCCCAGTGGATGGATCGCCGATGCGAGTCGTTGCGCTTGCAGGCGATGACCTTGTTCTCACTGTTCAGTCGGAGGAGCTGGTGTGTGTGCAGCCAATGCAAGCATGTGGGTCTCTTCAGACCAACATTACGTCTGCTTCTCTTGTTGCCTATCCTCCCAAGTCCACCTCCACTTCCACTTCATCCGCGTCATCAACAGGGTTGGTAGTGGCCATTGTGGCAACGAGTGCCAACGAAGTGTACTATGCATTCCTTGATGACAGTGGCAGTGACACCCTGGAGTTTGTGTTTCTAGGGTATGGATCGCGCGTGTCGGCCAGCGCAAGGACGAGTTCCGACGAGGGCGAGGACGACGACGACGATGACGTGTTGATGGTGGTCGTAGAAGACGGGTATGCATGGAACACCGAGGTCCGAAACAAGCAAACGTATCCGCGCCTATGTGACATGGAACCTCGCAGCGAAAAGGGTGTTTTTGCATATGGTCTCTTTCCTCTTTCTCTCCTCTCTCATCATGCCGCGTCTGGCTCTGAATCCGAGACGGAGATGCTGTGGAGTGCGTGCAATGCCCAAGGAGCGCGAGTCGGGACGATGGGAGCCGGCGTCGGACTGAGTGCGGCGGCTATAGACCGACTGGACGGCAGAGCTGACCAGGTATGGATGGCAGCGAGCGCAAGAGGCCTGGACGAGCGCGAGTGTATCGGCGCACTCCAAGACGTCGGCTGCCCCATCCGTGACTCGCGCGTCTCCCTTACTCTACTGCAGCTCTTCTAAACCCTTCCCAACGCCTGCATCATCCACTGAAGATGCGTATCTACGAACAGACATGCATATTCAATCCTGCATCCCGTTGCCTGGAAGGGGATAGGCCCCAACACGCCTCACGGCGCTCTTCAGATAGATGCTCCGCGCTCCGTTCCCAATCTCGATCAATCGGTGAGCCACTTTCTCAGCGTGACACGTTGCTCCTGAGAAGGGTGCATTTTGATTCTGACGGCCCTAGCAGCAGGCGTAGTGACACGTGGTCTCTTAATAGGTCTGCGGGACCTAGGAGGCCCTGTATCACGAATTCCTGTGAAACAAACGTGCTAGTGTCGGCCACTGTTGACCGTGTCTGTTTGTGTATACTTCCGTATGCATGACAATGACGTGTTATCATTCAACGGTTAACCTCATTTCGTATCTACAGTCGTCTCCTGTTTGTTCCTCAGCCACAGCCGTCGTGTTATGTCGTGCTGGTACTGTATGTGTGTATTATCGTGTGTACATTATCCTTTATGTATGTGTGTGTGTGTGTGTGTGTGTGTGTGTGTGTGTGGGTGTGTGTGTGTGTGTGTGTGTGTGTGTGTGTGTGTGTGGATGTGAAGATGGAAGCTTTTTTCCGTTGCCGCAGCGATGACCCTATGGGAGGCTTCAAGGATCATCAAGGGGGACAACAAGAAGATAATCTACAGACGATGTATGTCAAGTGATCACCATGGGAAATAAGTACAGGTGAGCTCGTGGGCACCGGTCTGAAGTGCTTTCCGCACTGCGCTATAAGAAAGAGAAAAAGAAGAGGGGGAAAAAAAATGAAAATGAAATGAAGAGATGAAGCGAATGCCTGAACAGGTTGATGCGAAAGCGTAGAAAGCGATGGGGAAAACGCGAGAAAAAACTGTCGGTCGACCCATGTCGACATGCACGGGAGGTGCTTTTTTTACAGTCGCTGCGTAGATGCCGGTTGCGATGTTGTGTGACGCGAGCTGTCGTGCGGCGTGATCGGAGCACGGCCCAGCGTCTCAGCAACCGCCGTGTGCAACAACGGAGCCTACTGGACTGGGCTTTGCTCCACAGGCCCGAGCGCATGATGGACGCCCAAGCAAGGGGTCCAAAAGGAAAAAAAAAGGGGAGAAAGTGGGAGTTTAGTACGAGCAGAGATGGCTATTTCTGATGGCACCCGGGAATACTCGGAGTTCCCAGACACTTCCCCGGATCGAACCTTGCTCATAGATACCACCGCATCCCGCTATTACGGGATGCTGGGTGTGGTATTCTTGGAACGCTCGTCGGACAGCCGACGCCGGACTGCTCAATGCAGGCGTGCACAGTGTCTATTTAAAAAAATGACAATGAAAAAATTAAAAACATAGCCAAGACGCGCGTGGCTTGCAGTGGCACACCTCCACCAGACTGTGTTTCTTCCAGAACAACGTTCGTTCGTAGACTAAAGAAGAACCTCCTCGCTCGCCTCCGTCCGCACCAGCCTCTGTGTTCCGAGGGAGAGAAAAAACATGGGACAGTGTACTAGCGATTGTGCAGGGGATGCACGCGTGACAGCGTCTCGCAAGAGTGATGTGTATCGTGCATCGTCCGCGTTTGCAAAGAAACCCGACCAAGGCCAACAACAACAACAACAACAACAACAAGAACAAGAACAAGAACGGCAAGAAGGAGAAGCTGGCGTTGGAAAGGACACGAGACTGGCGGCAACGGCATCTCCGAGAAGATACGAGACACACTCCATCCACGGCGACCAGGATCTCAAAGACGTCTTTCGGCTCGACAATGAAGCACTGTGGTGCTGGAATCGACGCGGATTCCGGGCGTCGCAACATATCGGTCGAGTTCTGTGCAAGCTGCGAAATCCAACTGGGGATTCGCAAACGACACAACAACAGCAGCAATTCTGCGGGATTGCAGAGGATTCACGACTGCTGAAAAGCTCGGTGACACCGGAGACGGAGGCGACGGCAGCCTCGGCATCATCGACACTCCGGCTCCGTTCCATTCGACAGCTAAGCCTCGACAAATCGCGGTCCAAGGCCATGATCTCTCAGTTGGCTGGCACCGAGGAAGAAGAGCCGCAGAAATGGATTCGTCTGAACGGGCGATTTTCGACGCCGAGGATGAACATTGTTCCGTTCCAGAAGAAGCGGCCGATTGCACTTCCCGATTCTCAGAACCTGCTCACAGAAATTCAAAAACGAAGAAGCCTTGGCACACAGAACAGAACTGCAGAGGTAGCTGCAAGCGAGATTCCAAGTGTAGAATCTGAAAATCACGGCCCGTGGCAACGCGTGGAGTCTGTGGAAATCAGTGTCTGTGCTGCTGACTCGCAGAAGACCATCGTTCGTCAGCGGCGAGACACGGATCATGATCTCCATGATCACCGCGAGCGTCAAGACCAAGCTGATCGTTCTGACATTGCGGTGGAGGCTGGTCTGCAACTGCACGGTCATCACGAGAGCCTTCCTGCGATTCTTCCCAGCTGCAAGATGTCGATCGACACACCATGTATCACCGCAAGAGAGCCCACGGCGGATGATCCGGAAAGCAAGCGGAGGCACGGCATTGACCATGATCGGCTTGGAGGACCTGGAGATGACAAGCGCAAAGAAGACGCGGTTGCGACACCACGACTGGTGGTGGTGAAGAAAGAGTCGCGATCGGATCTCATGGTCGCCAGGGACTCCCGAGCACCGCAAGAAACGAGAATTGTCATCTCTCGAGACGGCTCCGCAACAGCATATCGGAGCCAGCAAGCAGCAGCAAGTGCAGAATACGTGTTGCCGGAAGATGAGGAGAGCCCGCATTCTGCCCCGATGCTCGAGCACAGCCCACCATCTTTCGCTATCGCGTCTAAGGACCCGCACGGCAAGCTTTTGGAAATCTATGCAGCGAAGCACGCAACGGACAACATGCATCCGGTCACCTTGCAGGTGTACAATGAAACATACTTTCCCGTCCGGCTGGCTCTTGTGTGTGTGGCTTGCAACTGTGACGTGTCATCCTCGACCATGGCGCTAGTGGAGCACTCCCTGACGGTCGTTCCGAGCCGATCGGTGCCCGTGCAGCAAAGACGCCATCGACCTCGAGCAGCAGCGGCGGCGGCGACAACTGCGGGAGATCCCGATGATGATCAAGACAAGTTTGGCGCGCATGCAACACTGGTGTATGTGACGTGCTGTGCGATAGCCTACATCCGAATTACGCAGGGGTGGGAATGTGCCGCGATCATGGGCTCCGAGCTGGACTTCATACGAACGTCCCGAACCGGATACGCGATCGTCATTGAGAACATCCCAAAGTCCAGCAAGACTGCTGTCGCGCACGCGCAATCCCAAACAATGCAGTCGCAGCCGCAGTCGCAGCCGCAGTCAGCACCCTGTACCGTCGGTCTGCAGGACACGATGCGCGTTCGGCTTGTGCTGAATGCCACGACACTCGGAACCGCACCAGCTCACACTCTCTCTACGTTGACCAGCGCCAGTACTAGTGCCACTGCACCGGAGGCACGAAGCCTGAAAGAGAGAAGTGGCGGCGGCGACGCAACCTCCCGACCTGCGACAACCATTCCCCTGCGGGTGCTTGTAACGGAAGAGCAGAGCTCGTCACACCACGGGAACGAAGACGGCTGGACGAACACGTTTCTTCATACGCAGCAGCTCATGCACATCGCACCTTTGCGTGCTCAGTGTAAACAGTAATCAGCGAAGATGTCCCCTGCGATATGGGTGACAGCTTTGTGTATCAATGTTGAACGTCAAACAATACGATGTCTCCGTGCTTCACCTTTTATTCTTTTCATCTATTATTTTTCTATTTGGTTGTGTTTTACTATCGACCCCTCAAGCAGACAAAACATCACATGGCTCCATAGAGGGGGACTTCCCAGCAAACTCAAACAAAGCGACGACCCTTTGATATAAAGCAATCTGCGTTGAAGAGTTGGTGCTCGCCCCAATTAATTAATAAAAAAACACGTGGGTTGGATCTGTCTTCGGTGACAGCGTAGCCAATGATGATCAATAATGATTCATACTTTGGCGAGCGGCCCCAATAGGTGGTGAATCAGTACTGGAAACGTATTAAAAAAAAGTACGCACTGTAAGAAAACAAACCAAAAGTCGGTCCAAGGAAAGGAAAGAAGAAGAGGAAAAAAAAATCAAAAATGTTAGGGAGATGCCGGGAATCGAACCCGGGACCACTCCGACCCGAACGGAGTATTCTACTACTGAACTACACCTCCAAGCGACACGATGCCTCTGCTTGCTCTTCTTGATGAGTGAAAATGATTTCGCGCATCCTTTTTTACGGTTTCTGTTTTCATCGTTGTCTTTTCTAAAGCACTTCACGACTTTTCAACATTTACTTGCATTCATTTATTGGTTTGGTTTGGTTTTGTTTTGTTTTGGCGGATTTTGGTTCATTTACGTTGCGTTTTTACAGCTGGATTTTACAAGTTGGAAAAGGATGTCGCGACCTGAGCATGCGGCGCCGCCAGAGATTGTATGTGTATTGCTTCTTATGATTGGTGGGGTGTCTCCATTCGGCGACAGAGATTTGCGGATAGGAAGAATGCGTGTTGTAAATGATCCTAATGCGAGTTATTTGCTGTATTGGCTTTGCTTGATGGGTTTTCTTGATTGGTTTGGATTCATGAATTCGCAGTTTTACAATGTTGACGAGGCCGCAAAGTATGCAATGAATTCGCGGATGATATACATCCAGAGTGTGATGGCTGAGCGCGCGCTGCAGCTTTTGAACTTGAAGGATGAAAATGCACTGATTCTTGATATTGGGTGTGGATCTGGACTGTCTGGCGAGGTGCTGTCGAACAAGGGGCTTGCGTGGATCGGAACCGACATCTCGTCAAGCATGCTCTCAGTCGCAATGCAACGTGAAGTAGACGGAGATGTCATTCTCGGAGACATGGGCGAAGGACTGCCATTCCGCCCGGGTGTGTTCGACGGCGCAATCTCCATCTCTGCACTCCAGTGGCTGTGCAACGCAGACTTTACAGACGCAAACCCTTACAAACGATGCATGAAGCTGTTTACAAGGCTCTACGCAGCTCTTAAAAGGGGAACGCGTGCTGTGTTCCAGTGGTATCCCGAGAACACCAAGCAGATGGAAATGGTCACTGCTGCTGCGATGAAGTGCGGGTTTACGGGAGGTATGATCATTGACTATCCGCACTCCACGAGAGCAAAGAAGTACTTTTTGGTTCTGTTCTGCGGTGCCTCCTCGGATCCAAGCGAGGAGGCGCCAAAAGCACTTGGGACGAACGGAGAAGAACCGGACGAAGGAGACGCCGGCGCAGAAGGCGAGGGTGCACCGACCTCTGCGTCTGTTCTCGGGGCATCCAGAAGGAGAGTATCAAGGAGAGGGAAAAAGGTTTCAGTCAAGTCCAGGGAGTGGATCCAGAGCAAGAAGGACAGACAACGCAGACAAGGAAAGGAAGTGAGAAGCGACTCCAAGTACACTGGCAGAAAACGCAAGGGAAAGTTCTAACACTCAGCGTGAATGCTGTGTGGTGCAGACGTACAGCATGGCTCAACTTTACATGATTTACATTTGACGAAAGGGGAAAGGGGGACTAATTAATTAATTAAAAATAAAAAATAAAAAAAGAGGCAAGATATAAAATACTGCGAAGCTTCAGATCTAGTGATAGCGCGCATCGTCGGAAGCCCATTCATCACCCCAGTATTCATCCGACTCGACAGCATCTCCGCCAGGATGCGCATTGTCGTCGGCATAGTCGACATATCCCTCTGCCGTGTATGCGTCACCAGCATCGTCGCCGTCGTCATCGTCTGCTGCTGCATATGCCTGGTTTGCACGGACGAAATGAGACGTTCCGTCCGGGAAGCGGATTTCCTTGTCGCCAGCCGGATAGTGCTTCTCAATCTGGCCGTTCTCAAAATAGTAGATTTGGACACCATCTGGATACGAAACATGCGTCGTTTTGGGTTTCGCATAGTAGTACTCGCATCGATCTGCATACTTTGTCTTTGAATCTCCATTGTGAAAGTACGTGACCGTGCGGTCTGCATGCTTCTCCACCCGCGTGCCCACAGGAAACAGGACAACCTCACAATGCTCAAACACAAACACCGATTTTGAATTTCCTTTCTGTGCTGACAAGAGCCTGCCAAACGAGGCGTCCGGCGCAAATCCAAAGTCTTGCGGTCGCAAATTGGATGCGGCTGTCGATTTGCTGGACACTGAAGCACCGGCAACAGCAGCAGCAGCAGAAGAAGAAGAAGGAGGAGGAGGGCGAAGAGGGCCAGAAGACTGTGTCAATGACGATGACGTTAATATTGCAGACGACGTCGGTAAGAATGTGGACGGTGGGGCACCAGACGCCAGCTCCTGCCTCTGCTCTGCGATTGACAGAGGTTTCTGAGCAATCTTTCTCCATTTGTCCTTCCACTCTTTCTCGCGCTTGGACCAATCCTTTTCCTTTTCCGCAATCTCCTTTTCCTTTGCTGCAATCTGCTGCTCAAGCTGAGAGATCTTTTCTTTTTGAAACGCGACCTGTCTCTGCAGCCGATCCACTGCCATTTTGTGCTTGGATGCCGCGTCCTTTTGAAGCTTGTCCATTTCGGCGACTTTCTCACGCAGCGCAGCCAGCTCAGCATCATTCGACGTCTTTGAGTTTGCGGACATCACTTGCAGCGATCTCTTCTCTCTCTCAACGGCCGCTTTCTCCTTTCGAATCTTCTCACTCTCTGCTTCTCGGAACCGAATAAACTCGTTGCGCTCCGCCTCTAGCTTCTTGGAGGCCTCCAGTTTCTCGATGTTGATCTTTTCAATTTTCGATTCATATAATTCCCTGGTCTTCCTCAGGCTTTCAATCTCGGACAACAGCGTCGTTTCCTTGTCGAGAATATCCAGCACATCCTCCGGTGCATGATGCACTTCCTTTGCATGATGAATCTGCGATGCGCCAGCAGCAGGTGGCTTTCCCGAACTTGCTGACTGCCGAACCACCGGTTGTTGTGCGTGCTGTTGCTGCTGCGGATGGTGTGCATGAGCCATTCTGCTCATTGGAAGCATCGACGCCTGGGAAGCAGGCCTTGATGCAGCAGGCGGCTTACCATAGCTCGTAAGCATTCTCCTGTGATCTTCAGCTTCATCCAACGAAGACTCTACGCTTTCATCATGATCAATGCCCACATCATCATTCCCGCTCCTGGCATCCTCATCTGCTCTCTGCTCGTCCTCTCCCTCGTCTTTTTGTGGCCACTGGCGTTGGTGTTCGTGCTGATGCTGATGCTGATGCTGATGCTGGTGATGGCCATTTTCGATGTGATAACTATGCTCCGCTGCTTCACCGTCGTAATCATCCGACTCGACATGGTCTGCGAATCCAGAAGGTCGGAATGTCGAATATGTGTGATTGCGTGCGAACGACTCGCCCAACTCATCAGCACCCTCCTCCTCGGACTCGGCGCCCTCCTCTCCCGACTCTTCATTCTGCCACACATTTGTGTTCTGCGATTTCGCTGGATTTCGAAGAGGCTGCTGAACTGGAGACGCGGCGACCCGCGAAGAACCAGGACGTGATCCTGGCGTCTGCCGCTCTTGTTGCTCACGCAGCTTGCGCTCCAATAGCTCCTCAAACGACAGTCCGGTTGCGCGAATCGGCTGCGCGTCCAACGGCTGGGAATCCACGCCAAGCGACTCATACGCTGATGATATTCGATCCAGCAAATCATCCGGCCCGCCAGACATCATCATTCCACGAAAATCTCAAACTAGATCACAAAAACAAAAACGAAAACTTTTTTCAACCTGAATTAAATTAAATTAAGAAGCAAAAGAAGAAAAGGTTGGAAAAACAAATCAAATAAGCATACTTCATCCTTGGAAAAATAGACAGACCGAAATATAATAAAACACGAAACCTGGAAAATATCAAAAGACAAACGACTCGGGCGGGAATGTCGATAGCCCATTTTTTGCTGCTTTAATAATTTTTTGTTTTTTTTTTTACAGCAGGAAACAGAAGTGTGGAGAGAAAAACGCACACCTTTCCGTGTTCAACGAAAGGCATAGCTGTTTCTACTCGCTGCCTGAATTCTGTGATGGGATGTGTCACAAGCGTCGTGCGTTTCTGACTGAAAGACAACTGGTCTTTTGGAAGGAAGAATTAGAGTGGTATCCAGTGAATCTAAAACATGGACTCGCGGATGCCTTTGAAGGATAATGCTATAACCGTCTCTTCTGTGATGCAATGAATGGCTGTTGCTGGCTACAGCCATAAGGTTGACGATTACTTGACGACCATGCATCCATTCTGAGAAAATTTACCGTTGTAAGTTTGTGCTTAGATATGTCACTGTAAACATGTAAGTAACTAACTATGCCGCTTGATCATCATTGGGTAAGGTGTCGCAGAAGACAGATCCAAGCCACGTGTTCTTTGTTTTTATTTTGGGGGGCGAGCACCAACTCTGCATCAAAAGGGTCATCGCAACCAACATGTTCCCCCGATCGATTCAGCATTCAAAATTGAACGTCGCTCGCAAACTGCGTTGGTCGGGCGGATGCGAATACTCGCATTCCGAACGCGCAATCGAACACACATCTCCGTGGTTCGATGATCATCAGCTTGCTCGGCAAGTTGCGACGAGAGGGGGATCAACGGGTTTCTTTGGTTCTCGGCATCTTCGGGCATGGCCGGTTTGAGTTTGCTGGGAAGTCCCCCTCTATGGAGCCATGTGATGTTTTGTCTGCTTGAGGGGTCGATAGTAAACCACAGCCAAACAGAAAATAGCTGAAAGAAGAATGGGCTTGACTACGGTAGGAAGATCACATTGTTCTGATGGTCAATGTTGATGCACAACGCTGCCAGCCGTCTTTTCTCGTTCCTGCCAAAAGAGCGGAAAACAGAAGACGAGCGCGTGGACACTGGACAGCTCTTCAGAAGAAGCTGGCATAAAAAGGCATTTTTCCTTTTCATGATACTGACGAAATGGTGATGATGTTGCAACGGATGTTCGATCAGTTGATGCGAGTTTCATTTCGTGGAACTGGAGCCTCTGTGGCATTTGTCGTGTGCAACATCCTCGTGTGCATTTGCAGCATTTTGTTTGGCTGCTTCATTGTATTTCCAAGTCTGCAAGAAAACACCATTATTTTCATCGCCATGGTTGCGTTGACCATATACGTTATTTTGGTGTCAGCGTTTGTGATTCTGCTGTTTGCTGCGTGGAACCGCGCCGCACGGACGTCGCACATCTCGCACAAGCATGACTGGATCGTGAAGTACAACCTCGTCTTGCTGTGCATCCTGACCGGCGTTGATTTGTCATCAACTCCCTTGGCAGGCATTTTCATCAGCCCGATCTTCCTTGTATTCGACGAGCTGGCCGTGGTTTTCACTTACGCCATCACTGCGTCTGCGTTTGCGTACATCGATGTGCTGTGGTACTATCCGATCGTGACTCGGCGGATCCATGCCTGGCAAATACGCCTGGTCTACGCAAATGTGTCGCTGCTGCTCTTTGTTCTTGCGCTGATTAATCTGCTGTACGAATTCTCAGGATACTTGGTGCTACCTTCCGATTCCAACGAGTCTCTCGCGCTGCGCATATTCTTCCTCGCGTGCATCGTTCTGCGCCTCAAAGTCTACCCGGTTGTGCTTCAGGTGTTCATCCACAAGATGATGTGGCCTGAGAGACTGGTGGTGGCTAGAGAAACAAAAACGGCTGCGGTCTTTTGGAAGAATGCAGCGCTCTCGGTCTCGGAACCCGTCGCAACGCAACTGCACGTGATGTTGCTCGACGAAGAAGAATCCCGTGAGCTGCCGTAGCCAAGGAAGGCAAGGCTTTCTTCTCCCTTATGCCATCGGAGTCGACAGCATTCAATATCCGATATTCGACAAAATCGGCAGTCGGACTCACAACTCGAGGAAATAATCCGATAACGTCTCTTCTTGCTCTTCTTCCTTTTGTTTGACTGATTGGTTTTGTTTTTTTCCTTTAACACGAATATATTTGCATTGTCCAGTATTGCAAAGAAAAAGAGAGGGTGGGCCAGAGAGGGAATGCGGCTCTCGATTTTGCAGTGTTCCGGTGATGCGCCGAGTGCAAGGTTTGCGCATGCAACCTGCTTTGCACCAGCGCAGCATGACAATTCGTCTGCGATGTTTATTGTTTCTTGCGGCTTTGAGTCGGGGCGATTGAGCCGAGGATGTTCCAAGTCAATGCATGCTTTGGACTCTCACAATGACCAGTGGACGGATTTATCGGCACTTCCTCCGCAAACGCCTTCCTCCGCCACAGAATCCACCATTGGTGCTACTGTTGGTGGCTCTAATTCGATTCTTCCAATGTCTCCGAAAACTGGAGTTTCCGAAGGCCCGACTGCTCGAATGCGGCATTCGGTTGTATGTACAAATGGGCAGCTCATCGTGTTTGGCGGCATTGACGGAATGCAAGATGCGCTGAATGACACATGGTCGTTTGATCTTGGGAAGCGGGAGTGGAAGCTCATGTTTCCTGTCTCTGCAATTCGACACATGTGGAGAATATCAAAGTATCCGTCCCCCCGCTATGGACATGTCTGCTTTGTTGTGCGGTCTGACACGGGAGAGCCATTCATGTTTCTGATGGGTGGCGTCAACCGTGAAGGGCATGTGCAACGAGATCTGTGGTGTCTGGCCATCAACAGCAAAATGTGGATACGACTTTTTCCTCCCGCCCCAGGTGATCCGTTCGCAAATGTTGTCAGTGCTGTTCAGAGCGTCAAGGCCAAGCTTGCCAACAAGGAGACCCCGGAAGAAAGGTCGGAAAGAGAAGCCCGAGTGAAGGAGCAGGAGGAAATGCTACTCGATGTTCCGTCGGTCTACTCGTCGGTCGCGTGCGTCGGGCCGAACGATGTATATATTTATGGAGGAGATCATCGAACGGACCTTTTTCACTTGCGAGTAATTATGCAATCGACAGCATCCCCTGCACCCGCACCTGGTCCTTCTGGTTCACCAGATGGGAAATCCAGCAGGAATGCAAAGCCGGCTCCGAGGGCTCCGCTGCTGCCCGGTGAAAAGACGTTTCCTATGGGAGATACTGTGCTGCGACTGCATGTGCGGAAATTGACGCCGGCACCGGCTGGAGTTTCGTCGGCTGCCTTCATCCCATATGGGCCTAACATCATCTTGTATGGGGGGACCAATCAATACGAAGCTGCATCCAACCACATGTTTGTGTATTCCGTTCCTTTTGATGTGTGGAGTGTTGTTCCTCTGCAATCTGCATCCGGCGTCTCTTGTCCGGCTCTGGATTCGCTGGCTGGTGCGTATGATTCATACAAGCGTCGGATCTTGTTTTTTGGAGGCAGAGACAAGAACACGTTTGTGTCGCACGTCATGTCCTTTGAATATCACACAAGCTTTGTTTTCAGTCCGGCGCTTTGCACTGCTGTTGGATGTCTCCCGTACATGCGCAAGCACAATATGAGTCGCCCGATTGACGACGTATTAAAGGAGGAACGGCGTGAGGTGGTGAGAAAGCAGATTGGCGACCTCTTTGCGGCCAGAGTTTCAATTCGGAACCTGAAAGACTTTGGCAGTGCGTTGAACGCCATCATTGGACCGTTTGTGTCGGTTGCAGTCGAGCAGGGCGGTGCTGCGCGCCGGCGAATGACGCTGCGAACCATGGCGGAGGCCATGTGGCAGGCTCCGCTTTATTCACTTTCCTCGCATCCGAAATCTCCACGAAAGGGTGCAAGCGTCCCGGGGTCTCCTCAGGTCTTGTTTAGTGGCCCGTTTCCGCCAGGCTATGCAAGACCCGATGGATCTGCTACTGTGGAGGAAAGCATCCTTCAGTCCATTGCGAAGACCAAGCGGGTCCGCCGAGTAGTTCACAAAATCAAAAAGACTGCCCCTCCTCCTGAACTCGTCTTGTTCGACGAGATGACGAAAAAGTTGGCGATCAAGGCACCGCTTTCTCAGAGAAGGAGTTTGTCGCTTGGTATGTCGCGCCAAGAAGACGATGGGCTGGGGCGTGAACTGTCTTTGAATCCCCAAAAGAATACCAAGATGAGAAATCCAAAGGGAAAAGCTGTGGGCTTTTCAGTGAAGCACGCAATGGATTCCGATGCGGACTCGGGTGAAGCGGAGTCTTCGTCGTCGGATTCCGAGTACGAATACCACGTGGAGGAGATAGTCGAGAGTGACGACGATTTCGATGAGTCCATTCGCGTTGACCAGTCTGCGCAACAGCTACGAGCGAGCACCGTATATCGGTCGCAAGGTCGTGGTACGTCGTCTGGCCGCTCGCGATCGTCTTCCATTTCTGCTAATCGATCTCGCGGGGCTGTTGAGGAAGATGAGGAGCTTCGTCGCCGAGAAGAAGTTGAAAAGGTGAAGGACATTGCACGTTCCGTTTGTCGAAAGCCAGCTGTCAGCCCTCCGGCTTCTGCCAGTTCTGCCCGCGATGTCATGGCCAAACGCCTTGAAGCATTCCGGCTTGTTAGCTCCGAGACTTCCAATAACACATTCGCCCTCAATCATCCAAAGCCACCTCGTCGGTTTTCTGTGAATGTGAATGAAGATGTGTATGCTCCGTTGCGGAAACTGCGAAGAGCAGAGTTTTCGAACCATTTGAACGAGCTGGAGCTGCAGTTTCACCAAAGAGTGGACGAACGTGCTGTGCATTTGATTGCAGTCCCGGAGTACAACGTTGGTGTTAAAATTGTAAGGCAGGAGGAGATGCCGTCAAAACGGTCTACGTCTCCGGAAGATTGGAAGAAGCGATTCAAGGAAAACCTGGAGGAAATGAGGGCCAAGCAACGTGGACAAATACCGACAAAGAGGAAAACGCGCGTCATGTCCGCGCGCGACGTGGTTCATGCAGATATTGATGCGCACACGGAAAAGTTGGCTCATCTAGGAATGCGAGAGAGTCGTTCTAAACATTCGAGAACACTTTCTGCTCGCTGATTATTATTATTATTATTTTTTCTTCCATTTTTTGATTATTTATTTGTATATTTCTATTTTGATTATTTATTTTTAAATTTATTTATGGTTTTTGTTTCTCTCTCCGTGCAGTTTCAAATCCATGTTTTTGTTTGCGGTTGAAATGAACGCCTGTGATAGCATTGCATCAATACGAATTGGCTCTAATACGGGTACAATAATGCAATGCTGCATGACAATCGATCCTACGAAAATCAGTCATCTAGTGGGCAAGCCCCAGTTCACACAAGTGCCTGCGCGCACCGTGTTGTTCAAAGCGATATTGCACGCACCATTCCAACTGCAGTCCACCTGATTCACCATCTGTCACCGAAGTGTGAGGCTGGGGATGTGCCGGCTGTACGCACACGGAAACACTGGGACGCGCTGTTTTCTTCCATGATCAGGTTGTCGGGAGGTTCCTCGCTTAGGAAGGGCACGTGTGGCCGAGTTGGTCTAAGGCGGTCGACTCAAGTTCGACTCTTCATTCGAGGGCCTGGGTTCGAATCCCAGCGCGTGCAAGTAATTTTTTTTATTTTTTTTAATAACCATTATTTCTCCTTTCCAAATACTGTCCACTTTTGCTCAGCATGCTGGAGACTTGTTTCCCATGATCAGGAAGCCAGGGCATTGCTCCCTGGGTGGTTCAACGTAGCGGGGCTCAGTGCTTGGGAAACAGAGGAGGGAATGATCTGCCTTCCTTCCCCCTCCCCTCTCCCGTAAAAGTCCGATGTTCAGCCTCTGAAAAACAGATGTGTCTGTCAAGGCTCCCGAGTCTGCTCGGACCGTCATTTTGATCCGTTTGACCCAATCAGGACTCTGCTGGCACAGTCATTCACGAGGCAGAAAAAAAACACTGCAAAACCGTTTCCAACTTCCCCAATGGAAACGTTTTGTCTTTTTGAAAGGGAGGGGAAAAGAAGAAGAAGAAAATTAAACAGATTATTTGTCTGACTGTTCATCATTGTTTTTCTCACGTTGGCTCAGTCATCAATAACAATAGGAGGTGGCTGATTTATATATATATATATATATACCATTGTGTTTATATACGTGTTTTGTTTTTTGGTTTTGTTTTTTTGCATGTACTTATGACATATTGAATCATTGTCGTCCCGATAGTCTAAAGTCATGATGATGATGCCTCCACAGTCTAGATCCCCTGGGCTCCGATCGACGTCTCCGGGCCCGACATCTCCGGCATCTCTGATCAAGAACACTCCTGTGAATGAGCGAGAAGAGAGCTTTCGCCAGTGCCTGTCGATCTATGAAGTGTTTTCGCTGAACGAAGGTCCGTTTTCAGCGTGTCCGGTTCGACTAGCGGATACGCTGCTGTTTGATAAAGGATCGCCAATTGTGTGGTATTCACATGGGACTTCGCAAGGGCTCGTGGTTTCCAAGTTGGCGGAAGGAAACTTCGAGAATCCAGACATGGTCCTGGACGCATTCCGTGCATCGTGTGCCGAAGACACCTCTGCTGCACATTCGATCGCTGTGAACTATCACCAAGAAGTCCACTCGGTTCCTTACTCGTTCAAGCCCCTGGCTGGGAGAGCAAATTTGCTGTTTCATCAAAAGAAAGGAATCAAGTACCCGTATCGAGAGAAGCCGCCGGTAGCATTTGTTATGCAGCGCGACCATCCTGGATCTGTGCGCTATGTAGATGAAGAGCAGCTGTGCAGACTGCTGAAACACGGTCGTCGAACAGGCTTCACGGGAATGGTGCAGAAGATTGTGCCTGTGTATCCGTTCAACAATCCCCCATCAGAAGAGTCTTCCGATGGAAAAAAGGTTGGAAGACCGATCATGATAGAATGGCATCATAAAGCTGGGAAGGCAGCTGGTCGGGAATCAAAACGAAACAGCGAAACCTCATTTGCCCCCACAACATCATCGTCGCTGCAATTCCAGCAGCAAGTGTTATCAGCGTTGGTTCCAAAGAACGAGCACGGATGCACTTGGTATCCGACGATTCCACCCACAAATGCCAGTTTCGTTTTCTGGTCCCCTGACCAGCCTTTGAGCCTTGTAGAAACGGATCTGCTCACAATGTTTTCACAGAGAGTGGTTCTTCATTTGAAAAGAGTCGCGCAGTATGCAGCTCGGCGCTCTCCTTTTGCCCCTAATGCCAGTGTACATTCGAACGGTCGCGGCAGCTCGAGCATAGAAGAGCCGGATGATTTTCAAGACTTCAGTGACGGGGAGGACGACGTGGACTCGCTGCTTCGAAATAGCTCATTTACCAGCGATTCTCCTCCACCCGTGCGGCCCGCTCATCCGACTGCGACTTTGGAGTGTGTAGAGTTCTCAATCCTCCTGGCTCGTCAAATCGTGAAGCCTCCCCCTCCTCCTGCGTCAACTAGCGCTTCGTCTGCATTGCCTGGAGCAGCGCTGAACAGCAGTCGCGGCTCCATTCCGTCCCGAACTCACCAAACATCCATTGATAGTAACAGCGGAACGTTCTTGACCTCCGTCAATCCTCCAACCGCTCGATCGTCGTCACCTCCTGCTCGATCGTCCTATCAATCCAGTCAATACACTGCTACGCGGCCGAGCGAAATCTATTTCTTGTACACGACTCGCATCGTGATTACCCCGAGGCAAACCTTGCTCAAGTGTCTTCCGTGGCCCCCGGTGCAGCTTCGACACAACTTGTTTCCCGAGAATCACCCACTCCCTTCGGCCGCTGCGCAGAACGCGGTGGGCCGAAGCCCCGTGCCCTCCAATCTATTTTTGGGGCCAAAGAAGAATTCATCGTCTCCGACTCCGCTTCCTGCGCTCGGGAAGCAGCATCCTGGGCTGTTTACAAAGCCTGGTGCAAAAGTGGAACCTGTGAAGTCTAAATCTCCTACACGCATCAATGGCATTCCGCACTCGGGATCCGTCAATCATGATGCGCTGGACGCCCATTGTCCGAATTGCGATCATCACATTACGTCTAGAAAAGAACTCTTGAGTGTTACGTTTGAGCAGTGCATCGGCTCCACTGCTTGTCCCATACTGTCCCTCGATGACATCAGCTATACCTCTCCAACGATCCGCCATATGTTTGCGATACAAGTTGTGCCGACAGCTTCCGGTCGTCGATCTGCGGCTGCGCGAAAGAAAGCGGCCGTGGCAAGTTCGCAGCCTCGTTCCGAGCCCCCTTTTCTTCTCCGACAATCCACTGAGCAGCTGTTGCGACGAACAAGAGGACTGTTCGGTAATCCTCTCAAGCAGCGGCAGGACTCTGTTGTGATGCGAATGCACGACCGTATACCTCGTGCTTTTCGACCCAGAATTCCGGAAATTGCGCAAGACCTCGAAAGTTTTCGGTGGGACGAGTTGCTTATGCGGAAGGAGTTTCTTTCCCGTGCGGTTCTCGTGTGTTCAAAGTGCTGCCTGGAGATTCAGGAAGCGTATTGGAAGCGGTTTGAAAAGCGAGCCAAGGAAGAGCTTGCTCCGACCATTCAAGATCCTCTGTACAACTCGAGACCGGGGACACCAGACTTCAAACGACCAAGTTCGTCTTCGTCTTCCGTGTTGTACGGCGGCAGTCCTTCTCCTGGAAGAAGGCAGTCTATCTCGGACCGTAATGCGGGCGGCTCGCCACAGAAGACTGTCAATGGATCGAGTGGGATCAACTCTGCTGGTTCGCAGAAACCGGTTCCGACGCTGAGCGACAGGATTCAGAAGAAGCGCAGCCATCCGCAGTCTGCCTCACCTTACGGGAGTCGATCTCCCGGGAGAACTCCTGCCATCGCCACAATGGAGCTGACGCCAAAGCGTACTCCTTCGGAACTGACCGGCCAACTGAAGCAAATGAATCGTCAGCAGAAGCGCGTGTTTGATGTGGACTTTGATGCGCGAAAGGAAAGAAGAGAGAGAGCGCGGCGACAGCAGGAAAAGATGCGGGAAGAAGAGTACATCTTTTTGCACACCATCCGACCAGGATCTTCCCTGTCTGGCAAGCGCCCCACACCGCTGCAACCGAGGTCGAAATCAGCGTCGCCTAGTCGCGCAAAGGAGCAGCAGACCTCAGCATCGCCCAAACCCGCGGTTCCTTCCCTCAAGCTCACAAAGAAGAAGTCCTCCAAGCCAAACACACCTCTCACCCGATACCCGTGAAGCATCCCTCCCCAAACTCCCAGGCCCCAACCATTCTGCAGCCCTCGTGCAGCCTCTGGCTTCTTGTCGGCTGTAATTTAAAAAAGTAACGCAAACCCTTGACCGTGATACACTCCGCTCGGGTGCATGCAAACCTGCTTTGGTCTGCTACGATCTTCCTATTGCTTTAACTCTTTCTTGTTTTCTTGGTTTCTTTTTTGTTGTTGTTGTTGCTTGCTTGCTTGTTTGCTTGTCGTTTTTAAATCTCAGTTTACTGCCATTTCACTTGTTCCAGAGATGGCCCAGCCGTATAGCTCGCAGTCGCCGTATGGGTCGCAGTCGGCCATCGCACGGGATGGATTTGCGCAAAAGCAAGGCATTCTGCACAAGGCCACGAGTCGGCCTGGGAGCGTTGTTGCACTGGTGAACATTGTCGCTGTGTTCATTGTCGTTGTGCTTCTTGGGGTGTCTGTGTCGACGGATACTGTGTGGTGGCACTTGAAGCTGCAAGCAGGAGAGTTTAAAGTCATGCTTTCCGAACTGCAGCAGTGTCCGTCGTCCGGAAGGTGCGCGGGATACGAATACGATAGCGCTATGTTCCAGCATCCTTCTGACGCAAAGGACTGGATGAAAGTGCAGAAGAGCACAGCAGACGCTGCCTTTTCGTTTGTCTTCATTGCGTTCCTCGTGCAGCTCATCTCGTATGCGTTCTTCGTCCAGATGAGCAACAAGCTCGCGGTGGTCCTTGGATACGTGTTCTTTGCTGCGTTGACGCTTGGGTGGATTTTGGTCATTGGCTCCACATTTCGCTTTTCCGGCGGCGTCGTCTCGGAACTGGTGTGCAAAGACATCTTTTCGAGTGAAAACTTGCTGAATCTTCTCTCGAACATTTGCAAAGACAAGTACTTTGCTGCAGACGAAACCGTCAGTGACCAGGGCGGAAACTCTCAGAGCAATTCTTGGGGCCCCAAAGCCGGATGGAACTGCTCCCTGGTCTCATTCATCTTTGGATTCTTTATGATCTCTGCAGCGATCCTCACGCTCGTGAGGTTCTCAAGAGTGCGCGCACAGGAAGGAGACAATGGGAAAACCGGTGGATATCATGACAACTCCTCGCTGGTCGGCTATCCCAATGCAGGCTACAACTACCATGCCGAGTCTTCCGGGTACAATCCTCCCGCTCCGATATTCTCAGCATCCTCCTACAACCCGCCTCCGCAGCACCAAGCAGCCTACTACCCACCCCCTCCACCCCAAAGTGCATACACCAGTGTCTGAGCTGTGTCCGCAGGTTAGAAGAAAACACGTAAACACTCGACTAAGGAAGAATGAACGAACCAACATCAAGGGTACGTTGGTGGCGAATCGGATACCTGCTGGGAAATGTGCTCTCACAAGGGCTGTTTCGGGAGGGGGGGTCCGTGATGCGACATTTCTTGAGAGAGAATTTTTTCTGCACTGCTGGGAGTTAGTTAATCGGGCTAATCGGTGCGGTGATACGGCAACCGCAAGCTGAACATCGGGCAGCATTTCTTCGTGTGTGTATTCTGCTCCGGGTCTGAGTGTACGCACGACACATGCATGCTGAATACGAAAAGACCGAGAGACGAAGAAGACATGTCATCATTTGCACGGCTGCAGCGATGATGGGAAAAAATCAGAAAATGTAGAGGAAATCCAGCGACCTGCGGCATGAGGAAGAGCAGGCGCAGAACGACGCGGAGAGTGCAGACGGGAGGGGGGGAGCCCACAGCTGGAGGCTATGTGGGCTGCGCTTGTTCTTGCTTTCGGATGCGTGGTCACGCGCAGCGAATCTCTCACGTGTTGTCTTTTCTTTTTCTTTCCCTCTCGGACAATCGCACCCCAGCGCCCCTGATCACCGTTGAATAAAAACACGTCATTGTCATGCATACGGAAGTATACACAAACAGACACGGTCAATACCGACCGACACCAGCACGTTTGTTTCACAGGAATTCGTGATACAGGGCCTCCTAGGTCCCGCAGACCTCCTAAGAGACCACGTGTCACTGCGCCTACCGCCTCTTCCTCTCGTATCTCCCGTTGTATCAATCGCTGCAACTGAGGACACGAAAGCGCCTGCTGCTAGGGCCGTCAGAATCAAAATGCACCCTTCTCAGGAGCAACGTGTCACGCTGAGAAAGTGGCTCACCGATTGATCGAGATTGGGAACGGAGCGCGGGAACATTTATCTGAAGAGCGCCGTGAGGCGTGTTGGGGCCGATCCCCTTCCCGGCAACGGCATGCAAGATTGAATATGCATGTCTGTTCGTAGATATGCAGCATGTTCAGTATATAATGTAGGCGCTAGCACCCGCCCCGCAAGATGATGCAGGATGATCTATGCCGTGATCGCACCCAGCTGTTAGCACAGCTCTTACCAGAAACTGATAGAGTCGTCAGCCATGTTTGGTGTTTTGCCGCAAATCGGAAAGAGAAAAAGGCTCGGGGCGAACTCCTCTATGCTTTTCCTCCGTTGCCTGCGTTGTCCTCACGCTTCTTGTGTTGGCGAGCGCGGTGTGCTGTCGAGGATCTCTCTTCCTGCTTGGCTGAGTGTGGTTTTCTATATTTTGTCTATTTTGTTTTTTCTTTTTTTCTTTTTGTATTTTTTTCCTCTTCTTCTTCTCGTTCTTCTTTTTCATAATTGAATTTGATTCAACAACAGACATGTCGAACGCTTACACGGCATACTCTGCGCAGCCGCAGCCTGTGTACAACTCGTACACGGCAGCCCCGAACCCGTACGGAGCGCCGGTCCATCAGCCAGCATATGCTCCGACGACGACAACGCAAGTGAACTCTCCGCCGGTTGTGCGACAGAAGCCATATCGAAGATCGGGAACGTGCCCTGCGATTACGTCCATTGTTCTCTTTTTTGTGATGCTCGTCCTTCTGGGTGTTGCAGTCTCGACAAAGACAGTCTGGTGGAAGTTTAAATCATCCAACTTCATTAATTATACGTTTACACTGTATCCAACGAATGCAGAGTTGTGCTACGCCGACAGTTGCGATACGCGCGATTATGACGATTCGTCGTGGACAGACCCTTCCGCGGCAAATTCGTGGTTCAAGCAACAAAAGGGCATTGCTGGAGCCGCATTTGCATTTGCGCTCATGTCGTTCCTGCTTCAGTTGATCTCCCATATCTTTTTTTTCCAGCGCAGCAACAAATTGGCGGTACAGGTTGGCTATGTATACTTGTTGTTTTTGTTTCTGACGTTCGTGTTGACGATTGCGTCGACATTCCGGTACTCTGGTAATATCTCACGTGTTGTGTGCGATGATCTCCGTGATCTCGGCTCCACGATTACCTCGCTGTGCTCGAACCATTATTTCGCCGCAGACGAGACCATCACATACATGGGCGGAGTTCAAATTCACAACACCTGGGGTCCTGAAGCTGGCTGGAAATGCTCCCTAACTGCGTTCATCTTTGGAATCATTGTCTTGCCGTTCGCGTTGGTCACCATCATTCGATTCGCCAAGACCCGGCGATTGGAGGGAGACAATCCTCGTGCTCCAGGATCTGGTTACAACAACATGCCGGCGGGTGCAGACATGTACAATGCACCGCCACTGCATGCCCAGCCCGCTGCCTACGCATACAACCCACCAGTTGCGCAACAGTCATATTACCCTCCACCTCCTGCAAGCAGCAACCAATACTCGAGCATCTAGATGGATTCTGAACGACATTCAAAACATCCCTTCCCCCCCTCGTCTGATTGTTGTTGCTGTTGCTGTTGTTGGAATTTGTTTCTCCACTTCTGTTTCTGTATTCTGTTTCCAATGTTCGATTCCGTTGCAACGTTTTATGGTCTATTTAAAAAATAATAACAACTTTCTTTTGGAAAATGTCTACTGGACAATGGGCAAGTTCTGGATGAAGCGCGAGAACATGATGAACGACTCCTTCGGCTGGTCATGCGGAACCATGTGTCCAGCATTGACAATGACAAGCATCTGGAGGAGACCTGAGCGCTTCACATAACCGGCAATCAAATTGTCGACCGTCCAGACCCAGCGAGGAGCCGAGTTGAAGTCAGCTGCGCCGGGCCAATCCATCGTGCGGACCCACTGCTCCGAGCCCAAGAAGTTGCAGATGAAGTCATTCGCACCGTTGTACACCAAGACCGAAACATTCGACGCAAGAAGTCGGGGAACAACGAATTCCTGCGAGATAAACCAGTCTCCGATGATATCCTTGTACGTTGTTCCGTCACACGGTCCCCAAACAGGCTTCTCGTTCGACACGCGCAACGCCGTTCTAACATCCAACCGATTCAGATAGTTGATGATGGGCTGCAAGTCATAGCACAGCGGCTCGACAGACTGGTCGCAGGTCTGCGTGACGTCGTACACGTTGAAGGAACCAGCCGCATCCTGAATCGTCGAGAAGATCTGGTTGCAGATTCCGCTAGCCTGGTCCACACGACCAGATTCCAGCAGTGCAGAGCACGTCGCATACGTCTGCTGCACACGGTTATACGTCGGGAAGTCGATCATTCCATGTGAATATGCATAGAGTCCATACGAGGCATACTGGATATTCGGGTTTGTCATTCCGTTTCCAATCGACACTCCGTTCAAGTTGATCTTGTACTTGATGGTACCGTGGGCATTGGAGTCCAAGATTGCATTAGCAAGTGCCGGGACATAGTGTCCTCCGTATGACTCTCCGGAAATGTAGAATCGGTTGTTTGCAAATTCGGGGTGCAAATCAAAGAATCCCTCCAGGAACGTAAGCATGTTGGCCGCCATTTGCACTTCGGAAGTCACATAGCCCGTGGGATCCGTCACATATGAAAATCCCGTTCCGCACGGCTGGTCCATCCACACGACGTTTGCCTGCTTGTTCCACGACCACGGATTCGGTGAAAGCGTAGTTCCCTTTGCATCTGCAACATTGAAGGGCCCATTCTCAAAGAAGAACGCAAGCATTCCCGAGCATCCCGGTCCTCCTGTAAGCCAAATGACAAGCGGATCCGCCGCGGGATTCGACTGCGATTCTGCAAACCAGTAGAACAGGTTGGCATCTGCGGTCTTGTTCACATTCACATATCCCGCGTACATCTTGAAAGACGGCATCGCGGCCAGACCAGGCAGAGCCGTGATCAGATCAGGAGGCGTTGTCTGGCAAACCGCCAGCGCAAAGCATGCAGCGACTCCAAGAAGCAGCAGTCCGAGCTTGCTCATCGTCATCAATCTGTTGTTTGTTGCTGTTGAAAAGGGGGGAAGAAGAAAATGGGATTTTTTTTTAGGAAAAGAGGGAGTGATGAAGCGAAATGGAGGAGTGGAAGGAAAGCACCGAAAAGGCGTGCTGGCGTTTCGCAGTCGGTTGTTATTCTTCTAGACACAGCATGCACGTTGTGTGGAAAGGGTGCGGGAGCATCAAGAGAAATTCAATGGGATTTTCAGAGTTTCGGACAGTCCTTTCCCCAGCGGACTACGGCTGACAGCTTTGTATGTCAACGTTGAACGTACAACAATACGATTTCATCATGCTTCGTCATTTTCTTTTTTTCTTTCAGCTATTTTCTGTTTGGCTGTGGTTTACTATCGACCCCTCAAGCAGACAAAACATCACATGGCTCCATAGAGGGGGACTTCCCAGCAAACTCAAACCGGCCATGCCCGAAGATGCCGAGAACCAAAGAAACCCGTTGATCCCCCTCTCGTCGCAACTTGCCGAGCAAGCTGATGATCATCGAACCACGGAGATGTGTGTTCGATTGCGCGTTCGGAATGCGAGTATTCGCATCCGCCCGACCAACGCAGTTTGCGAGCGACGTTCAATTTTGAATGCTGAATCGATCGGGGGAACATGTTGGTTGCGATGACCCTTTTGATGCAGAGTTGGTGCTCGCCCCCCAAAATAAAAACAAAGAACACGTGGCTTGGATCTGTCTTCTGCGACACCTTACCCAATGATGATCAATAATGATTCATGTTTTGGTGAGCGGTTGCGAAAAGAAGAGAGAGAGAGAAATACCTATACTTTTGGGGGGGAGTCTGGGGTCTGGGGTCCGGGGCCCGGGGGGGCTTTCCTCACACTTTTCATTCCTCCGCCATCATGTTTTAATTTTTAGGTTTTTTAAAAGGGGAAAAAAAAGCCGCCCTTTTTGGCTTTTGTCAAGTAACTTGCAGACTGTCGGTCGAGTTTTGTTTGTTGTTTTTTTGTTGTTGTTTTTTTGCCTTCTCCTTCCTATACTTGCGTCCACGAAGCTTGCGAGAATAAAAAATAGCAAGTCTCATAGAGAACATGACAAAGATTCTGATTTTTGTGGTTGCCGTAGCTTTGGCAGTGGTCGGTTTCGCACCGAGCGTGCATGGATGCTCGACGCTTCCGAACCAGGCATTTGCGACTGGAGTGATCAATGGCGTTGATATCTGGGACTATGTCGACTGGTGCTCATGCACGAATCCCAACCTGAACACGCTGACGACTCCCATTTCCAGTCTGTCAACTGCAGTCTCCAGTGTTGACTGCTGGGACGTCTTCGCCTCGCCTCACCATCTCTACACGGCTTTCCAGGCCTTGCAGACCCTCATGGGCGCTCTCTCGACCCAGATCCAGACTTGCGGTTCTCAAGCATCAGATGTCGTGACCACAATCGCAACGGCAAACTCGAATCTCTCCGGCTTAATGTCCGCACTCCAGTCAAACTGGAATGTCAACGACAATATGGCTACCATCGGAGCGTCCCTCTGCATGTTCTACTCGGACAAGAATAACGGCATGCCCGGCACAGCTGGCAGTGCCATCGGAGGTGCTATCTTTTCTCTTGCAAACCCCATCTAATCCAGTTCATCATTTGCTGCATTCTTCGTTTTGAATTCTCTTTTGTTGTTGTTTTTTGGCTGTATTTTTCGTTGTACGTAGTATTTTACTCCTTTTGTCTTGTTTTGCTCGATCTTTCCGAAATAATTTAAAAAAATTCTTTCCTTCTTGGTTTTGTAATCTGCATGCTCCATGTGTCGTTTCCTGGTTTCAAGGGGAAAATCATGACACTGATCCGTCTGACAGCTTCTTCGCTCATCTTTCGTCTTGCTTCGCGCCTGCAGGTGGTGCCGCTCAAGAGTGCGTCTCTAAATTCTTTTTGGACAGCAGGCTTGCCCGTCCAATTCACGGAACGGCAGTAATCGTATGAATGAGCTCGTTGGCGACTTGGAGCGCCACGCGGCAGTCGCCTGTAAATTTTAAATTAAAAAAAAAAGAAACGCATAGGGTTCAAGTGTTGATTGACACAAAACAGGCCAAACAGTCTAAACTTGCCCTTTTGGCCGCGTTTCTCTGTTTCGCAATTTTGGATTCCGTCTAATTGTTTGCTGTTCTCGGAATTTGGATTCTCCCTCTTCATTCTTCTTTTACTTGTTCTTTCTTCTTCTTTCTCCACAGAGAGAGAGTGTGCGTGTGTGTGTGTGTGTGTGTGTGTGTGTGTGTGCGTGTGTGTGAGTGTGTGTGTGTGTGAGTGCGGGAGTGCTTGTGTGCGTGTGGGTTGTTATTGTTTGTTTATTGCTATTTTATTTTATTTTAAATTAGCTTTTGGTTGTTGTTGTCTTTGTGAGCTGCTTTTTGAAAATGAGCCAGCCTCCCTCACAACAGTATCCGGTTCCTCCAGGGTTTGCAGCCTCGCCTCCAATGCCTTCTTTTGCGCCGACTCATGGCTCAATGTACCAGCCTCCTCCTCAACCCGCTCCTATGCAACCGCACCAACCGATGCCTATGCAACCGCACCAACCGATGCCTATGCAGCCAGGTTATCAGCATCAACCGTTCGGATCGCATCAGCCTCCGCCACCCCCGGCTTCCTTCGCGCAATTGCAACAGCCGCCTCCAAGCTCAGCCATGCCTGCTGCACCAGGATTCTATAATCCATCAGCACCGCGACTGTCAGCTCCAGGGACTGCAACAGGCACAGCCGTGGTCGCGGGGGCCGTTGCGCCACCGCAACCTCCGTCTTCAGCACAGCCGTCGACCTTTCCGCCACCACCTTCAGGGTTCGCTTCTGCTCCTCCTGCTGCTGCTGGTCCCATGAGGCCTCCCGGAGGGTTCACGTCTTCATCTGCTGTGTACTCTCCTCCGCCGCCGCAGCCGCCGTCGTCCTCGTTCCCTGGTGCTGCTGTTCCTGCGCCTCCGATGGCTTCTCCATTTCCCAATCCTGCCGGCCCCGCACCCACCGGCTTCGCCCCTCTGCATGCAGGTGCACCGTCACAACCGCCACCTCCTCCGTCTGGATTTGCAAATACTCTGGCGCCATCTCCCTTTGGTGCTGTGCAGTCGCCGCCTCCGCCGACATCCAGCGGTGGATATCATCCACAGCCGTCAGGGCAACCGCAAGTCCATGGCCAACCGTTTGGACAGTCGTTCCAGACTGCTCAATCTCACCAACATGCGCCTCCTCCTATGATGGGATATGGACAGCAATCGCCACCAATGGTGCATCAGCACCCTCCTGGACCAGGCATGATGACGGCATCGATGCCAGGACCTGCGCCACCCGCAATGGGCCAGGGAAGCGCGAACCAGCATCTTGCACAACCAATGACGCATCAGCAACCGCAGATGATGGCGGCAAGTGCATCTCTGCAACTTACGGATTCCATGCTGCCTCGTAGAACACGCCCGGTTCCTGGGTTTGCACCTCGGTCTGCAATTGAGTTGTCCGTGGGTGTTCTTCCCGCGGCCCCTTCACTCGTCTCAAAGTTTACTCTTCCCGTCGGTGCGATTGTCACTCCGCTTCATATTCTGCCCTCTGAGGATGGAACCATTGGAAGAGATACGACTCCTGTCGTGCACTTCGGCTCCTGTGGAGTGGTACGGTGCAGACGCTGCAGAGCATACGTCAATCCGTTCGTTGCATTTACAGACTCCGGACGTCGCTGGATCTGCAATTTGTGCCGATTTGCAAATGATGTTCCCCCAGAATACTACTCGCCAGTGGATTCTCAGGGTGTCCGGGTGGACATCGCTCAGAGACCCGAGCTCTCGGTGACCTCTGTCGAATTTCTGGCCCCTGCGGAATACATGGTCCGGCCGCCACAGCCGCCTTGTTTTGTATTTGTGATCGATGTTTCCACCGGAGTGGCGCAAGAAAGCTTGCCTGCTTTGAGCCAGGCCCTTGCCTCTTGTGTCGGAGAACTGCCAGGAGATACTCGCACCTTGGTTTCAATTGTGTGTTTTGACTCGGCAGTCCATTTGTTTACTGTGGACGGTGAACGGAATTCATTCCGCATCTCGACCATTGCGGATCCACATCCTGCGGGGGCCGCACCGACTCTTCCAAAAGAGAATTCCGACGGCAGTGCTGCAGCGTCGCCGTTTATGGATGACGGTCCTCTTTGTCTACCCGCCCCTGTGTCTTCTCTGTTGGTTCCTGTTAAGGACGCACTGCCAACATTGCAGAAGCTAATTTTGTCTCTTCCTCGCTTGTTCCCGTCTCAGTCGGTGTCTGCACAGTGCTGCACTGGCACGGCGCTGCACTATGCTCTCCGCATTATGGGGGGTATTGGTGGAAAACTTGTGCTTTTCCAAGGCTCGCTCCCGACACTGGGCCGGGGCGCGCTGCTTCCAGAGCGTGAGGACTTTAAGCTCTACGGGACGGACAAGGAAAAGAATTTGTTGGAGCCTGCTGAGAAGTATTACAAGGACCTTGCACTTGAATGTTCGCGCCTCCAGGTTGGCGTCGATGTTGTGTTGCTCGCCCCGAACACAGATCGATATACAGATGTCGCGACGCTCGCCGTTCTTGCTCGAGTTACTGGCGGGGCGTTGATCCGAGCCCCTCCTCAGTCCTCTGCACGGCGTGCCAATGTTGAATCTGAAAATCCATGGATTCACGATGGTCGTTTGCGGTCTCTCTTGTGCCCCGCTGCGATGGCTCTGGAGGCTGTGATGCGAGTTCGCCCTTCGCTTGGGCTCCGCTGCACAGATTTCTTTGGGAATTTTTATCTCCGATCAACGGACTTGCTAGCTCTTCCTAATGTGTCTGCAAACCAGTCCTTTGGAGTTATTATCCAACATGCTCCGTCTGCATCAGGAGGTCCGCAGGTTGTTCCGACGCCGGTTGCATACTTGCAGGCTGCTTTGCTGTACACGAGTACGAACGGCGAGCGCCGTATTCGTGTTCACAATATCCAGCTTCCTGTGTCGAATGCCCTGTCTGAAGTTGTGGATTCTGTGAATTCCCGTGTTCTTGCGGACCTCGTTGCCAGGCAAGCAGCGACTGCGGTGCTTGCTGGCACGCAAAAGCTGCAACAAGTTCGTCTTGGCATCCAGGATGCTTGCGTTTTCTCTTTGAGGTCTGTCCGCGGAATGTTCCAGACCTCGTATCCTGGACAGGATGTCGGCTCACTTGTCGCCAATGGAATTGTGCCTCGTAATATGTCGACGTACCCGCTCTATGCTTTGGCGCTGTTGAAACATTCTGCTTTCCGTGCTGATACAGATGTCCGTGCTGACGAGCGCATCGAAGCGCTGCAGTCACTGCTGTTCTACTCGTCAGATGCAAATCTCTCTCCTGTCATGATTAATCTTTCTCGCTTCTTCTCGTCCCCAGAGCTTACGGGATTGGAGTGCACAGTTCCGCTATCTCGCGCATACTTGGACACTGAAGCTGCATATCTCTTGGTGTACGGCCCAATGCCCGCAGATGCGTTGGTATGGCTTGGAGCGCAGTGCACAATCGATGCGGAATCGGTCGGAAGAGATGCGAGGTTCCAGCGACTGCTGTGTCTCTTTGGAATTAAGAGCGTTCCTGCCGAGAATTGGGTTTCGGAAGGTGGTCGGCCTATCCCACTGTCAGCAAACATGTCGAGTGTTGCGTCATCCCAGTTTTCTCAAAAGGCAGAAAAGAGGTTTTATCGGTACCTCGTTGAAGATCGAGGAGCATCTGCGATGAGCTATTTGGAGTTTATGCAGTTCTTGGTCAGTAATGTTCCTCCAAAATGATGGAACGCGGAAAGTCCTAAACATCTTCATAAAAGTCTTGTTGGTATTGATCCAAATTCTTCGCAAGGAAAGGCCGCCGGGTAGCCACGTCCTGTTGCAGTGCCGCTTGCAGTCGAATTTCTTTCATTTTTTTATATTTTTTATTATTATTGCTATTTATTATACTATTATTATTTTTGTTTGTTTTACTCATTCATTCTCACAGCTCTGATAAGGACAAGAAATGTCAAAAGTCTCATTCAAACTGAACAAACGAGATGAACCGTCAAATGTCGAGTTGAAGCAACCGCCGCTGACAACACGGCGCATTGACATGACGGATGCAGATGAGAACGAAGACGACGAAGAAGTGTTTTCTGCACGCTCTGCAAAGCGCAGAAAGGAAAGCGCAGTCGAAGACTTTGACGCAGAGTTGTTTTCGACGCCGCATTCTTTGGCGGTTGACAGCGAATGTGCGAAGAACTTGCAAGAAACGGGTTCCTTTGCGATGACGAAGGTTCTTGATGCTGCGAACGCACGGAAAGTGGATCGAGAACTGGCTCGTGAAGAACGGTTTTCCCGAGATCGGCTTGAGGAGCAGACTCGAGGGGAGTTTGCGGGGAAGGAGGAGTTTGTGACATCTGCCTACCGTGAAATCAAGGCTAAGAGAGCAGCGCTTGACAAGAAACTCTCCTCCATGCGCGACCCATCTGCCAGCTTGGTGACTGCACAATCGACTGTGAGCGGCTCTTCTCTGCGCTCTCGTCCTTCTGCAAGTGCTACATCAGGTTCTGGTGAAGCTCCTTCTTCTCAAGTGCCGTTGGAGGTTCGAGTTGAAGCAGCGAAAGAGAGATATCTTCAACGAAGAGCCAAAAGGGTTGCAAGATGTCGTTAAGACGCGCAGATCCATTCACCTTGTCGCTTTCTCACTGTGTGCTTTATTTTACACTCAAAAAAAGACTACGCGGACCTTACACCAAAGCGTCGTCGTCATCATCGTCGTTGTCGTTGTCGAACAATCGCGCATGGTGAGCACGTCGATGTGCTGCTTCTTGTGCAGGCGCTTGAAATGGCTGCCCGGATCTTGTGCCAGCTCTCGAAGCAAGTTCAAGATGGTCCTCCGTATCGGCACCGTCGATGCCATCGAGGATTTCTTGCTGCCCGTCTTCCGTGGACACCGTGTTCCTGCCCGAGATACTGTTGCTCATGGCTGCTTCTGTGTTCCATGTGTCTATCGCTGGGTCTGCCGAAAGAGCGTGTGTTGTTGCATCATCATTCTTTCTCGTGTTGAGCAGTCCTTCGTGCCTCGATCGACGCAGTTCTTGCAATCCGTGGGCTACGTCCTTGTTATGTCGAAGTCCCGCAACTTGTCTGTAGAACTCGAGTCCGTCCAAGTGCGGCCAAAGCTTTTGCGCAGAAGCTCTGTATGCATCGAGCAGTAAGGTAAGAGAATACTTCAGCTTTTCCGACGATTTTGTAATGTGTTTTGGCGGGCGGAAAGAAATCGATGCAAGTTCGTCGTACAAAATGGGAAGCTTTGTGGCGAGTTTGTCTGCAGGAACAGCAGTTTTCAAGTGCGGCTTTCTCAACTTCTTGATTGGAACAACAACTTGGTCATCTGCTGCTGCTGCAGACTTCTGGCTCCCATTCCTCACCGACATTCTCTCCTAGAAAAGGGTGGGTACGTATCTTCACAGCCACTCGAAGAAACGACAGAAAGAGATCAAAAACAATCAAGCAATCAAAAGACCAGAAATCCTTTAAAGAAGCTGTAAAAAAATAAAAATAAAAAAACAGCAACAAATAAATAAGCATTGGACGCAAAACGCCCGCCATTTCTGCAGGAAACTCTCCGGCGCGCGCCAATTCGTACCCTCCGCTTTTCTTGTTGCTTTTCAGAATCCAGATGCGGCGGCAGATGGCCAATTCGATGTTTTTTCCCCTTCTTTTGACTCTTGTTTTTCGTTTCTTTCTCCATTTCATTTGCTCTTTTCCACCTTCTCTTATAATTTTTTTCCTCTCACATCTCTTTCTGTCTTGCTCTCGTTTTTGTTACATCGACTTAGCCTCGGGGTGTTGTATGTTTCATTCTTGGAGGAAAATAAGGAAAACGCAAAAGGAAGCATTGTCACGAGGAAATGTCAAAGACACAGCGATCACTGACTTCGTTTTTCTCTGGTCGTCCTTCAAACAAGAAAGATGCACTGCCTGTTTTGCATTCGTCCTCTGTTGCGGATCAGAACAAGCCTTCAATTGAGCGTCTAAGCTCCAGCCAAACTAGTTCTTTTGGAGATCAAGCAGTCGCTCCTGAAGAAGCCCCTCGAGTTGAGGATGTCGAGGAATCGGCGGCATCCTTATATGATGAAAAGTCTCAGGCTTTGCCGGAATTAGAAGCACACCCCGTAGTAGCCTCCGAGATCCCTCCTACTCAAGAAGTTGTGCCTGTACTGCAGAGTGTTCCGATGAGCCCGGAGGGTGCTTCGGTCCAGTCAGCGAAGCCAGAACCGCAAACTCCTGCTGCTGCTCCAGCGCATATCATGTCTGCATCGGACTCGCAAACTGCAAATGGTACTCCGATTGCAAGCAAGGTTGAACTGGAGGCAGAAATCAGCAAACTGTGTTCCACCATTCAGTCTTTGCTGAAGTTCGAACAGACAAACATGATGCTCTGGAACGTGCCCATTGTCCCAGAGTTGATCAAGTCGTTTTCGGAAGCAGACTTTGATGCGTCAGCATGCATCCCCGAGGACTGGAACCGATTGTTTGGGTATCTTATTCAGGAGCAAGAATGCGAGCTGGATGAACTGGTGGCGATGATTTTTGCGTTGCTGAAGGACGAGACGAAGGGCGCTGCTGGACGGACAGTAACGCCAGAATCGATCAGGTCAAAGATACTTATTGTCGGAAAAAGGGAAGTATACGGGTGCGCAATCCGAAGCGGCGGCGTCTGGGAGGTCAAGAGTCATTATGCAATAATGGTAATGGAAACACTGATTGCTTCCATCTATCCTGCTGGCGTTCCTGATTCGTTGTGGGAACACAACCGGTGGGAAGTGTCTCCTGCAGTTTCAAAACTCATCGCAAAGAATATCCAGACAAGCTTGACGTCCAGGAAGGCAGAACGAAAAAGCCACAAGGCTGCAGTAAGCACTGTGTTGCGAGATCTGAAAGCAGCAGATCGCAAGTACCTGAAGGTTGTAGAACAGGAGAACAAAGTCGCCGAGCGATTGGAAAAAGAAAGGCGTGAGAGGGAACGAAAGGAAAAAGAAAAGGAAGTTCATGAAACAGCCTTGCCAAAGATTCGCACTCTGGCTGCCTTTGGATTTTCAATGACAGTAGGCTCCAGAAAGGAGCATTTGGAGGGAGACGCTGATGCTGCTAGGAATGCCGAGACAAGCAAAAAGTCCGTGATTCCTGCTTTGTACTTGGATTCTTTTACAAAACTGGCGCCAGCTGTTCGTGTAAGTCGAAAACTTTCAGACGACTGGTTGCAAGCGGCGCAAGTGGATGATCTATCCCCGCTGGTAGCAGAATTTCGCAGGAGGCAGTGGTACTCAAAACAGCTGCCACGGAGACCGAAACGGGATGAACAAAAGATCGACGAGTTTCTGGCATTAGTTGATGGGGACATCGTGCCAGTGCAGGAGAAATTCAAGTTTCTAAAGTTTGAAGAAAGCTTGCGGCCGCCATACTTTGGAACGTACAGGAAAACGTCGAAGGTCATCAATGGGCGAAGGCCCTTCGCCCAAGATGCGTCTTTGTTCGACTACGAGGTGGAAAGTGATCTTGATTGGGAGGAGGAGAACGTCGAAGATGCCGAGTCCATTGGTTCAGATGGCGGTGATAAGGATGATGCTGACTCGGAAGACAATGAGTATTATGAGGATGAATTCTGTGTCGCAGATGACGACACATTTTCTGATGCAGATCCGACAGGGTTTGCGGACTTGGACGAAGTTGACTGTGACGACATCAATTTGGACGACCTGGTGTCCTGCGACAAGGAGAAGAAGAAGAGAAAGCGAGAGCTCGTCGACGAGGATGAGGATGAACCAATCGAGGAGCCCGAGAAGAAGGCACCCAAAATCGAAGAAGGTCAAGCTGCAAACTTTGTTAACGTCCCAACAAAGGCTGTTACGCTTGAATCAAGAAAAACAGGATCCCAAAGACAAATGGCCCCAGTATATACCAAGAATCTGTCGTGGGAGACAGTCGTTCACTCAGAACCTTGCAAATTCCGGGACCCGTTGTGCAGGCTCGCTGGACATTCAATGCATGCGCTGACAACTCGCCGCTTCATTCCGTTTGATACCGAGTATTTTACGGGTCCGGCAACACCGGTGAAGAAGGTCCGCCAGCCAAAATCCAAGAAGATGGTACCCGACACTCCAGAGGCGTTACGTGAACCTCTCATATCCATTCCGTGCAGCGACCAATTTTCTCCGCTGCCGACAAAGCAACCTCGATCAGCACTCGCTGAGATTTCGGTCAATTCTGCTGTTGCTTTCTCTATTCAATGATTTTTCTGTCCTGCACCAAGAAACTGTTCAATAGGAAAAGCCAAGTTTAAAACAATGCGTTTTATTTATCTTCGATGTGATCTTGATCTTTTTGATATTATACATACATATATGTGTCAATGTATGTTATTTTTGTTTTGGCGTCCCCATCCCACCATTCGTTTGTCAACTTGTTTGTTGGTTGTTTTTTGTTTGTATGGGTGTATTTTCATTATTAAAATTTTGTAATCATCTTTTTGCGCGCCCTCTCCGCGGATAGCAGCTAGCAGCAAGCGTAGCATTTAAAATTATTCATTAAAACGCATATCGAAATGGTTTGAACAAAAAACCTCTGTGGGTTCCTTCCTGCCTTCGTCCGAGCGAGTCTGGGGGAAACCGACCGAGAAGGAGAACAGCAACCAAAAGGCACAGTAAACTTTTCCTGTGGCATCGGCAAACACCTGGACATTCGTTTGAAAATTTAGTTTGCAAAAAGGGGGACACATTTACGTGGTAAACATAGGCCGCAAGGCAAAAGGGAACCAAACATAGGAAAATCCCACATTTAGTACTCCTCGGCACCTTCCTCCTCACCCTCGCCGTCGGCAGACTCGGCTCCGACCTCCTCGTAGTCCTTCTCAAGGGCTGCAAGATCCTCGCGGGCCTCGGAGAACTCACCCTCCTCCATACCCTCACCAACATACCAGTGGACGAAGGCACGCTTGGCGTACATGAGATCGAACTTGTGGTCCATGCGGGAGAGAACCTCGGCAATGGCAGTCGAGTTGGCCATCATGCACACAGAGCGCTGGACCTTGGCAAGATCACCTCCGGGGACAACGGTCGGGGGCTGGTAGTTGATACCAACCTTGAAACCAGTCGGGCACCAGTCAACGAACTGGATGGTACGCTTGGTCTTGATGGTGGCAATGGCGGCGTTCACGTCCTTGGGGACAACGTCTCCACGGTACATCAAGCAGCATGCCATGTACTTTCCGTGGCGGGGGTCGCACTTGGCCATCATCATGGCGGGCTCGAAGACCGAGTTGGTGATCTCGGCTACAGAGAGCTGCTCGTGGTACGCCTTCTCCGCAGAGATGATCGGGGCATACGAGACGACGGGGAAGTGGATACGCGGGTACGGAACCAGGTTGGTCTGGAACTCGGTCAGATCGACGTTCAGCGCACCATCGAAACGAAGGGAGGCGGTGATCGACGAGATGCACTGAGCAATCAAGCGGTTCAGGTTGGTGTACGTCGGGCGCTCAATGTCAAGAGAGCGACGGCAAATGTCATACAACGCTTCGTTGTCAACCAGGAAGGCGCAGTCCGAGTGCTCAATCATTCCGTGGCAGGCAAGAACGGTGTTGTACGGCTCGACGACTGCAGTTGCAATCTGAGGAGACGGGAAAACTCCGAACTCGAGCTTCGACTTCTTGCCGTAGTCAACAGACAAGCGCTCCAAAAGGAGGGCGCCGAAACCGGAACCGGTACCACCACCGAATGCGTGGAAGACCAAGAATCCCTGGAGACCCGTGCAGTTGTCAGCCAACTTGCGGATGCGGTCGAGCGTCAGGTCGATGATTTCCTTTCCGATGGTGTAGTGTCCACGGGCGTAGTTGTTGGCGGCATCCTCCTTTCCGGAGATCAGCTGCTCGGGGTGGAACAGCTGGCGGTAGGTACCAGTACGGACCTCGTCAATAACAGTCGGTTCAAGATCGACGAAGACGCAGCGGGGAACATGCTTTCCAGCACCAGTCTCGGAGAAGAAGGTGTTGAAGGCATCATCCTCCATACCGATGGTCTTGTCAGAGGGCATCTGGCCGTCCGGCTGGATTCCGTGCTCGAGGCAGAAAAGCTCCCAGCAGGCGTTACCCATCTGGGCTCCGGCCTGGCCGACGTGGATCGAGATAACTTCACGCATTGTGTAAACTAAACAAAACCGATAATGAGGCAAGTCAAAGTTAAAAAGTTGTTGGGAAAAAGAAGAAGAAGAAGAAGAAGAAAGAAAGAAAGAAAAAGATAAGAACAAAAGGAAAGGAGGGAACGGCAAGACGGCAGGAAGAGAAGGGGAAAGGCTCCTCGAAAGAAGAAGGATGGCGGAAAAAATTCCAAACCGCTTTATTTCTTAACCACCCTGCAAGGATAGGGGACATCAACCACGTCTGTTTCGCATGATGCTCATTGGAATGCCCGCTTGCTCACACGCTTGTCGTTTCTGCACTACAGTCACTGCCAATGCACAAGGATCAAAACAGCCGATGCAGACATTCATTCGACGAGATCGCAGTTGAAAACATCGTGGAGCACCATTGCACGCCGATGCGAGGCAAGCAAACAACAACAAGCGATCACGCGAAACAAGGGGAACAAAAAGGTCAGTTGTGGTTTTTCGTAATGCAAATTCATTTTACAGAAAAAAAATAGAACACTTGTTCCCGCCCGGACTCGAACCGAGGACCTTCTCCGTGTCAAGGAGACGAAATACCAACTATTCTACGGGAACTTGCGTGTTGAACCACACCCCGATGAGCAATATACTGTCTTAGACACACAGCAGAAACACACCAAACTGCATGACGCAGAGACGTTCGACGACGGTTTCTGGCCATTACGTGTTCAATACGCAACACACCAACGTCGAACATGGAAACGGCAGAAGGGATACACCAAAGGGAAATCCCAGTGACAGCACGCAGCCATTGGATTCCGCACGGAAAGGACCGCCCAAAAAAACGAAAATGAAGCCAGATGAATTTAGAAAGGAAATGAACAACCACGATTGCGATTGAGGGTTCTCCCGATGTGCAGATACAACCACTTTCAGCCGTAAATTCAGCGAAACCGTTTCGTGGCAGACGAACCTGTCCATGAGACAACCAGACCCATCTTTGATAACCGAAAAAGTACGGCACTCTCTCTCCATGCGGAAGCCCACGGGCATTTGCAGGGTTTGACAGAATAAGAATACACATATAGCAGGTGAAGCAGTAACCAAGTACCATCGGAAGGAACAAAGAAACATGTTGCCGACAGAATTCGTGGCACGTTACAGAAGAACCGAGAATGCCAGAACCGAGAGCCCGTCACGAGAAGCCGATGATGGGCCACTGTGTCCATTCAGATAACGTCGCAACAGGCAACGGAAATTTCCAGCGCAGCATCCGTATGAAGCAAGTTACGGCAACGCCGTCAATGAAGTGAGACGGAAAAACAGCCTGCACTACCAGCGGCAGCGAAGTGCCGAAATTTGCAGGGAAGCACGGCACAAAGCAAAACCTCAAACTGCAGAACAAATTATTTCCCCGGCATTCGCTTGAACTAAGAGCAGGCGGAGTGTGACGGAGAGAAAGAGATTTCAGATTCGCCGATCGATTGCCCGGACAACAATGATGCGCCGACTGACACAGAAAGCACCAAGGTGCTGCAACACCAAACTTAATGATTAGTCAAAAATCAATAATCACGTATGCTTCGGCAAGCGGACCTGCCGAGCAAACATAACTGACAACATCTGTTGCGCCGCATCCCGCAAAGCCACGTAGCTGTTGAAATACCAACTGCACCAAAAGGTTTGCTAGCTACCTGTGGAATGTGGAACGTGCATTTCCAACAGTTGCAGTGTAAAACAGTTCCACAACGAGCCGTCAATGTGGGAGTAATCTACAAGTATACCGACTATCGCCGCCGAACGCAAACGGTGTTCGAAATGCGCGTTTCACATTCCAAAGGTAGCTAGAAAACCTTTTGGCGCAGTTGGTATTTCAATAAGCGGCACCCATTGTGCAAGATGTTTTGTTTGTCCCCGCTGGTTCCAGTCGACGAGATGCGCGGCTTCGTTTTGTTTATTGTCTCTCCCATTAAACGGATTGGCTTCATACGGTCCTTTTTCAAATCCAACTTCAAAGTCTTCTTCTTCTACTGTTCATCCGTTTCTCTGTGGGACAATTGGAAGTTCTTTTTGATGCTGAAGTTCGCAGTTGATTTATTTGACGTAAATGACGGAGGCTGTTGCAGTGTTCTCTGCAGTGCCATGCATTTTACGAGTGCCATCTTCTCTTGTTTGACAAGCTGTTATAAATGACGCATCATGCAGGATTTGAGACCGAGCGGCGACAATTTCTGCATGATTCCGGTCTTCTGGGCTCTACTGAGATTCTGATAACTGAGATTGCCGGCTCACAGGAGAATTTACAATTGTCCTTCGATTGATGAGCATCTATCCTTGACACTGCAGACCGTTGAGCCTCCCTTTTTTAAATTCGAATGTTGCCTGATGGAGCTCAGAGAGTTGCTGTCAGTTGTTCACAACGACTGGTAAACTTCAGCGTTTTCTTTTTTCTCATTCACAACAAATGCTTTTTTTAAGATGATCTTCGTCGTCCGCTATGGCCTCGTGTGAGTGGCTGCTGGATCGGAACATGTTGATTGCTCTCATTTCTGTTGGATTTTTGCATTTCTTTCATCTGCTTCCTGCCGACGGTCTTGAAATTTGCTTGGCAGCTTCAACTCGAATGAAGAATGTTGGGTTCCACTGCCAGCCCCCGCATGTTTCCAGTAGTCGATCGCGCACAACGGTTTGAATTTCGCAGTATCGTAGCTGACACCAGACGGCGTCTGCTGTCAAGGTGACTGAGAACGCAGCAAGCCGCTTATGCGTTGTTGGGCCATCTCCAACCGGCTGACTTCCGAAGGTCCCTCAGTTGTCTTGTTGCCACGTTCCATCTCGTTCTTTACTGCGAACCAGTTTGCGCAACTTAGCGACCTGTTTTACAACACTGCTGCTTCCACGTAGACACTTTTGATCACACTGGGGGATCTGAATGAGTGGTTGGTTCAGCCCGCGGACTTTCATTTTGATCTGGCGATTTGCGTGATGCTGTCGTTGCATTTTCTACACCAACATCCATTTCAGCCGCAGTTTTGAAAGGCGTTGGATCCGGTTTTTTCTTCTTCTTTCTGTTCTCCTCTTCTTTGTGGGATCCGCTAAGTTTCGCGCCTCTGGAAGTCGAGAACAGAACGGGACTGGCTGTGGATGGCCGAGTCTTGTATTTCTTCAACTGTTGTAGTGTTGCCGAAAATTGCGAGTGCTTGAGTCACGTTTACGAGCTGCTCGTGTTTCGTAAATGCCGAACTGCCGAACTGCTGAACTGCTGAACTGGTGCACCCGCGTTCGTTTCTTTTTATTTTCCTGCAGAACTCGGGAGCGGCAGGGTCCACTTTGTCTGAATGAACGTATTTTCCAGAATACAACAGTCTCTCAGGAACTCCCGAGAGAGTTTTAAAGAGGTGACCCTACGGTATGGCAAGGTTGCCCTCGGAGTGCATGTGGGACTGGGTCTGTGTTCTCTTGCAACCATGTACGGTGCAGTTCGAGCGGGCTTGGATGTTAAGTCTGTGATGACTTCTGTTGGACTTGATCTTGGTGATAAGGTTTCCGATGAAGTTGGTTCCTTCATTGTAGCCTATGCTGCCCACAAGGCATTGGCGCCTGTCCGAATTCCTATTACCATTGCTGTCACTCCGTTTGTCGCCCGAAAGCTCAAGAGACTTCCATTGAACGGGCCAGTTGGCTCTGCATCACAGCCTGCAAATTCTTCTTCGCCTGCATCAACAGATGCAACTAAGATATCGCAGCCTTTATCGCCGGCTGAGTCAATGTCTTCTGGAAAATCCAAATCCAAAGACTACACCGAGCAGAATCCGTGAACACTCCTTGCAGACCTGTTTTAAAAAGATAATGCATTTTTTTTTTTCAGATTCAGATATTCATTTTGTGCAAGGTTCAGTTGATTTTAATTGCTTTGTTGGGTTACATATACAAGGCAGAGTTAGGTTTTAGTACAGTCCAAGTTACTTTGAAGCGACAGTCAGATGGCCTGCAGAAGACTTTGTGGGTGACATGAACCGTGGTGCTGCAGTAGTCTTGGAGGGCTTTGACACCGCCGAGCTCTTTGCGATCGGGACTGCCGGAGTGCTGTTTTCTTTCCCATTAGAAGCAGAAAACGGGACATTGATCTTCTTGGACACCGTGGAGACAGTCTTCAGTTGATCCGCCTTTTTGAGCGGGACCACTTTCTTTTCGGCTTGCTTGTTCTCCACCGTCGAAAGTTTCGGACGTGATGACAGAGGAATCGACGCCGTAAGCACCGGAACAACTCCGGCAGCCATTTTTGCTCGCTTGGCTTCACGTTCTTCATAGACAGTACGAATGTCCTTGTCCTTCTCAAATGCCCTTCCATGTGCAGCATCAAACGGCCTCTTGGTCGGTTTGGTCATCATGGGTTTGGCTGCATTTGCCTTCTTTGCAGACAAGTTAAGAACGCGCTGAGTCAGCTCGTCCTCCACCTTTTGCTGGACGGACGAAGTTGCAGGCGCAGCTGTCACTTGGCTAGCCGTTGCAGTAGCCGGTGCAGCCGAGAGCGCGGATGCGGGGGCAACAGCGGCGACCTCAATGTTGTCAAAGTTCAAGGCTTTGGCCGGAGTTTTGATTTCTGCGACGTGTTGGGTGAGAGTTTGTTCTTCCATGGAAACGTCTTCCTTTGCTTGGGTCCTTGCAATGGGAGATGCCAGAGCGAGAACAGACGGCGACATCATGCGCAAGACATCGATTGGCTTTTCAGGAATTAGCTTCTTTGCAGAGGCAGAAAGACGGCGGACAAAGCCATTGAAGTTGTATCGAGAGGGAGATGCAAAAGACTTTTGCGCAACCACAGCAGGTATCTCTTCGCTCGTTGGTGCGATTGCTGCCGCGGGAGCGACAACAGCCTGCTTCTCGACCACTGCTTCCTCGGCCTTTTCAACCTTTTCAACTTTTTCAACTTTTTCAACTTTTTCAACTTGTTCGAGTTTGTTTTCTGTCTTTTGACTCTTCTTTTGCTTCTTCTGGGCCTTCTGCGTCTTGTCTCCACTTGCAATGACTACGCTGACAGGTGCAAAGACCATCTCAGCAATAGCAGCTTCGGCAGCGGGGGCTTCGACAACAGCAGCTTCGGCAGCGGGGGCTGCCATGATCACATCTTCCTGAACCGTGGCAGGGACATTGCGCAACAGGGCCGAAAGTTCCTCAATCATCTCAACGTTCTTCTTGTTTGCCTTGACTCCGTTTCTCTTGGCAAGCGCCTGAAGTTCGGGTCTCTTGAGAGCCTGCAGTTCTTCTACTGACGCATATCCAAGGTCCGACATTGTTGTGACTGCTTTTCGTTATGTCGCTTCCAAAAAAACAAAAACAAAAAACAAACGAACAAGACTGTTATAAACCAAAAAGCGAAATAAAAGTTGCAGTCAGCACAAAGGAAAGAAGGAGGAAGAGCAAGGCGACGAGGACCGACAGGCGAAAGCAGCACGAGGTTTCAAACGGAACACGAAAAAACGATTCCTGGAACCGTTAAAAATGTCAAAATGTCCGGCAGAGAGACTTTTGCACTGCGAGTATGTCGACAATCGTCAACGGGCAGCGAGCTGAACAGTTGTAACTTGTATGGGTTTTTTGTAAGGTTGTCGATCTCTCTCTCTTTTTGATTGGATCATTTTGACTTGACCGTGCCTTGCCACTTCCTGATTCCAGGGAATTCGCCGCTCGCTGGACCTCATACACGCATCCCAACCTCCAAGGATTGCATCACTCTGCTCTCCGTTTTTTCCTAGTTGTTGTTCCCCCCCTATTCCGTAGGTCTCCAAGGTGCCCCATTTTCCCACCCTTCTTCCTGAAAGCTTTTTAAGCATCTTTTCTTCTCTTCTCTTTTTCTTTTTCTTTTTCTTTTTCTTTTTCTTCTTCTCTTCTTTGGATATCGTATTCTCATTGACGGTTCTGCAGTGAACCCCGGTGTTGAATTGTCACACTCACACTCACACTCACACAAGTGTACACACAAAACTCAATCGGAACCGCTCATGATTCGCTCTCGATCGCGCGTCACCCTTGCGACAACGACGTCGTCGATTGCGGGTTCTGCAGTGCTGATTTTCATTGCGCTGTCCTTTGTTTTCACTCTTGTTTTCGTTGCTTCGGGCCCTTCCTCGCTGTCGCCATCCGGTGTGATCAGTTCTTCTTTTTCGTCGTCGTCGTCGTCGTCGTCGTCGTCATCTTCTTCATCTGATGTCGCACACCCAACATTTGCGATGAGATCTCGGCTTCACGCTCGTGTTCCTTCTGACCGCCCAAAGCTCGCGGATCCTGCAAATTCATACAGCATTGCTGTTGTTTCGGACCAGGATAAGAATTCGCGCGTCGGTACATCGCTGACATTCAAGTCAACGCTGCGCCTTGCGAATCTTCGGTTTTCGGACGACGCAAATGCAAATGAGGATAAGGAGTCCGGAAACAAGTCTTCGTATTCCGTCGAATGGACGAAGGATATTGTTCTGGAGTCTACGCTGAATGAGAATGGACGTGGAATGGAACTCTCGGAATTGTGGACGATGGAAGATTCGCTGTATGCATGTGACGACAGGACCGGCATTGTGTACGAAATTCTGTTGAGTCAAGGCAGAGTCGTCCCGAGAGCAATCCTTTCAGATGGTCCCGGAGATGTGACAAAGGGATTCAAGTGTGAATGGGCTGTTGTCATGGACGGAACCTCTGTGTACATTGGTTCAATGGGCAAGGAGTACACCACCGCCGATGGTGACACCATTCTGTCAGATTCTCCATTGTTTGTCAAGAAACTTGACCAGAATTTGTCTGTGCAGCACGTTCCCTGGAAGCATGTGTTTGACAGAATGCGAGCTGCATCGGGACACATGCATCCTTCGTATCTCTTGCATGAATCGGCTTGCTTCAATGACAAGACACGCCAATGGTACTTCTTCCCTCGCAGAGTTTCGGAAGAAAAATACGATGAGGTCCAGGATGCATTCCGAGCTGGTGATATTATGATCACTGCGGATGAGGAACTCCGTCAGTTTGAGGTCAAGAAGTTCCAGACAAACACGCAGAAGGGGCTTCGTGCGGTTTCTTCCTGCAAAGTTGTTCCAGGAAGATATGATGAGGTTGTTTTGCTCAAGTCTGAAGAGCAAGACGGTGAAGATGGCAACAAGGGATTCCTTTCTGTTATTCGTGCTTCGGACGGGCAAATCGTCATGGACGATGTGTTCGTTGGTTCTGAAAAATACGAAGGAGTCGCCTTCTTGTAAGGAAGAACGCCTGGGTCTTCTTGGATCCCACAATCGCGAAGGATGCAAGCTGTCACGATTCACAATGAGCGTCTTGTGAATCGTGACAGCTTGCATGACCCAATGATTGTCATGTACATTTGTTTTTGTTTTTGTTGCTGTTGTTGTAAAATTGTATTGCTGTGGATGTTTTTGATGCACAACTACAGGATTCAGAAATGCACGAGAGAGAGAGAGATGGGTGCTAAGGCCTCAGGGCGCGAAAGGTCGCCTTCCATCGGGAGTCACGACCGTTGAGTGTCGTCCTTCACACAAAGAGGCAGACCACTCAACGTTGGATGGAGACTGAGTTGCATGCAGCAAATGTCGCAACTCAGTGAACGGCCGCTTTGCAAAGGATGAAGACGATGGCGACCCATCGCGACTGGAGCCAGACACTATCGACGATGAATACGAATCCGAGAGCGAACCCTGCGATCCCACGACTGGACTTTTTTTGAGCCTGAACTGTGCAACCTTGTGGTCAACTTCATTGAAGTCGTGCTGCTGACTTGACACACTGGCTGGAGTTGAATACGCCTGCGACCGAGTCGCAGAAGACGGTCGCTTTCTCAGAGGTGACGGAGACAGAACAGGTTGGGCAGGGGTTGTGCGCGCAGGCTTCGGGCTGTGCTCTCTCCTGGGATGCGACACGGAGTGTGGCTGAGTATGGGAGGAGGAACCCCGAGAAACGCCTTGTTTTGAAGCAGTGTAGCGTGTGTCATTTCGGAACTGAGGAGAATCTGGCTTGTGCAGCGGAGAAGATGGTTCATTCGTTTTCCCTTGTTTGATCGCCACCAGCGGACGCGGGTCTCCTCGAGCCTTGCGAAATTCCGCAAGAAGCGACCACTCGTCCTCCGTCACCTCAATCAACCGCATCTTTTCTACCTTTGATGGCGGGGGTGTTCGGAAAAGAGAGTTCGAAGAAGCGCTTTTCAACGGCTTGCGATCCTGTCCACTGTCCACTGGGAATGCAGGTGCAAGCACCGGCGAGCCGGGCTCAACGCTACCGGACGTGCCTTGAACTTTTGGCGAAGAAGATTGTGGAACATTCTGATGCAGTGATGATGACGCTGTTTGCGTTTGCGGCTGTTGCTGAAGTGCCGACAGGTTCAGGTGAAACGGTCTCTTTTGTGCAGAACTGAGGGCCTTTCCAGAAGCTTGTTCCGAGTTTTCCATGATAATCGTGGATGAAAACGACGGAAATGGAGCTCCAGCAGTAGGATTTCGTTGCGATACAGGTTGCTTACCATGGTCCTGTTGCAGCTGCAGCAGCTGTTGCTGTTGTTGCTCAGGAGTGCTGCGCTGATCAACCACAGAGGGAGTGGAGAACGATGACGATGTCGACGAAGATGCTGCCGGGTGCGAAATCGAGTCCAGGCGCTGTTCCATGGCCTCCAACTTGCGTTGCCAGTCCACTAGTGACAGCTCAATTTCCGAAAGTCGCAAGTGCTCGGTGGCTGACGCAGCGCGTCCAGGAGTCGAATGCGACAGAAGGTCCAGGAATTCATCGGTGGAAGCAAGAGACGAAACACTCATTCGTCGTGGGCAGTACACTGGCAAACTACCTGGCTTTCTCCCTTCCTGATGAAGCAACTCAACTCGGCGACTCTTGGACCACCACGGCTTTCTGCACAATCAATTAAATCACGAAATATATATATATATATATATATATATATATTATTGCAGAATGCACAAAGACTGCCAATCGCGGACTGTGTTGCTCTCTCGGTTCGGACTTCTGAGAAGTGCAACTTCGCAAGCTGCCCGTACCGGCAGCAGCTTTTTGAACTGTTCTTATTGTGTTTTATTTCGTTTTCATCGTTTGGACAAGATGGTTTGAAAACCCTAGCGCGCGAAGGGGGGTTTTCCCCCATCCGGTTAGAACTAAATAAAAATGAGGGCTCCCTCTCTTCCACGATTTCGCGGTTTAGTTGTTTCTTATTATTTTCGCTTTGATTTGGGTTATTCGTTGTCGTCCACAATTTGTTGAAAGCTGCAGTGTATCCGTACTCCGTTTTTCCAGCAACTCTGCAAATAGCGCCCAACTTTCACGAGCTTTATGCGCGAACGATGATGCCGTATATTGCTCCAGAAGATTGAAATGTCTAACACGGTGTGTCGTGGCCAACGCCGAACTGCCCCAGCAGCCAGTTTTTCAATTTTTTTATTTGGCATATTTGGCGTATCTGGCAAATCTGGCAAAAAGTGTTTGGTCCAAAGAAAAGTCTTTCTTCTGACTTCCCCGGCCAGTTTTCCAGCGACGGTCTTCCCACCATGGTGCCCCCGCATTGATCACGCAGCAATGGTTGTCGAACTTTGGGTTTCCTGGTAACGTATTCAGCGATAGTACTTTCGCTGTTTGAGAGCAAGGCCTATTCCGTCCAAGAACGGAATTTTGGAGAAGGTTTTCTGCATCGAGGTCGCCAACGTATGATCGTGGATGTCCATTCTCGGCCGGCTGTCTCTTCCGCTATATGTGGAATTAGTCGAGCGCATATCCGCAGAGCATGTGCGACCTTATGAACTGCGCATTTTGAAACTATTTCTTGGCAACTGAGTCTTCTTTGGTCATAAATACTCGAATTGTATTCAAGCAATGAGTAAACATCCGCCTTATTGGCTTGCCGGAATGGACGTTGATTCTAAGCTTGACGTTATTTGACCAACACGCATTGCGCACCACAATACTTCGTATGAACATGTGATTCATGAAGTACTGAAATAATTTCCAGTCCACACAGAAACGACACCAAATTGCGTAATGCCTTCCGTACACAAGAGACCAGAAAATGAAGTGTAGCTGTGCCGCGGAATGGCAGATGCATCGACGACGAATATCTGAACGTTATCTAGCATGCTGGTTCGAGTATCTGCGTTCGCTCTGCTACGTAAATTCAACAAACGTCGTCAACCGCGGTCGCCGGAAAAAACAGGCTGTTGTAGTGTTAATCCGTTATTTCTGACGCGGCAAACGGCAGAGAACATAGTGAACTGTCTACCATTTCAAAAGAGCCATGCAGAGAAATCCCCCCGTGAGATGGAGTTCTTCTCTTTCGCAATTCCTGTTTCGGTTTGCAGAGCAAGAGATGTTGAGCGACATTGGAAAAACACGACAAGTTCGTCGGTTTTCTTGATCTTTGTTGCATATTAGACAGTTTTACAGAAACGTTGTCAAGCTCGCGTTTTTGAGCACACGTCCGACGCTCGGTTCCACGTAACCAAGCCTAGTCCTTCGGTGCCACGGGAACCCCTGGTGCACCCTTTGGTGTCCGTGAAACGTGTCGGGTGGGAGCGGGAAAAGGCGGTAGAGGTGGGGTTTTTTGTTCAGTGAGTGTAGTAAAACTAATCTTATTATTGTTGCGATAAAGAGTAACAAATGCAGACTGCGTTGCAGAACAAATCCATAATCTTCGTATTAGAAGCTAGAATATTAGCACATCGTGTATGTTCTGCCGCTTTGAAGAGGGTCTTTCAATGTGGATTTGTTTGCGCGCAGTGCCACCTCGATGCTGCCCATACCCCTATCCTCCCACAACCAAACTCCTATGGATTGTCCATCTTGTCGCTTCTTGTGGTGATCGAAAGGACTTTTTCTCGAATTCATTCAGTCCCAATCGCGCCGATCCTTCAAATGATTGCGGTATTTGAACGGATAGTTTGGGGATCAAGAGGAAGGCACACCGTGGAAGGAGATCGTTCAATTTGTTGTGCATGGTTTGCAATGGCGTGGCAACGCGTGTTCGCTGGCCTCAGCATCAACATTTTGAGCCATTCGGAGCGATGAATTTCTTCCGGTTGTGATGGCGCCCTCTAGTATTTGACGAGCATGATTTGTAGTGATGATTGAACGGGAGCTCATCCCGCACAATCTATTCTCAAGTTGCACAGAGTGAGCTGCCAAGTATTGGTAAAAAAACGTGCTGCAACGATTGTCTGGGATCTTAAATGGAAAGAGGAGACTTGGAAGGATGTACACTCAGCTGCAGACCTCTTGTTGCACGAGACTTTGCGTGAAATTCCTTTCTGAACAACTTGTTTTCAGGCTGAAGGAGCATTGAAATTGCGATGGATTCTGCTCGAGGCCTGCTGACTTTTGGTTGGGATGCCCGATGTTCGCAAAACGACATTCCCAACTCCTTTTATCAAACTGTACACCATAATACAAACAAACCAGAACTGTACGAGGAGCTATCACCAACATTCAACAGGTCTTTTTCCCCGTCTGTGTGTTCGCTACATCGTTTGTCGTTGGAATTCACAGTGTCCACGCCACGTTCGAGTCGTCGGAGATGGGCACGGTTGACGCTTGCTTTTCGCCTTCGAGTTCGGTTCTGATACAGAAGTTTGTTCACATTTTAAGACTGCTTTCACAAACAAACGACCATCGCGCAAACAATCAATTTTACCAGGAAAACAAGTCTTGGGACGCAGTTTGCCAGGAACTGGGGCCCTCACACGTCCCCACTTGACTGGAGAATCAACTCAACCCCGTCACAATCCGTCAGGAAATCCGTCACAACAGTCCGTTCAGACGGGACTCACGCAACCACATATCCCAAAACTGTTCCTCCAATCGTCCTAAATTTCTTTCGTTTTAATTAAATACTCTGCAAAAAGAAATGCATACCACTGACTTTTGGACGTCTGTCCCGTATACTTTGCCGGTCATTGCGATCGCCGGAGAAGTTTTGACCGGCAAGTCCACGCTTCTCAATGCTCTTTTCGCGAATCCGCTGTCGGATATGAAGATGCGCAGCACAACGATGGGCGCCCGTCATGCACCGTGAAGACAGATCCACCCATTTCCTGCCAGCGGATCTTGAAAACATTTATGCTGCAGTTCCGCGTTCCGCCGATTTATAATTTCGAGGGTCACTGTACCGACGCCGGCTCGAGCGCCGACCCAGAATATTCGTTCATCGATCTTCCGGGGCTTAATGACCGCGAGACGGATGCCCAGGTCCGCGAGTGGATGCGTTCGTCGTTCATGCATTTCAATTGCGTCGTTTTCCTCACGGACTTGTTCAACCGGAATTCGGAGCGGCTCTTGCTTGAAGAGATTCTGCAGTTGATTCGCGACGTGGAAGACAAGTACGGCAAGCATCGCGGTGGTGTGTGTCTTGAGCAAGTTCGACGACGACTCCGAGGAGCGCATGGAACTGTTTGCGGAAGTTGAGCGCTCCATGCGGTCCATGGTCGCCGACTGGGACGAGCGGGTTGAGAACAACCTTCTTCGATTCGTTCGTCTCAGTGCGCAGAAAGCGTATCTCGTGCGGACGGCGCAGTGTCGACCTTCCAGCGTCCTGCAGATGACGCACAGAGCTTCGAAGCCGGTTGGGTGGCGCTGATGGGGAGGAGTTGCTGCGTGCGTCGTACTGGTCGGAGTTTGCGTCTGCATTCCACGATGTCCTGTTGGCACCGCTCATGCGTGTCTTGGGAGACGGTATTGTGTCGATTGTGCGCTCTTTTGAGACGTCCCTGTCGTCTGTGGCAAAGGATGATACCGCAGCGTGTCGCGCAAAGTGGGATGCACTCTGGACCAAGGTGGTGGATGCGCTGCAATCGGTGACTCGATTGGACCCCAACTTTTGTGCCCCTGCATGCCCGCTTGCCGATTTGTTTTCCAAGTGGGCTCGATCGTGCATGATGTGCGCGCAAGATCTCGATTCCGTCCACAATGTTCTTGCTGAATTGTGGCCATTCCTATCGTCGTCGCACAAGGACGCGATTGTGACATTCCTGAAGCTTGACGTGCACCAAACGTGCACACGGCTCTTGGTCGAATCGCCCGTGGACACCGCACGCACGTGTTTCCTGCATGTCGCGCATTTCTGGCGCGCGGTTTCGTCTGTCGTTTCTGTCGACATGGCGCTGGCTACAGACCTCTTTCCGGAATCGCTGCTGATGTGGGTCCGGAAAGTCACTTCCAAGCAGTTTGCCGCTGCGTGGTTTGACCACGGGCTTGAAGACGTATGCCTCGAATGGTCGTCGGCGTTCTTGCCGCACGATCGCATCCAAATATCCATGCTGAAGATCCAGCAACTGTCGCTGCGCACGGACTTCGTTCTCAGTCTCAAGAAATTCTTGCACATGCACCCCGCGCTCCTTGCCACCCACGACCATTTCCTGGCGGCCATGGAACTAGCGGTTCGACAGGAAGGGCCCGTTGTGGAACTTATCCGTTTTCCAATTTCAATCGAAACTCTTACAATGGGAAATGCAATTTCTCGAAACAAGCGCCGGCGAGTTTCCTAATGCCGTTGATCGCTCGACCGGATCTGCAGTCGTGATTCCAGACCCATCCTCACACGAACTCTCGGAGTTACGACTCCGACGTGATCGTTTGGAACGGAACAATCCCCCAACATCCGTTTATTTGGAGTATTTTCCTGTATTTCTCACGAAAGAACTGTTGACTCAAGATCGTCTCTTGCTTCAGAAAATCGCTGCGGATGTCGGTCAGTCATCAGAAATGCAAAAACAATATTTGGATTACGTTCTTGCCTCCCACTACAACTCTGCACTTGCGATCGTAGCGGCCAATGCCATCAGTGTCCTGAATTGCCTTCCAACGTTTTCCTTCAGCGGTCTGGACTTGCATGGTATTCGAGTCCCTCGAGCTGATCTTTCGGGTGCACTATTGTATTCTGTTGACTTCACAGGAGCGGATTTAAGTGGTGTTTCGTTTCTTTCTTCATGTTTAGGACAGGCGAATTTGCGAAATGCTAATCTCGAGAATGCCGAATTTGCAGATACGCTGTTCAAGATTCAGAACTAACTTCGCCATGAGCATGGATGGGAGGCTGATGATTGCGGGCGGTTATGACAATCTCGTGAAGGTCTGCATTGCGACGGCGGGTGAAAGTGTGCGCAAGTTGGAAGGACATTCGCGCTATGTGAGCAGTGTCGCAATCAGCTCCGACATGGCATGCATCTTTTCAGGCAGTGATGACAAAACTGTTCGAATCTGGTGCGCTAAAACTTACGAATGCCTTCGGGTATTGACAGAGCATGATCATTACGTAACATGCCTGGTGGAGAGTGCGGATAATCAGTTGGTTTATTCCGGTAGCTATGACGCAACTGTTCGGATATGGGTTTCACGAAGTGGTGAATGTCTTTTTGTATTGCGAGGTCATACGTCCCCAGTAACGACTGTTGCTGTGAGTCCAGATGCGCTATCTGTTTACTCAGGAAGCAAAGATCACACAGTTCGAATGTGGTGTGGGGAAGACCGGGGTGTTCATACGAATGTTTGAAGGGCATACGAATGAAGTGACCACAATTGTGGTATCTCTAGACGGGATGCATATGTTTCCCGCTAGCAGCGACAAAACGGTGCGTATTTGGAATCCCAAAACTGGTGCGTGTGTACGAATACTCACAGGACACACGAGTCCTGTGACGAGTATTGCGTTGAGTGCCGACGGCAAACTTGTCTATACGGGAGGCTATGAAAGTACGGTACGTGGGTGGAGCAGAGCCACAGGTGAACGTGTCCGTTTGGTGGACGATCAAATAAGCAGTTCAAGTGTCACTTTGAAATCTGATGGAAAATATTTGCGGTCCCACTACAGGACATGGCATCCTCAAACTACGGAGTGTGTGCCAGTGTTGAAAGGATCCGCGAATTCAGTGAGTGTCGTGTCCTCCAAGGGCATGAGAATGGTGTTCGCAGTGTTGCAATGAGTGTTGACGGAGAATACATTTTCTCAGGCGGGGACGATGGTACTGTGCGTGTGTGGCTTGCGAAGAATGGTGATTCACTGGAGATTCAGCATGTGAAATCTCAGTACCCTGCCTCCATACGAAGTGCACCAACTGTTGGAGCCTTTACTGAAGAGCGTAGTATATACATTCGATGCAAGGCTGCGCGCCAGATGCTGACGTGGGGCCACTACGATTCGTAGGACTGATTGTCATGCAGCGTTGCAATGGATGCAGTATATCGCAGGCGGTAGTAGTGGCGTCCGTGGAAGTTGCGCTCATTGCTGGGGAGCGCCGAACAACGCACAGACACAAATGCATCTCGTCACTCGCGAGTCGTGTACCAGGCGCTCCATTCCATGTTACTGTAAGAAAGTTCATTCAGTACACATGCTTCATAAAAAATTACATTCAAGCACACAGATCTCCAAGCGTTCAATTCAGTTCCAACTCCTAACTCCAAAGCAAGGCAAGCCACTCCATCCCCGTCGCCGTCATCATCTCTTTGGGCTGGATGACTGTTGTTGCACCAGATTATTGATGGTGCTGCTGCTGTTGTTGTTGTTGTTCATCGGCGGCTGAATGGACTGCGAAAGGCGAGTTGCCAATCCCTCGATTTCATTATCAATCTCGTCGATCTCAAGTCCCAGCAGTTGCTCCTCTTCTCGTGCATCCAGCAACTCGAGTGCCTCTTTCAAATCGTGTTTAACCTCTGTAATTTGCTCTCGAAGCTGGACGTTTTCGCGAAACAGGGCGTCTCTGTCAGATTTCAAGGCTTCTATCTGAGTTTGTGCAGCCGCAAGCACCGACTCGAGATCTTCAATTCTTTCTTGTGCACCTCGCGAGTGCTCTCTCGCCTTTTCAATCACGGATCGGTACTTTGGAATGACACTCGACTTTAATCTCTCATACTCGTGTTTGTAATCGATTGCACCATGCAGCGTATGAACCGATAGCTCGGCAAGAGTGTCGTGTTGACTCTGGACCTGACTCTGACTCTGACTCTGACTCTGAACCTGACACTGACACTGCATGTGGGGATGGCTGCAAGTACTGCGATGAGTTCTCGGCACAGGCCGAACTGTGCCGCTCTTTGCCGGCGCCGTTTTCTGACTACTCATGGTTCGCAATGCAATCCCCTGCGACTTACTTTACCGACACACAGAAACACTCCCCCCGCCACCGTTTGTCTGACAGAGTGAAGAAGAACTCGCCGAGGGAATGGCTGAACGCGCCAAAATGATCTTCAGGCTCGTTTCGTCTTTGCTGCACATGCATCACTTGATACACAGATTTCCCGCCAAAGCAGCTTTGCGAACGTCCTTGTACGTTCGAGTGCATACAATAAACCATTCGAATTAAGGGTTTCCAGCAGTTTCGAGTCCACTGTTTGCTCGAGGAGGCAAGTATGGATTGGTTCCAGCAGGCAAATAGAAAGAACACAAAATGCAGAGATCGTGAAGCCTGCACCTTTCCCGTTCCTTTTTTAGTTACATCCTCCTTTCTCTCTCTCTCTCTTCCTCTCTCTAGAACATCTTCAGCATTACATACACTTCAATTCCTTTTCCAGCAACACCCCCTTCTCCACCATATCTGGATTTAGTTACCAAGTCATTCACTGCTTAAAAGAATACCTTCATTTCGCATTTATCGAATCTCTGCTCTCGCGCGTACTTTCTCAACCATGTTCCGACGCTCTCTGCTGCCGATTGTCAAGCTCTCGCCGTTCCAAGCGGGCAACCGTTTCCTGTGGAATGCGCCCGGTTCGCTGCAACCGTTCCAGCGGGCTTTTGCGTCGACGACGACAACGCGGTATGACAAAGGCAAGGAGGAACAGGCATTCCAGCACTGGCAAGGAGCGAAGAAGGACGTGAACTCTGCAAAAGAGAATGTCAAGGAGGCTGCTGCAAACATCGCGGACGATTTGAAGGAAAAATCCAAGCAAAACTTCGACACCACCCGTGGAGACAACGACATCCGTGCAGGCAAGTTCAATCAGGCCAAGGACAACTGGGATGATGTCCGCGAAGACGCAACCCGTGCGGCGCATCAGGTGAAGCGCAAGGTCTCCAACGCAAATGACAAGGCAACTGACGCAGCGCAGGATATCAAATCCGCTGCCTCTGCGACTGCCGAAAACGTCAAGCAAAGCGCCGCGGGGGCATTTGACAATGCGAAAGACGCTGCCTCGAATGTAGCCCAGAAGGCAAAGCAAAAGGCAGAAAACGTCGCGGAAGCTGCAGCGGATATCGCGGAACGTGCCACGGACAAGGCACAGGGAACTGTGGATGCCGCAAAGACCATGGCGGCTCGCGCAGCGGACAAAGCTGCTGATGTCAAGGAAGACGTGAAAGAACGCGTTGCAGACGCAAAGGATTCAGTAGTTGGTGCTGTGCAAAATGTTGCTGCGAACGTATACGAAGCTGTCAACCACGGAGTTCCGCGCACCACGAAAAAGGCCATCAAGCAAGGTGCGGAAGTTGTAGAGCGCGTTGCTGAGCGCGTTAAGGAGGCTGTGGACAAGAGCAGCGACAGCGGTCCAGGAATCCTCGATCGCGCAAAGGATACTATTTCCGGCATGTTCCGCAAACCGTAAGGTGTCAGGCGCAATGCGTAAGGCGTGTTTCTTTCAAAGGCATTTCTCATGGCTGATTTAGTAAAGACCCTTCTCTTCACATACCACACATATTCATGTGATTTTATTGACCATTTTCATCGAAGGACAATTCTCTCTTTGTACAGTACATTCGCAATGATTTTCAAAAAAATAATTAACCAAACAACCAACAAGCAAACAAACAAACAAACAAACACACACAAAAAAAACTCATCGAGTATACGTTCATGAGCTCTCTTTTGCCATATTCGAGCTGAAAGTTGACAGCCCTGCTTTGTGTAGATCGAGTCGAAGCAGCGCAACAATCTCCACTAGCCGTCTTTCCCGTTCCCTCAGTGCCTCGTTTTCGTCTTCGAGTGAAGATACTCGGTCTCTGAGCTTGCGGATCGCACGATCGCGTTTTTCAAGCATTGCCGCTTCATCTTTCCGCGGAGCAGCAGCAGCGAGTGGGGCTGCATTCTCTATTGATACAGGTCCAAGAGACTCATTTGTTGTCCATTTCCCACCTTGGAAAGTAAGCTTTGGACCACCGTCACCAAGCTGGATATCAATCGCATCATCGCAGGACGGAAGCGCATCCACATTCACAAGCACCTGGTTCGATGAAAGGCGACCGGCAAAGCCTCTCTTCTTCTTCACGATCTCGAATGACGACATTTATTCTTCTCGTCTTCTTTCTTCCTGTTTTTGTGTGTGCAACAAGGCGAAATTGCTGCTTGTTGGGAGCTGCGTCAAAAGAACAATTTATAATCTGACGAAAAACAAAAATGAAAACACCGCAGCAGAACCGCGGATTCCAGGAATCCCTTTGTCCCTGATTAGCCCGAATCTGATTCAACGGTTGACACCTTTGCGTATCACCGTTGAAACATCTGTCAATACGATTTTCCTACCGTAGTCAAGTCCAGATTTTCTTCATTCTTCGCTTTTTGTTTCTCCTTTGAATTATTTTCGATTTGTCTGATTTTTTATAATCGAACCCTCAAGCAGCACCTTTCATCAGAGACAAAACACGTCTCATGGCTTCATAGAGGGGAACTTCCCGACAAAACCAAACTGGCCATGCCCAAAGATGCCGAGAACCAAGAAACGCGTTGATTCCCCTCTCGTCGCAACTTGCCGAGCAAGCTGATGATCATCAAATCACGGAGATGTGGTCGAGCGACGTTCAATTTTGAATGTTGAATCGAATAGGGGAGTATGTTGGTTGCGATGGCCCTTTGATGCAGAGCAATCTGCATTGAAGAGTTGGTGCTTGCCCTAAATTGGATCTGTCTTCGATGACAACTTACCCGATGATGACCAATAATGATGCCAATTTTGGTGAGCGCCTACATTGTACACTGAACATGCATATCTACAAATGGACATGCATATTCAGTCTTGCATCCCGTTGCCGGGAAGGGGATCGGCCCCAACACGCCTCACGGCGCTCTTCAGATAAATGTTCCCGCGCTCCGTTCCCAATCTCGATCAATCGGTGAGCCACTTTCTCAGCGTGACACGTTGTTCCTGAGAAGGGTGCATTTTGATTCTGACGGCCTTAGCAGCAGGCGCTTTCGTGTCCTCAGTTGCAGCGATTGATACAACGGGAGATACGAGAGGAAGAGGCGGTAGGCGCAGTGACACGTGGTCTCTTAGGAGGTCTGCGGGACCTAGGAGGCCCTGTATCACGAATTCCTGTGAAACAAACGTGCTGGTGTCGGCCACTGTTGACCGTGTCTGTTTGTGTATACTTCCCCGTATGCATGACAATGGGGTGTTATTATCGTTCATCGGCTGCCATTGCATCAACACTTATCATAGCAAGTTCTAGTTGATGCTAGCAGTGTTGCATCACATCAAACCCTTGAGAGCCGAAAATATAAATGGCCATTTTTGTTGTTGTACATTCTATTTGCGTGCATTTTTGTGTGCTTGTCGTTTTGGAGATCAGTCTTCAATTTTCCAACTCGCGATCGTTGCGGGTAACCAACCGGAATATGGAGAGCATTCGAAGGGTGATTCGGAAGAGGCCCGTGCTGTCTCTTGTCTTGATAGGAGTTGCCAGCTATGCTGTCGGTGTGCTGTCAGCCTCAAGTCGTCGTAGTCCATCGCAAGCCGCCGGACGAAGAAGCCTAAAGGAGTCTGCAGACAACAGCAGCAGCAGCAGCAGCAGTAGTAGTAGTAGTAGTAGTAGTGGTGGTGGCCACTCATCTAGCTCCAGTCCGTCTGGTTCCGAGGCTGCAACCGCTGCTGCGCTGGCCGCAGCTCCCGCGGTCTGCACTACGGCTGTTTCCGTCCCTTTCCCAAAGTCTCTGGTGGTCGACGCTGTCGTGAATGCAGTGCTGTTTCCATCAACGAAGCTGGGCGATTTGTTTTCCTTGGGAGCCCGACAGCGCATTGTGGTCCTGACGTGCTCTGTTCATGCTCCAGAGTTTGAAACTCTTCTGCATGCTCTGTTGCCACTTCCAGTGTCTTCACACGATTCCCAAGCTCCTCCTCCTCCTTCTTCTTCTTCTTCCTCCTCCTCCTCCTCCTCATCTTCGTCTATTGCTGCTGCTGGTAGTGGTGGATCTGTCCCGGTCCTTGTGGTTGTCCCAGACTCGGCATATGCAGTCTATGCACGAGGTGCACTGCTGAAGGGCCACAAGATCATTGCCGACATCACTGGGCAAGTTCGAAACGCTCTTGGAGTCCCCAAAAAGGCTACAGCTGCGGTGTTCACGGTTGCCGCAGACCACATCACGGACATCCGCATCCACTTTTGAATTTCCCTCAAGTTCTCTAGTCTGTAGCGTCCGGGACATATTAAAAAATCAACAACAAGACAAAACAAAACAAAACAAAACCGCTCGTGAAAAGACGACAACAAGCAAACGAAATGAGAGTTCGGATTTGTTCGCTTAGCAACCCAAGGTGCGGAGCTGTTTAGGTGGAATGCCCCAAATTGCTCAGACGCTAATTTTGGGACGCTATTTAAAGCAGCAGCCTCCTTTGTTTTTTTGTTTTTTCCTTTCCCACGCGATGTCAGTGTACGTGACACCCTGCCACGCTACGCAAGACGTATGACATTTCCGCCACAACTCCTTTGATGCTGGGCGCGCGTCTATTCCACAGCCGGGTGTCGTGCGGGAGGAGAGCCAAGTCCCACTCGACAAGAGGCGTGTGATTGCGGATACATCAGCAGATCTGCAACCTGACGACGGACATGCATCGCAAGCTTGCAGCAATCCATGCGAAGCTCGGAGGAAACACGGTGTTTGCATGTTCACAGCGTGCATACCGGAATGATCGCGATTGGAATGGTGCGTGCAACAACATTTATCTCAAGAAAGCCGGCAAGGCGTGTTGCGGCCTATCCCCCTCTTCCAGTCCATGGCGACATGGCCCGGGTTGCAGCATTTGATTACGCATGACTAGCAATGGTCATGCGTACTCAGTGGACAATGTTGGCGAACCGCAACTCAAAAAAAGAGAACGCCGAACTCGGAAGAGATGCCTGTGCTGCATTCCGACCGTAGATGGCGCTGTAGCCTCAACCGCCCACGCAAGCAGTTTCCCGCTGTGGTCGTTAGTCGTTACAGTACGCATTCCCAATGCGTCGATTTCCCCGTTTTTCTTTTAAAAAATAATAATAATAAAATAAATTATAAAAACGTTTCAGCACTGAGCCGTGTTTTTCACTCCCCGTGAATATTTAAAACATAGCCATTCCTTCCACCGAAAAAAAATAATAGCAATATCCATAGAGACACAGCATGACTCGTGTTTCTCCGACTCCGTCTTCGCGGCGGCCACTGACGAGTCCCAATGCAGCAAACACGCCAAGCAAGAAACCAGTGTCGCAACCGGTGTCGAAACCTGTTGCAGCATCTCGTCCAATCGCTCTTGATTCGAATATTAATATTGATTCGAAGACGGATCCGAGCACCAACATTGATTTTGGCGCCAATGCAACGTCTCCGGTGCTGTATCGCTTTACCATTGATCTTCAGTCCATCACACTTACACATTCGCACCTAGCAGTTCCACAACCTAATTTATTCGTGTATTACCAGTATCCTGCATTCGGCACACATTCTCCGTTGCGATCGACGCCAGTTGTGGTTCCACGGTCTTCAACCTCGCCCACTGCGCTTCCAAATGCCTTTTGCGCTTACGAATTCTCTACCGCCCCGCACATGCTTTATCGGGTCCTTGCGAGGACCCCACTGATCGTGCGTGTCTTCCACAGAGACGAGCTTGCGCAGGATACGCTGATTGGATATGCGGCTGTCCCACTCGTGCAAGTCCTCGAAGTCTCGCAGCATTCGTGCATTTGCGAAGCAGTCGTCTGCTCGTTCGAAGAGAAGAAAACGGCTTCCGCTCATGAGACGGAAGACGAAGAGAGAGTTGCGAAAGTCGGCGTCTTGTCTGTCGCATTGCATCTTGAAACGCTTTCCAAAAGTCTCGGCGGTCCTATTCCCAATTCTACCGTTTCCGCTGCATCGCAACTGCCAGCGCCACCACCACCGCATCCTCCTTCTTCACCGTCGTCGTCGCCAGAGTCTGCTGCATCTGCGGTTGTGGGTTCAACAAAGTCAAAGATCGATGCACATGCCAGCTCCCGTGAGCGACAACCTGTTTCCGAATCCGAGTCAAAACCGCTGGCAGCAAGCGAAAGCTGGCCGGGAGAAAAACGGGCACACGAGAAGAAGACAGAATTGATTGGTGGAGACGCGTCGGAGGAAGCACTATCGGCAGTGCGATCTACTGCGGAATACAGCGCGGCGTACGACTTGGAAGTATGGAGAGTTGAGCAAAAATCGTTGTTCCTCACGCGACTCCACGCCCTTGAAAAATCCCACTTGGCAGAGCTCAGTGCAAAGTTTGCCACATTTGAAACGTCGCGACTTGCCGAGCTGGATGCTTTGGAAAAAGATTTGAAATCTCGTGCGTCGCTGCTTGAAAAGCGAGAGGCAAAGCTGGTTGCAGCAGAGGCAGAAACCAAGAGGAAGAGAGCCGAGGTGGACGGATTGGTGGCGAAAATGACTACGGAATGCGCAGAGCGCATTCGAAGAATGAAGGAGGAGACAGAGCATCGGATGGCGCTTGAGCGCATGCGCAGCTCTGAGGCACAGAAGGAGAAGAAGGAAGCGGTGGCAAAGGCCGAAGCGCTTGCTGCAAAACTCGATGCGCTCATGGACGAGCACACCAAACTTCGGAAAGATGTATACGCTCCCGCGAATGGATCCATCGAAGCAAGGCTTGCAGAGCAGACCAAGAAGGCCGATCGGTACGAGGCGAAGTACAAAAAATACAAGGAGTTGTACGTGGAACTCAAAGCTTCGTTTGGGGTATCTGCCCTGGTTTCTTCGTCGGTTGGGCCGTCTGCCGGCTTCTCTGCAGCAGCGCAGGGTCCGAATGTCGGCGCGCCGCCGACAGCGATGAGCGATGCGGAGGGAGAAAGGGGAATTGACGGTCTTGAAAAGAGAATTTTAATGGCTTCGGAGAGAGAGCTCGAGGAGGAGCAAGGTACCCTTGCAACACTGAAGCAGATGGCTGCTGTCATTCTCCAAAACCAATCTCTGCAGCCTCGCCCGCAGCAACCACAGCCACAACCACAACCACAACCACAACCACAACCACAACCACAACCACAACCACAACCGCAACCGCAACCGCAAGTGCAGCCACAGGTGCAAGCAAGCCAGCAGACAGAGCGGTTCGAGAATGCAGTCAGCAAGAAATCGACGAGCAGCGAAGTCGAACGCCTGCAAAAAGAGCGAGAACGACTTCTTGCAACTGGCGTATATACGCTTGACGACTATGTCATTCGAAGACTTTCTTTGCAAATCCAATCTGCAAGTGCCTAGTCCTGCGGCCGCCTGCTCTCCAACAGGTAAACGCATGGCCTAATAATAAAATTTAAAAATAATAATAATAATAAAAGACTGAGCGTGAAACGGCTGTAGTCTCCAGCGGAAAAGCCTTTCATGCTTGCGTGAATGTATGTAATGCAGAGAGTTAGGACGACAGATGAGAAAGAATTCTTTTCTTATGTAAAGTGAAAAACGGGAAAAAAACCAAGGAAAAAACAGTTTGTTTCTCTGTTTGAAAGGTTTTCTTCTCGGGGTGCGTGTTGAATAGTGGATTGTGAATTGTGAGAGGCGCAGAGATGTCCTATAGTGCCTTGGACGGCAGCAGTACGAGTAAGCAGGGTGGTCGAGGCCGAGGCGGCCAGCCCGCGAATGGGTCAAAGTACTCGGCTGGAGGGTGGGGGGAGTCCACTGCGACGACGGGTCACTATGAAAGTTCGTACCAGGCGTCGTCGGGGGCATCGGGATCGTCATCGGCGGCAGCTTCGGCGGTTGGGCATAATCCTGCTTCGGACTTTGTGTCGCAGCAGGTGCAAAAGATCCTTGCGCTGTCGAAAAAGATTGAAAATGAAAAGACTCCGGAGGGCATCCACAGCTACGTGAGCCAAATATCGGCGTGTGCGAATGCATCGCGATCAAAGATCGAGGCGTCAAAGGGGCTTCATCAGGTGTCGCAGCGTGTGCAACTTGAGCTGGAGGCAGCTTTGGCAAAGTCTACGGCTGCAGCAGGTCGTGCGTCCGATCGCATTAAGCGAGAGTCTGTAATGCTTCGGAACCAGATCTCCCAGCAGCAACACCAGCTTGATGTCGAATCGGGACAGGGTCGCACACAGAGCAGCTATGCGGGGCAGAGCCAAGCACAAGCTCAAGAAAGAGTAATGCTTGCAGACGAGCTGTCGACTAACGAAAAGCTCATCGAGGAGCGCGATAGGGAACTCGCAGACATTGAAGCGGCGATCTACGACGTGAACTCCATCGTCAAGGATCTTGCTGAAAAGGTGCACGCACAGGGTGATCAGATGGATCTCATTGAGCACCAAGTGGCGAAAACAGCAGGAATCACAACCAAGGCTGCAAAGGAACTGGACGCTGCATCGGAATACCAAAAATCGGCAAGAAAGAAAATGTGCTGCTTGCTTGTCATCTTTGTCGTCATTGGAGCGGCGATTGCAATCGTCGTTTTTGGAGTCATGAAGAAGTAAACAATTCACGAAAATGCTGTTTTTTTTTGTTTCGGGATACTCTCTCTTCTCAGTCTTCTCGGATACTGTACCAGTACTTCCCTTGGACAAAATGAATACAGTAAGATTGCATAAATAACAAAAAGCAATAACAAACCAGCAATATAAAAACAGCAAGAAGGCACACACATTCTAATTCGAAGCGTTTCGTTTGGCCCCGCATTCGCTGCAAAACTTGGCAAAAGCAGTCGGAAACGGAAAATTGCATTCGTGACAAGCACTTTCCGGAGTTCGAGACGAGTTGAGAGACGAACGGTGAGATGCATAGTCATAGAACTTGAGACTCTCCACATCGCGTACGGGAGACTGGTCACTCCGTGGAAGACAAGGAAGATCATCGATCTCTGACAGGTCTTGCATTTTCGGTTTGGGGCTTGCTGCTGCCGGTATCTTCCTGGGAGACCTCGATTCCTTTGCGGCAGCTTTCTTCATTGACTCTCCGGCAACGGAGGACGCATTCATATTCTGCGATTCCGAAATGGAATGTGCAGAGCCGCTTTCTGAAGGTGGTGCAGGAGAAGATGCAGTTGCCGGGGACGCTTTTGGCTGGAAAGAAGAGGCACGCTTCGCCGGCTTTTCCTGTGTACACAAACGATGATGGACTTCGATTCTGTCTCGCGCAAAAGTGCGTCCACACCATTGGCACGGAACCAGGAAATCATTCTCCGGAGGCGTCGGGGCTCTTCCAGCTTCTGCACTGCGGGACCCGCACTCACCAGAGGATCTCAGCGAATCGCCAGAGATTGGCGACGCGGCTGCGTGAATCGCCGCAATATCATCTTCATCGCCAAACAGCTGAAATGTGTCTGGTGACGGCGGTTCTTTTCCGGGATGTCGCTTTCTCCACACTTCTTCACAGCCATTCTTCCAATGAATGGGAATGCTGCTTCTTCCGTACATCTTTCCACACGAAGGGCACAACACCGTAATTGGACCCTTCGCTTTTGCTCGTCGCATTTCCCTCTCTTCTTCGTACGCGTCCATCCGCGACGTGTTTTTCGAACACGTCGCAACGTGCGCAACGCACGTCTCCATCTCGAATCGCCGCTTGCAATGCGGACACGCAACGCGTGTAACTTGTTCATAGGTCTGGCGAGCAAGATCCGTATATGCTTCAAGCTGCGCCCTCGAAAGCTGCTCACTGAACACCGTTTCGATCCTAGCTCCATCGGTTTCCTCCAGCGACGCACACAGTTCTGGATCGAGCTGCTGCAGCACCACATCCACTCTTGGAACTTTTGGCTTCAGTTGCATTGGAATCGCACAGATCCGCTTTTCGTGCTTGTCCTTGCATATGTACAAGTGCCGTCCAAGCGAATGAACGCCAAAGCCTCGGCAACAGTAGTGGCATGTAAGCAACACCGGCCCGCCACTCACGGGGCTCCTTCCCCCTCCCCCACCACCGGTACTAGCGCTGCTACCATCACTACGGCTGGCGCTTGTGCTTGTGCTTGTGCTTGCAGCATTGAGGGAACCGACAGGCCGGTGTGAAACAGACATGGAGACCTTCTTCGTACCGTTGCACGAGTCCAAATGACGCACCAACGCATCCACGTTAAACGACCGCCCGCAGCCCGTACAGCGGTTAAGGGCCGCGTGCGCAAAAATCTCGAATGCTTGGTCATTGTACTCCTGCATTTCAGCCTTGTTCTTCACGGACAAAGGAAGCGAAAGCGGCATTTCTGGAGGAGACTGGCGCATCAGTGCAGGCAATCGAGACTGTTCCAAAACGTACTTTTCCGCACATTTTGGAAGATGCAGCGGCAACGAGGCCGTTCCAAATGACTTTCCACACAAATGACATATCGGAGTTAATGGCGGTGCACCCGGCCCACTGCTCATTCGACCGCAACAAAACAGAAAGATACAAAAAAAGCAATATATATATGTAATAATAATAATAACAGGAATAAAGTGAAATGAAAAAGAGTGAAGGAACAATCATTAAAAGCCATTAGGAAGGTCGATCGACGATTGGGTGGAAGGACGTTCCAGGGTTACAGCAGATTGCTGCGTGACAGCAGCTGGGGGGCTGGCGGCAGACGATAGATATAGCTGTACTCAACGTTGCGAATCACGCAGGATCGGACTGCGGGATTGCCTGTGGCGGGGGCACGATCGGTGCGGCAATGGTTCTTCGCCTGGACAGAAGCCAGAACGAAACACCGAGAAGCGCAACACCTGTCCATATCCAGTGGCGTGAGCAGTTGTTTCGGAGCCAGTTGCGCGTGCATGACACCCAGCCATTATCCGCGGAAGAGGATGTAAGAGCTTTGGTGCCAACTGCATGAGAGTTGTGACAGAGAAGTTCTTGCGCTTGCGCTTCGTCCGCGAGCAAAACAACGCCTTCGGGGTGGACGACTGGCGCTGCTCCCACATCTTGTGCACCAACTGTGATCTCCGCAAGTCCTGAAGACTGTAGAGAACCAGAGGAGGTGCTCGTAAATGACTCGGACCGTCTATCGCGGTTCCGCTCAATCCACTCTCGAACGTATCCGCGCGTCTGTCCAGCATCCGAGCCAACCTGAATGAGTTCTTCGAGCTCTGCAAGAAGCGGCAGGAAGAGGTCCGTGGATTGCTTCAGAAACGAACGAAGACCTCGTCTTGGAAACAATTTCAACTCCTCCATGTACTCGAGAAATACTGACAACTTGTTACGCTCTTCCGAGGAAAAGACGCTGGTCATAGCTGCCATAGCCTGGACCGTCCTCCTCAGCTGGTCCGACAGCGAGTACGTCATCCAGTACCACGAAATAAGCGACGCATCCACGAACACAGCTTCTGACGATGCTTCTGAGTGAGCGATGAGGCGTCTGAATATTCCAGCACCTCTGCAACTCGATCCACATACTCGGGCAGTGTCGTACAGAATCCATCACGGGACGCGCCGTCAATGGCCTCATTATACTCTTGGCTTGCATACTTTGCAACATGTGGCTTGTACATATCCTCGCTGCAAACAGACCGAAACCACTCTTCGTTTCCAAGCAATGCAGAAACAGATCCCCCAAGCTCCGTGGTCGTACTGCTACCCCCACTGCTGCTGCTGATTGCTAGGACGCGACTGGCCACGAATTGCGAAAGCGTATCCACCGAGCCGTTCCACTCTGCCGCGGCACCCACAAGCTCGTGAAATCGCAGCGGAAGCACTGCAAAAAGCATTGGCTTTGGAAAGACCCGCACCATGTGGTCCCAAAAATCATTATACGCGCCAAGTGTTTCAGCGATCCGACTCAGCTCCGCGTGGACAAGTGCTAGAAATGCGCGGCTCGCATCCTCGAGCTTTGTAGCCCACTCATCCCGGATTTCAGGATCCAGAGAATCTGTCTCGTCAAGCAAGTCTAGCATCGCCGCCACAGACGACTGAAACATCATTAGAAATGAAACGCTGTCATTCACAAACCCACGTGCAGACTTCCGAGCCGCATCGTTCGGACCATCCAGGTTCGACGTATGATACGTTATCCGCTGTGCCGCATCTCGTAATCCATGCAATCCACCATCCATTCTCCGAGCTCTCCCCACTTCTCTGGTCCTCTTGCCTTCATCCTGCATCCTATGTGTGACTTTTAACGTCCGTTGCCCTTTATTTTACAATTCCGTCCTTTTTTTTTGACAACTGACATGCAGCAAAATAATAAAAAAACACGCGCCATCTGTTCGACAAATGACAACATCAAAACCCCCCGATTATGGATTCACCGGATTGCCATTTGCGGCTAATTTCCGATTGGGGTCCAAGTGAATTCGGAGCGTGGAGACATAGGCCGTTAAGATCTCGTTTTCCTTTCGAATGTCCGAGTGCAAGTGTGACAGGCTTGACAGTCTTCCTTGGGTCTGTTGCAACGTCGCAGTTAGTCGCTGCAACGACGTTTCAAGACCGGTTACCACCCTTTCCATCCCTCTGTTCTCTCCTCTCCCCCCCCCAAATCAACAGAAAACCAGAAGAAAAAAATAACAACAACAACAGCAAAAAAATAATAAAAATAATTGAAAATAAAAAATTAAAAAAAAGCAACAACAAAAATCGACAGTGTCACTGCGGAGTGTGAGGACAGCAGACGGAGTTCATTTTTTCCCTTCATATTTTCTTTCCGTTTGTCCTTCCTCTGCTGCTTGTCAAGCTTGTTCATTCGTTCTTTTATTATTATTATTTAATAATATAAATTATGGAAGGGGAGGAAGAGCCGAGAATTAGCTGGAGGAAAGCCATGGAGCGGCCAACGGATGCAGTGTTCCTCGCGGGGGGGGGGGGGGGGGAGTCGCCGTTTTGAAGTTACAAATCGAGTACGCCGGCATGTGAATGACAGCCTGAAAAAAAAAATCTCTTTTACTGCTTTTTGCCAGGCGAGCCAAGTTCGGAGTGCGGTTCGGTAAAGTCTGGACCCTGTGCAGAGTGACATTCGGGATGTTCCGGACACGAAGCCTGAAGCTGCGGATCGTGCAATGTACCTCGAGCTGGATCGGTTTGAGCGTCGCACAAAGGCATCTGCGAGAATCGTTCTGATTTCTGATGACATTGACTTTGCTGGAAAACTTGGCGATCTGGTGCACCAGGTCGGATACGAGGTCGTCATCATCGTGAATGGACATGCTTGGCAGGGGCTTCGAGAAGCGGAGACTCTATATTTTGACTGGAAACAAAGTTGCATCGCCGCTGTCATCAAGCATTGCGGATGTTGGTGCAGCAGGAGTGGAGAGTGGACCCGTCCAGCGATGCTCGGTTGCTTCACTGCGAAGCGCGCAATCATATGTTGAAATGCCCTAAATGCTCGAGCAGATTTTGAATCGGAGATCGACCTCCAGATACACATGGTTGAGAACGCGCACTTTTACACTTGCGCAGTATGCGGGAATCCCTTTTGACAGCGAGATTGCCCCTTTCCAGCCACGCTGCTTGCAACACTTCTCCGTGAACTCGTGAGCTCAAATTGGTCATCTTCCAGGTTCCATGCCCACGGAACGATACGGCTTTGCCTGTTTTTATTTGTAAACAACGCAACACAACCCGAAAAAAATTGGATTCTGAAGATCGCATGTTTCAGGTCAGGAACGGAAAATGGCCATTTGCGATGCCGTTGCATAGGACTCGCCCACAAAATTGGTGACGCTCCAGAACTTTTCAATCAAGACATGCAAGTGCGTGTCGGACACCTCTTCTCGTAGCCGCTTCCAACGACCTCTCAAATTCAGCGCAAGATCAATGACACTCACTTGCTTTCCAGGATTTGAGGAGTCCTTTCTGAGCCCCCTTCCCAGCTGCTGAACAAACACGATTTCAGAATCGGTCTGTCTTGCCAAGATAATGCAATCCACTCCAGGAACATCAAAGCCTTCGTTGATCATTTGGACCGAAACAAGGATGCGGATTCGCCCGGACACAAATTGCCGGAACACATCCATCGCATCCCTGACTTGGTAATGGGCCACTCCGCAGGAAATTCTGTTGGACGCAAACAGCCGTCCGCAGTGATTGGCGACTTCAATAGATGGCGCAAAGACAAGGACGCTATGCTTGGGTTCCAGACCCGAAATCAATCTGGAGTGCTCAAAATCGAGAAAAGCACACACAATCCGGTTTGCCACCGCGCTGGCGTGCGCATCCCTTGCAGCCACGTTCATCTTTCGAGAAGGGCCCTTCGGAGGTGCATAGTCTGCAAATTCTGGTCGCTTCCACAGTTCGGCATTTGAGGAGTCCAAGGATTTCAAAAAGTCCTGCACGGTAATTTTGCGGGACAGCAGAGGGTTGACCAGCTGACCGTACGTTGGGATGTCGCGGCCATCTCGTGCATCCAGCAGCGGCAAGAATTCGAGATACTCGACAGGGGGAAAGTATCCCAGATCCTTTGCGATGTTCCATGGCAAGTCGACGTACACAACACCAGCAAACAGAGAGCGCAGCCTTTCTCCGCGGGGATCTTCTCGATGGAACAACGTTGCGGTCATTCCAAGCATGTACTTCAGGCTGGGACTGGAAGCAAGTGTATCATAAACACGCCGGTAAGTCGTTGCCATGACGTGATGCACTTCGTCCATCACAACATGAGACACACGTCCTACAAACGATGCAGGAAGTCTATCGAACGACTGAAACAAACAAAACACAAACTGGACTTCTTCCAAATTCAAACCTGCAGACGCCGAAGCCGAAGCCGAAGCCGAAGCCGAAGCCGAAGCCGCAGCCGACGCCGTAGACGACCCTTCCATGAGCATGAACGCCCGTTCTGGATATCCCAGCCTAGTAAAATGATGCTTGAACTTTGCAAACGCAGCATCGCGAATGGCTCTCGTGTGCACAAGAAACAGAAACGCAAAAGGATGGACGTCGGTTCGGGAATTTTCCGCTCTTTGGGCCTCATCGCCTTCATTTAACAACTCTTTATCACCATCGCCGTCATCGTCGTCATCGTCACCTCTGCTATCGCCGTCTTTCGTTGCTCTGCGTTTTTGCTTGCTCTTCTCCGCAATTACTTCTGATGCAAGGGGTTCTTCAGCACACGAATCTTCGTTTCCGGGATGATCCAGAATCCATGAAGTAAGCTGGTCAACGGTTGCCAACGGTCCCAGTGCCAATGCAGCCTGGTGTGCGTCAGCAGTACCAAAACCGATGTTCACAAGCTGTGCCAGAACAGCATCGGTGATTCCAGACTTTGAGACCTTTTCCTTCCTGCGAATGGTGGTTGATTCCGCAGCATGCTTCCTTTGCCGTTTCTCTGCCATCCTGGATGACATTAGCTGATTTTTCCCAACGGAAAGAACAGCCGGCATTGCAAATTCGGGATCATCAAGAGAAGTTCGCAGGGATTCAATAGACTGTTGGATGTCAAGGACGGAAAGCACTGTTTTCCCGCATGCCGTCGCCATCACAAGTAGTCCAGTGGAATGCTGCACACGCAGACGAACATGCTGCATGTGCTGGAGCAGCTTCTCCTGGAGCTTCGAAGGCTGAAACAGACCCGAGGCAGACGCAGGAGGAAATGAAGGGTCAGTCCCTTGCAAGTCTTCTAGAGACAAGGCGTATTGCGAGTCTTCGCTTGCCACCGTCTTCACGTCGTCACCAGCCGTAGTTTCGAGCTCGAAATCCGCTGACAGCGGAATGTACGACAGCTGGCGCTTCCTGTACAGGTCTTTCCGGACGACTCCCTGCACGATGCGCTCGACATCATTGACGGAAATGGAGTCCTGTAACAGTCGATCGAGTATTTTCTGAACAGCTCGATTCATGCCTCCATTCTATGCGCACCAAGTCATCGCTTCCTTTTATTGTCAATGCCCCCTGGTAATGTGCTCTTTGTATATTTAGAAAAAGAAAAAAAAATAATAAAAAATTCAATTTGAATGTGAGTGAGGAATGAGCTTTAACGGTGCCTTTGAGGTTTTTCCGGTGGCCTCAAGTTGCGTTTTGTATTGTGCGCTAGGGCTAGCTAGGGTTGCTTCAAGTCCAGGGAATTTTCCTTTATTCAAATTTTCAATAGGTTTTTATGTATGTTTTATTCTGCATTTATTTTAATTACTATTACTGATTATTATTATAATATTATTTTTGGCATTGTGTTGTTGTGATTGCTATTGCACGACGCCGCACACATTGTATATACGGAGATTTTTTTAGCATCGTCTCTGGAGCCGCTCGCGATTGATAGAGCCGCTCGTGTGCGACGTGTGAGTTTTCCTTCTTTTCCTTCTTTCTTTTCTCCTTCTAATTGGTGATTCGATAGTCGGAAATGGCGGAAATGGACGATTTGGATCTTGGGGATCTTGATTTTACGTCGACTTCGCTGAGCACGCTTGAGACGGACTTGGCGTCTTTTGACCAGAACGAGTTGGTGTCGCGCGCGCTATCGGAAGGCCGTGATTTGAGAAAGTATGCGTCTGAGATTGAAGATGAAATGCATGAATTGGAGATTGCGAGTGTGGACGACTATGTTGCGGTGTCGGACCACATTGACAAGTTGCACACGCACATCTCGTTATGCGACTCTGTGCTGCAGCGGATGGAGAATGTGCTGGGAAAGTTTCAATCGGATCTCGGCTCCATCAGCGACGAGATCCAAGTGCTGCAAGATCGCGCACTGATGATGTCGATTCAGATGAAGAACAGACAGCACATTGGATCGCAACTATCGCAGCTTACAGAGCAGCTTGTGATTCGTCCGGAACTTGTCAGAGCGATAGTAGAAGAGGAAGTGGATGACCGGTATCTCGATGCGCTGATTGAATTGGACAGGAAACACGTGTTTTTCTGTACGGATCTCGTGGAACATTCAAAATCTGTGTCGGATCTGCAGCCTGAACTGGACAAGCTTATCGCGAAGGCGTGTGCAAAGGTACGGGACTTTCTGGTTGCACGAATTGTTGCGCTGAAGAAGCCGCGGACGAATATCCAAATGCATCAGCTCAGCACGCTTCTCAAGTACAAGTTTTTTGTCGAGTTCGTGCACAGACATCGCAGAGAAGATTGCTATGCGGACATTGTGGCCACGTACGCAGAGGTAATGTCCAAGGTGTATTCTCATAATTTCAAGACATACTGGACTGCGCTGATTAAGCTCAAGGCGAAAAATGCCGCAGTTGCACTCTCGATGTCGGATCTCGAAGGAAAACTGAAGATGATCGATGATGAGGAAACGCCACCCATTGTGCCGCCAACCGGCCAGTCGCTTTTTGGATCTGGGACCTCGTCGAGTAGCGCACTTCCTTTTGAAGTGCTGTACAAGTCCGCGCATGCATTGCTCGTGGACACTGTCACCTCCGAGTATTTGTTTCAGTGGGAGTTTCTCGCAAAGGATGTGCAAACAGACGCGGTATTTTTGCCGTCATTTGAGATTTTTGACACCTTTTTAACCGCTCATTTGCAGACCACAGTTTCCAATGACATTTTGAGCGTGTGCATGCTCATCAGAATTGTGCACATGGTGCAGCGTGTGATGCAAAAACGACGGGTCCCCGCACTCGATCCGTATTGCGACCGGACCTTGGTGCTGCTATGGCCGCGTTTCAAGATTCTCTGCGGAGGGTTTGTCGACAAACTGAAATCAACGTCTGACGCTTCCATGAACACACCCAGGAGCTATGCCAATTTGGTCTATGCGATCTCGAGCACCGTGCTGCATTTTCCGAACGAAGATACCGAGCCTGCATGGGCCGATACGGTGCGCATGACGCTTGCTGAGCTTCGCCTTGCCATCACCACTGCTCTTGAAAAGATCGGTTCGTCGATGAATCCCTTCCAGCGAAACGTGTTCAACATCAATGCATGGGCACTGTGTGTGGATGCCCGCACTGGTGAGCCGTCGATTGATGATTTCCATGCTCGGTGTTTGGCCCGGTACATGGACGAATACGTTGGTCGCGAACTGAAGGTGCAGGTACCGTTTCTCGTTCGGTTGTTTACCAACTCCGCAAATGCTGCTAGTGATCGAGGCTCTGACGGTGCGCCATCAAGTCCAAAGCTGGACAACGGTTCCATATCGTCGGAGGACATCGAGGCTGCAGTTCGAGAGTTTGGCAATGTGTGGAAGGAAAAGCTGGCCAAGATCCACGAGGATGTGTTGCGCTCCTTTACCGACTTCAAGAACGGAGTGGAAGTTCTGAAGCTCTGTTTTACGCAGCTGCTCTTGTACTATGGCAGATGCATCTCTCACATCAGTGATCGACCAGAACTGAAGCATCTCAAGAAGGAGATTGTCAGTCAACAAGTCATGCTGTACGAAGCACGGAAGTATGCACAAGATTTTGAGTAAAACCAACCAGCACCCGGATCCCCACCCATGTCCCAGCCTTTTCGTTTCTGTTCATCCATTCTTGTGCTGTGCTGTGCGGGGTTTCCCCTTGACTCCCAGCCACCCAGAAGGCCTATTCAAACATGTCGACCATATCTTGCTGAAGTTGCTCCACATCGACACGAGTGACAAGCCGTACATGCCTTCGGTGAAGCGGCTCCATGTTTCCAAAGTATGCAACCGTCATGCCTCGCGTGAGCGAACCGTCAACCTCCACATCCATCCTGCACACTTTGGAATTCTGCACTGCACAGCGGGAACTTGCGCTCGATTTTGCGCTCGGCGAACGACTATCGACATCCCGGCCAGCATGCACCATGACCGCCATGGGATCGCAAATCACGTACCCGTGGTCCTTCAGCGTCTTTTCGTCTCGCGCGGCAGATGCATCTCCACATTCTTTGCGAAGTAGTGCATCTTGCAGCGCAGCCAGATGCTCCAAGACTAAGTTTGCAGTGGTTGGCTCATTCACGATTCGCAAAAACTCCTTTGCTCTCCTCTTCCGCTCCGCCGCTTCCGTCTCCGCTTCCGTCTCCGTCTCTGTCTTTGCCTGCATCTGCGCGGGACCACTGTCCGTCTTCATGAGCGTGGAAAAGTACCAGTCAAACGAAACTGCCTGGTCAACACACACTTCCCACGGAAGTACATACAATCGTTTTTCATCGAGTTTGCGATCCACGGCATGGTGATCGAGGTTCCGATTTTCCAGCTGCGCAAGCATTTCGGTAGCATACTCTTCGTACATTTCCAAGTGCCGAGTCATGAGCAGCTTTGCGGCCTCGGGATCTGCAGCGACATTGAACTCCTGCACCGGCCCCACATTCCCCGCTTGTTTGTACGTGCCGCCCATCATGGTAACCTTAGCGATGCGCGCCAGAAAGCGAGGATCGCGATCGATCGCAGCAGCAATGCTTGTGCACGGTCCCAGAATGACCAGCTCAAGCTCGCCTTCATATGCAATGCTCAGCTCAATCAACTGCGCAATCCCGTCCTTTGCAGATTCTCCCGGCGCGTCTCCTGCGCCATTCGGCACGGGAGAAACCGGCGCGATGCACAGTGTCCGCTCGCGCTGATTTCCAATCCCATCTGCCCCAAAGTACGTTCCAGGCGCAAGATGCACAGCGCCCGTAGCAGACCCGTTCCGAAGCCTGGTTCCCTCACAGCCCCTCATGACCAATGGCCGCGGCGCAGGCCAGCACGCACTGACAAATCGTCGGAGCGTGTCCATGATGTTGTCGACCGTGGTGTTGCCGATGGTTCCAACAAGCCCCACAACCGCCAACCGGCACCGGCTGGCGTACAGCAATGCCAGCTGCAGCGCAAACAGATCGTCCGTTCCGGGATCCGTGTCGATCACGACCTTGCGGCCTGCGCTTACAGAACCCCGCGGAAGCTCCATATTATACATGTCTATGTATCTGTTAAAAGTCGAGCAGCCGTTATCTGTCTTATAGTGCTATGTTCCGATGCTTCGCCAAAGGACACGACAGCCGGACGCAGTCTGGGGTTTCGTCCGCGATACTTCAATCCCCCATAGGCCGTTGCATAATAACACGTCATTGTCATGCATACGGAAGGAAGCATGCATAAACAGACACGGTCGATACTGGCCGACACTAGCACGTTTGCTTCACAGGGAATTCGTGCTTACGCACGCTCGGCCAAAATGCAGACGGTGGCACAGGCTCCGCATTTTCGACACTCTTTAACGCAGCATCCGTAGCCATCTATTCTATCATTCGTTGGTTTCGCGTTTTTATTCAAAATATGGGCGTGGGTGCGCTGGGACGACGCATTCGCCTACGCCTACGCCGCTCGATACAGGGCCTCCTAGGTCCCGCAGACCTCCTAAGAGAGCACGTGTCACTACGCCTGCTGCTAGGGCCGTCAGAATCAAAATGCACCCTTCTCAGGAACAACGTGCCACGCTGAGAAGGTGGCTCACCGATTGATCGAGATTGGGAACGAGCGCGGAGCATCTATCTGAAGCACGCCGAGAGGCGTGTTGGGGGCCTATCCCCTTCCCGGCAGCGGGATGCAAGACTGAATATGCATGTCCATTTGTAGATATGCTTGTTGAGTGTATAATGTAGGCGTACTTAAGAACACTGCAGTTTTTGAAACAAGAAGAGTATCGCAAACCCCCGAGTTTATAGCAAGCTCCGATCGTATAGTGGTCATTACTTCACGTTGTGGCCGTGAAAACGCAGGTTCGATTCCTGCTCGGAGCACTTGCGAACCTTTTTTTTTGGTTTTTTGTTTTATGCCCGCTGGTTCATGGTGGTTCATGGAACCATCAAGTTTGATGCTAGACCAACCAATCGAGATGGTCGTTTGATGTTTTCTCTCTCTGTTTGGGAATCTCTCATTTCCCTGCACTCCTTTTGCCATTTTTTCCCACCTGGATTCTTCAGTGTTTTTTTGTTTTAACAAACTTACAAAGTACACGAGGACGTAGTAACAGGAGTTTGCACCCAGCTGCAAAGTTAAAAAGTCAGAAGAAGGAGAGGAAATGGAAGCGACAAACCAGTATTTGTCTCAGCACCGCATTCCCGATTTGTTGTCGTTGCTTCTTCAACGGCTCCTAGTGTCGCGGCCATCAAACCCATCAGGATTCCTTATTGAGGAACTGCGGGCGGTTCAAAAGTCCGGTTCGTCCTCGGAGTACTTTACGACGGCGGACCTGGATGCGATTTTCGACATGGTGGACGTGACGCACAAGGGGACGATCTCGCGAGTGGAGACGGTCCGAGCGCTCGTCAATCTGCAGATCCGAGCCTGCTATGCCGCCACAAACGCCCCGCACGCAGCCGGGAGCAGCATGCAGCTACAGTCGTATCTGTCCAAGGAGGACATTGAGAAACTCGTTCCGCAGTCACTGAGCACCGGGTTTTCAAAGGAGCAGTTCAGGAAGATCGCCCACCCGCTGCTGCATGACCAGATTCTCGTCGCCAACCACTCCTAATCTAACGGTACTTTGCCCAAGTCCCGCGCTGTTCCGTGCGCAAGTATCAAATAAAAAGCAGTTATTCGAGAGTATCCAAATTTTGTCCCGGTAATGTTCTGTGTTACGTATGCGTACACGAACGTGCAAAATGTGTTACAGCAACGTGGCTGCGGTGGAACGGTTGCTAACCTGCTAGAGGCGACTGGTTTTCTTTTTATTGGATCGTGCACGCGCCCGTGAGGCCACCTGTGATGGCGAGCCCAAGGCCTCCGCTCGCATCGACAATTGCGTTTCTGAGAAGCACCAGAACCGCCAGTGCGACCACTTCATCCACGTCCGCAGCCGCGTCCACGTTCAGTCGGTCTGCAACAGGCACCGAGTCGCCAATCTCGATAATCCATAAATCCTCCAGTGAAAGCAACCGTGCAGCTCCGCCGTTGTCTCGGACAATCCTCGCCACACGCACAGACCCATGCTCATCCTCAGTCTCATGGCTATGGAGGACGGCTCGCGAAATGTGCGCAGTGGAGGGCGAGGATGCATCGTTGTAGCAAATGGTGTAGCGCGTTCGGGGCGGCGATGTACCGCTCAGCTCCACGGCTACGAGATCTCTCGACGACACAAGACCGCCCCAGGATTTCTTACGTGGGTCTGGATCCGGCATCACTTCGACAACAGCACCGCCAGACGGCTGCTCATACGCAAATCGCACATCAGCCATGAATCCCGGCGTCTTGGTCTCCGAGTACGTTGCAACCACTCCGGCCGCGCTTCGCTGTTGCTGTTGCAGCTGCTGGCAACGCACCAGCGACCCGCATGAGATGCCATCGGAGCATTCATACAGCGGCTCCGTTGCGCTTTCCGAGTCGTACACTCTTGCAGTATACTTCCACATCACGTGCCTCACTTTCACCCACAACTTCATCCTCTGCTGCTGTTCTCTGCGCAACCAAAATACACCCCGTTCCGTGGCTGCCAGCACAAAACGACAGCTTAACAAGCCACGCGAAGACTGGAGACCACCGACTGCAGACCGCCGACTGCAGAACCTACGTATCCGATTCGGATCCCGCTGGTCCTTGTTGAACTTCGCAAAGTGAAATCTGTTTTGCGGGCTCGTTGCTTCTTCTTCTCAAAATACATGTTTATTTATTGAAAAGAAAAGAATTTGAGTAATACCAAGAAGAAGAATCCCGTTGTTTTGTGTTTAGCATCCGTCGTGTTTTTCTTCTTCCGTGCGTTTCAAGTGGGTCGACGGCGATGGCGATTGCAGAGTCTCCGTTGAGAAAGGGCGAGCTGGAGAAGCTGGTCCACGAGGGCCGGCTGTCAGAGTCCGAGTACTCTGCATTGGCAAAATACCGATGGAACACATGGAAAGCCGGGATGATTGGCTGTGGGTCTGGACTCGCGATCGGGACACTCGGCAACTGGATCCTTGCACAGTCCGTCCACTCTCCCACTCCCACTCCCGCTCCCGCTCTCACTTCCTCCTCTTTCGCGTACCGGTACTCGTCGGTGCTGTCACGAATCCCCTACAGACCGACATGGATGGTGCCGATCATCGCGGGGTCCGCTGTCCTTGGTGCGTATCTTGGTGGAGTTCGCCAGGCCGCACGAACCCCTCCACCGACGCTCCACATTCTGCCTACTTCGCCACCACCGAACGCAGTCGTGCAGCAGAACACCTCTTTGCGTTCCGCTTGGGATCTCCGAGATTCCAAATCGTAACTACTTCACTAGCCTACGACCTTCATATAACCTCGTAATTCTAACCAATATAAAAAAGAAGTAATGCTTACACACACAAACAGGGATTTTTTGCGAAGCAGTTGGTTTATTAGTATCGTTGTTGTCATTTGATTGTTGTTGTCTTCGTCGTTGGTGCAGTTTAGACGGTAAAGGAGGCGAGGAGGGCGTTGACGGCGGCTGTGATTTCCGAGGTCGCAGAGACGTCGAATGCATTGATGGCGTAGAAGGCGGCAATGTTGCGCTCGGGAGAGAATGCGGCGTACGAAAAGACTCCTTGGAGACCGCCGGCCTTTTGGAACACGAGCGGCGCCCCGTCGTGGGGATCCATGACAACCCACGCAAGACCCATAGCGTCCATATGCCCAGACTCGTCCACGCCAACGACCGGATCGAGCCCGTTTCGAAACAGGTACGCGGCATGGTCTACGATGCGCGACGACCCATACGATTGGAGCGTGCCGTTCAGATGCCACTGCAGCCACTTCAGAATGTCGTTTGGTGTCGAGTACAGCCCGCCTGCGCCCTCAATCACGATCGGTGTATCGATGTACGGCATCGCGCTCCCGTCGAAATTATGCCCTTGAAATACGTTGCTGCGATCTGCAGCCGTCAAGTTGTACTTTGTGTTTTGCAGCTCGACGATTTGCAGCACATTCTCGTCCAGCAACTGCACATACGGAGTACCGAGTCCGTCTGCGAGCGCCAGAGCCAGCAGATCGAACCCGGCGTTCGAGTACGAGACTCCCGTACCAGGCTCAAACATCAGCGGCTCGGTGCGCAGCAACTGCTGGTATGCCTCGATCGTCAGCGTCGCGTACGGGTCGTTGGGCGGTGAAGGACCGCGCGGGGCCTCGCGAATCAGGCCGGAGGAATGCGTCGCGAGGTGGATGAGCCGCACAAGCCGCGTGTCGGTCCCGGGCGGAGGCACGCCGTCATCAGCCCAGTGGAGAAGATCAAAGAGAGGCGACGACAAATCGACGAGTCCGCGTGCGACAAGTCGAGCGAGCGTCTGGCCCGTGAATGCCTTCGTGATGGATCCGATGCGCATAAACGTGTTTCCGTCCGGCGGAACCCCGGAGCCGTCAGACCGCTCGCCAAACCCAGTGACATACGTCTGGCCGTTTCGAGTCGCCCCAATCACAAGCCCCGGAACACCGGTCTGCAGGTACAGCACTTCACCAAGAAAATCGATCGTCTCGGAAAGCAGTTTTTCATTTGACGTCGTTCGCGCATGGATCTCGCCCAGTTTCAGCCGAATTTCATCCGCACTCAGCGTTTCACCTCCCAAGGACTTTCCGGTCCCAATCGCTCCAGGCTCGGGTCTCGTCAGCATCGCAACGCCAACTAGAAAAACCGCGGCAATTCCAAAAAGAACCACCACAAGGTTCGCTGCGCTCGGTCGGCTTCTTTGCATTCCTTACTTGTCCAGTTGTGTCCAATTATGTCCAGCTGCTTTGTTCGATTTCCAAGTCCTAACACTAGACAACACAGACGAAACAAAAAAAAAAAGAAGAAAGAACGTGAAAACACAGGATCGCTCACTCCCCTCCCTCCTATTAAGCGATTGAGATAGCATTCGATGTCACAGTCGATGGAAACGCGGGAATTATTGTGCGAAATTGTGCTGCACCTCCGCCGACGTTTTCCTCGACTCGTCCGTGGAATTGCGCTTGATAAAAAAATGCACGGCCGTTTTGCTTCCCTCTCCCTTTTTTTTTGCTCGTATGCACTTCCAATTGCTTGCTCCCAATCTTGTGAAGCCGCAAGGCGGTAGAACCCCCCGCGTACCAGAAGAATGGATCCGTCGAGCGGAAAAGCTAATACTGCAGAGATTTGTGGGTGGAGAGGACGAGCTGTTCAGAGTATTCCATTACGCGTTGAAATTCGCGGTACGAAATGCGTCCGTCATGGTCGGAATCCGCCTCGAGAAACGCGTCCATGAGCGCCGGGGAGTCCGAGAGCGACTGTAATCCAGAATCGACGGCCGCGTGCTGCAGATCATGCAGCGTTAGATATCCCTTGTCGGTCGCGTCGAGCGATCGAAACAACAGCCTGACCGCGTCGTCCAGCAGCACCAGCTGAAGCCGCTTCGTCATGCGATCGTGAAACGCAGCGGCTGTCATCACCTCGTCGGCCGACAACTTCCGACCAGGTTTGATTCCCACCAACGCGATGTGGGCCGCTGTGAACTCGTGGCGAGTCAAATGCCCCTTGGATCCGCGATCGTAACTATGGAAAACAGCAGTAATGCGGTCCGCTGGGAACATCTGCGCCACCAGCTCAGCATTCATCTCTCTCTCTCTCTCTCTCTCTCTCTCTCTCTCTCTCTCTCTCTCTCTCTCTCTCTCTCTCTCTCTCTCTCTCTCTCTCTCTCTCTCTCTCTCTCTCTCTCTCTCTCTCTCTCTCTCTGCCCGGGTTCCGCTGGGACGTGTTCTTTTGTCGGACACACGTTCGCGCGCGTCGGGAGAATAAAAACCGGCCAGAGAAACACCAAGGAGGAATCGCCGACCGCTCCTGAATGCAAAAATAATAACAGCAACATACCAAGAAATCAGAATTGTTAGAAGAGATCCTATGAGAGAGTTCGTAGTGAGCCGAGACAAGCATCACTTGATGAGAACGAGCATTCATCGGGAATTGAAACAACAGCCAAAAAACCAAAAGAAGCAAAAAAACAAAAAACGAATGGTGTGTCAACTTTCCGCTTATGGCTATCAGTTGCAGTATTTGTTTTTCATACTCGTCGTCATTATTTACTGAATTCAGAATTTCAGAAGAGTTCCAAGCTCAGTGGTCAATACTATACAGTGCATTCCCAACGACAGCGATCCTTACGGTCAGTGCACCCTTTTTTCAATTTTGATTGAGAAAAGAGACAAAACAGAAGAGAGAGAACAGTAAAGAAGCAGAAGAAAAAAAAGATGTCTGCATTTCCGACGCAGCCGCCGCCCCAAACCCCTGAAGAGGCGGATCCGACGCTTACGGACGGTCCTGGTGTCGGGGACCTGGATCCTTTGAGGACGAACAGCGCATCGCCTGTAGTTCATAACGCCGATGGCTCCGCGACGTCGGCGCCCAAGAAGAAGAAGCAGAAGCCATCTCACAAGGCCAAAGCCAAAGCCAATGCCACGGCGTCGACGTCGGCTGTCGACCCTTATTCGGGCGAACGTCTGCCACCGACCATCCGCGAGCAGTTTTCTTCGGGACCATCCGGCTTCCGGTTTCCGACGGGCGAAATGACTGCTGCTGCGAGTGACATGACGACCAAGTGTCCCGAGCATGCGTCTGGGGAGATGCGGTATCTGTCGCGGTTTGTAGACGAAGCGTCGGTGGATGCAGCGCGCGAAGCTGCCGAGGCACACCGGCAGACACGTGCCTGGGTGCACTCGTGGCTGCGTCCCGGCATGCTGATGACGGACATTGTGACGCGACTCGAACACCGGTCGCGCTATTTGTTGACGGGCGAAACGCAGATTTTCAGCCTTGCGTCGCAGTCATCCAAGTCGCAGGCGCAGAAGCTCGAGCGGTCCTGGGCATTCCCCACGGGGTGCAGCCTGAACAATTGTGCGGCGCACTACACTCCCAACACCGGCGACACGACGACGTTTGGGCCAATGGACATTCTCAAGCTTGACTTTGGCACCCAGGTCCGCGGCCGCATCATCGACTCGGCGTTTACGGTCAACTTGGGGAACCGCGAGTATGACAGTCTGGTGCAAGCTGCGAAGGCCGCCACGGATGCGGGCGTCAAGGCAGCGGGCGTGGATGTTCGGCTGGCCGAGCTCGGCGAGCTGATCCAGGAAGTGATCGAGTCGTACGAAGTCATCAAGTCAACGAACGGCGAAGCGATCCAAGTCCGTCCGATCAGAAACCTTCTCGGCCACTCCATCGAGCCATACCATATCCACGCCGGCAAGTCGATCCCCATCGTCAAGAACTCGAGCGACCAGACTACACGCATGGAAGACCACGAGTTTTTCGCAATCGAGACGTTTGCGTCGACGGGTCGGGGATACATCATTGAGGACATGGAATGCTCGCACTACATGAAGAACTACTATGCACCGCGCGTCCCGCTGCGCCTCGCCAGCGCCAAGAAGCTGCTTGCAACCATCGACGACAACTTTGGCACACTTGCATTCTGCAGGCGCTGGCTCGATGCCCTCGGTGAGCAAAAGTACCTCATGGCTCTCAAGTCTCTCTGCGACGCCGACATTGTCCATGCCATCCCGCCTCTGTGCGACATCAAGGGCTGCTATACCGCGCAGTTCGAGCACACCATTCTCCTTCGCGATGGCAAAAAGGAAGTCCTCACTCGCGGAGACGACTACTAGGCCCTCCCTTGTTCCTTGCTGTATTTGTGTTTTGTGTTTTGTGTTTTGTGTTTTGTGTTTTGTGTTTTGTGTTTTGTGTTCGTAATTCCTGCTTCGTAATTCCTGCTTCGTAAATCTCGTGTGGAAAAAAACGTACGCCAACAACAAAAAACAAAAACGAATGCCACCTCAAACCCCACCCGCCCCAGAATAGAGTATCTGCTGTAGTGGACAAGCTATTCTTGGCTTTCCCTCAGTTCGCCGCGTGCAAAGCGCATTTTGTCCACAGTACCATCCAAAAAAAAAAAAAAAAGAGGGCCGACGACGACTTGCGCAGGAGGGTTCGAGAGGCGACATGGCGATGGAGGAAGAGGAGGAGAGAAAGAGTCACCGGCACGCAAACTGGAGACTGGAGACGGACGAGTACCTGTCGAGTCGCTGGGCGCACCTGTCGGAGTCGCAGCGGCCGACACGGCTTGCGAAGGTACTGGATGCGACCGAGATTGCGGAGTGCGTGTGCACGGTGGCTCGATCGATTGAGGCCCAAGTAGCGTCAACGGGGAAGCATGGGGTGTTTCTCGTCGGGGTGTTGACGGGATGTGTGTTTTTCATGGCAGATCTCGCGCGGGAATTACGGGTTCCGCATCGCATCGGGGTTATCAAGGCGTCTTCATATGGTAATGAACAGACGAATGCGGGGGCATCGGTCACCATCGACTGTCTGTTTTCGGAGGCGGATCTGCATCCAAACACCGATTTGTTTGTTCTGGTTGACGAGCTGCTCGAATCGGGCAGGACGCTGGAGCACGTGTCTCGTGCGCTACGCACCCGATTTGGCCCGCACCGACTTCCCGAAGTCCATCTCTGTGCGCTTTTCAAGAAACATCGACCCGACCGATCTGTCATCCTTGACTTTGGCGGCTTCGACGTGCCGGATCTCTGGCTCGTCGGATACGGCCTCGACAACTCCCAGGGCTGCCGTGGCTGGAAGCACATCTATGCCGTCCCCAAGGCTCCCGGAATCCCCGATTCCCCCGATGACCGCATCTACTTTTCATAAACATGTCAAACTGTCAATCCTTCCTTTCCTGTACTTCTCAAACTCCCGAACTCCCGAACTCCCAAACTCCCAAACTCCCAAACTCCCGATCCTTGGCTAATTAAAATTATAGTAAAACAAAACCAAAACAAAAACGAAACAAACGAAGCCAATCAATTAAAAAAACAAATCAACACAACGAAATAAAAGATAACAAGAAAAAAAAACACACGCACAAAGGAAACGTGAGTTATTATTCTTCTTCTCACACTCTTCTCACTTCCACTCACCACACACACCATCCAATCACATTTGCAACGGAGAACCGAAATTCACAATATATACACATACTCAGATACATTTACGGTTCTGCGAGAAAATGCCGACGAAGCCTGCAGTAGCAGCGCTGACGAACCTGCTGTCGTCGGTTGCGATCGTTGTGCTGAACAAGTTGATATTCCAAACGCATAGGTATTCTGCGCCGACAACGCTGACGGCGGTTCATTTCGCGGTGACGAGTCTCGGGCTACGGCTACTGCATGCATTCGGCCTTGTGCGTGTGCAGTCCGTGAACCCGCTTCAGCTGCTGCGCGTCTCGGTGCTGTACGCGATCTCGATTCCGTTGTCGAACTGGTCGCTTCTTTATAACAGCGTGGGGTTCTACCAGCTGAGCAAGATCGCAATTGCGCCGATGGTGGCAGTTGCAGAGTCGCTTGTGTTTTCCAGAGCCCCGTCGGCGACGGCGGTCATCGGGATCATCTTGACGTGTGTCGGCATTGCCTGCACGACGGTCGTCGAGTTCAGAAGCAACGTCTTCGGGACGTTCCTGGCGCTCGCGGCATCGTCCTGTACTGTCGCGTATCAGATCCTGACAAAGCAGACCACGCTGGAATCCGGCGTCAGTGGACTGGACCTCGTCTACCATGCGCTGCCGGCGTCGACCGTCATTCTCCTTGTCTTTGCACTCTTCACAGACGGCCCGCACGTTGCGCTACAAGCATTGGAATACCCGCTGTTTCCATGGGTCCTTGGGTCTGCAGCCGTCTCCCTCCTTACCAACTGGTCCATGTTCGCGCTGCTCGGCGCTCTCCAACCTCTTACGTACAACGTCCTCGGCCACGCAAAAACACTCGCAGTCCTCATCGTCGCAGTCGTCTTCTTCACCGAGCCCATCAGCCCCCAAAAGATCTCTGGCGCAGCAGTCGCCGTAGTCGGGATGGCCATCTTCAGCTCAGCCACCTAAGTCCGCCCTCCGCCCTCTGCCGTCCGCACCATCCAAACCAAATAAATCACACGATAAATGTATAACCATGCAGGCAAACAAACTGCTGTAGCCACATTTCCCCCGCCTTCTATTGCGGCGCAATCACCCCACTCACAAGCCCGTCGACGCCTGTCAACTCTTCTCAAACTAGGATTCCTAGCAGCGGCTTGACAAAACGCCAATGCAGAGCGTTGTACGAGCACCAAGCGGCAAACCTCTGTGCGAGCTCCTAGTCGTAGTCGTCGCAAGTTTATGAGTAGTGGTGGCAGTGGTGGCAGTGGTGGCAGTGGTGGCAGTGGTGGCAGTGGTGGCAGTGGTGGTACGGGGAGCAGCAGGAGGAGAAGCAGCAGCAGCAGTTGTGTGCCGATGAAGATGGCTCGGATGTCGTCGCAGTCGCAGTCGCAGTCATACGCCCACACGCGTATGAAGTCGTGTTTCGAATGTCAGAAGCACAAGAAGCGGTGCAACCATAGCGGGCTTGAGCCGTGCGTGCGGTGTACGGCGCGCAAGATCGCGTGTGTGTATCCCGAGACAGTGTCGGTGTCGGTGTCGATGTCGGTTGGGACTACGGCGAGTGCTTCGGGAGCGGACAGTGCGACTGCGTTTGCGAACCCGTTCTTTGCGCTCCATGGGGACGTGTCCGAGCAGATGGGGGTTGTTGAGGTTGGACTTGGAGGAGGCGGTGCGGAAGGGCTGGGGCTGCATGGTACGGCCGCAGCATTCTTTTCGCCGGCGTCGTCAGTGGCGTCGGACCGAGCAAGCTCGAATGAGGAAGGGTCGCTGGCATTGATGGCGGCCGCCATCCAAGGCCCAGCCATCATCGCACGCGAACTTCGATGCGCACACTCTGCGTCGTGCTCTGCGTCGTCATCGTCGTCGTCGTCGTCGTCGTCGTCGTCGTCGTCGTCGTGTTGCTTGGCTGCAGATGCAAGCTGTCCGCCGCCGAGTGGGAATATCTCGGGCTGCGGATGCTCAGGTGCTAGTGGTGGCGGTGGCTCATTGGACAGGAATGACAAGGATGCGTGCACATGCCAGGGATCATGCTCGGGGGTGTTTGGGTCGTTGCTGGCGAAACTGAACTGCGCTTCGGCGATGATGTCTGCAGACTTCTTCGTTGCGTCGCATGCAGATGCGGCCTCGCCACACGCTGTCGAGTGTTTGATGCAGAAGCTGCGTGCCGCTTGCTTCTTCGACTTTCCCGCACCGGCCGTGGTCATTACGTTCCACGAATCGCTGCAGATCGTCGCGGCAAATCGAGAGTTTGAAACATGGAGCGGATACGTATACAGCCACTGGGGATTTCCCGCTGCTCTCAAGGACGTTGTCGAGGAAAACACTTGCTGCAGCATGTGGGATGGCCCGTGTCCGTCGTCCAAGCGAGCAATGCGACTCAATGTTCGCCTGAGAAATGGCACAGTTCAAGCGGTCTTGTCAAGAACAGCTCTCATCCGGGACACAATGTACCACCCAGTATACAGCATTTTGTCGTTCATGCCGTCCGTTTCTTGGTGACCACTGCGCACGGGAACATGTGTCTAAAAACCCGTGTCTAAAAACCCGTGTCTAAAAACCCGTGTCTAAAAACCCGTGTCTAAAAACCCGTGTCTAAAAATCCGTGTCTAAAAATCCGTGTCTATAAATCTGTGTCTGAATATGCGTCGCATGTGTGCGGCCAGCATCATGTTCCTCTCCAAGGCATCTGGCGCCGCTTCGGTTTGCTGTGAAAACCGTCTTCGTCGTTCCCCACCTGGTCATACGTCATGTCGTGCGCAGAATTGCTGGAACATCAGTCGTCGTTTTCATTACTATTTCTTAAAATCCATGGAATCTTTAAAAAAAAAAAAAGACCAGAAACAGATCCCCATGATTTCCAACACCAACACGCCGCCGCGTCATTTAGAAAAACTTCTTCAAAGACTTTGTAAGCTGGTCGCCAAGCTTCTTCACATCCTTCTGAATATCCTTTGCCGCGGTCTGCGATTGCTGCTGGAAGTTCTTCCATTCCTGCTTCACGAGCTTGAACTGGCGCTTTCCATACTTCATCAGAGTGCCAAAGCGACCAGGATCGTCCGGAACTGCGGTGACGGTGGACACCACCGGCTCTTTTGGTGCTTCTGGCTCAGCAATCTGCGCAGCCGCTGCGCCACCAAGTCTCGACACAGAGAGCTTGTTGTCTGACACGACATTCAGCAAGAAGTTTGCATCGGTGTTCGCTTCGAACGTGAATGGAAGCACAATAAACTCCGAGTTTGGAGGGACCAAGAAACGGATAGTGACTTCGCGCAGATTCGTCACGGTTGACTTTTCAACCGGGGTGTACCGTGAAACAGCTTTTCCGGCATTTGCAGTGTTGTTGAACGCAGAAACGCCAATATACACGTGCGGCTTCTCCACAAAGCGCTCGTCCGGCTGCTGCAGCGAGACCAGCACGGTCGCTGTGTCCAAGTCCAAGTTTCGCAGCACAATCTGCGGATTGCGGACCCAGGTCTTGTTGTTTGCGCAGCCGCCCGCAGATCCGTCGGCAGTGGACCACTTGTCCTGCAGAGCATACCTGTTCCATCCTTTTGCAGGGATGTAGCAGACATAAAGCTTGGAGAACTCCTGCATGAAATCAGCAAAGTTGATGAAGAAGGTTCCATCGTCCTGCAAGGAATGCCCGAGATCCTTCTGCGTCTGCGGCGTCCACGCAGCCTTGTCGACATCCGACCATTTTCCCGTCCACTCCGTACACCCCCATGGATTACGCAGCTGAATCAGCTTCTCGCCCTTGTACGTCAGCGACCGCAGCACCGAATACGCATGCCCAGCAAGAATCCCGCGGCCCGTGTCCACCTCGCGCTCCCCTTGTGTCGCCTTGGCGCATCCAAGCAGTGCAGTCCCCGAGTTGATCCACTCGTCAATTGTCTCCCAAAACGCATTTGCATCGGTCACGGCCGAGAACTGGATTGTCTGTCCAATGGATCCACCGCCAATCAGGTCGCAGAGCCCATCTGTAATGAAACCGCCGCACAAGTTTCCGTAGTTTTTGTGCAGTTTAGCATACGCCTTCTCCATCAAGGGAACCCAAAACTCGTTCGGATCCAACCCAGACGCAAACAGCAGCGATCCCTGCGCAGTGCACGGCAGACGATCATCAATCACAACCTCCCGTACCTCCCCAAACTTTGTGAACCGAAACACACACTTCCCAGTTTGCTGATCCCACGACACAATGACCGACCGCAGCAAGTCGTCCCGCAGCGCCAACACAGACTGCGCCGACAAGAACCAGCAGTCGCCCAGCTGCCCCTGCTGCACATCGCCAGGCTCAATACCATCTGTAAACAAATGCGCTGACGAACTCATCTCGCTCGGCCGCCGCCACTTCACTTGCGACACATCAACACCACTCAGCGTCCCAAGTGACTTTGCATTCGCCGGAAAATCAGGATCCTCAAACTTTGACATTCTCTTCACCCTCTTTCACAATCTGCACGAAGTAAAGGCTAAATAATTAATTCATTCTGTGCATAATCCACTACAAACAGAAACTCAAACAAAACGTTGGATTGCAGTTGGCGCATTCCTGATTCGGCGATTCGGAGACTGACATTTTTTTTTCTTCCGTCCGACTGACATGCATGTGTAAGTCCCCGACCTTGGGACTATACGCCGCTTGAGTGCATGCCTCCCCCCCATGCAGAGTCCCGAGTGTCCTCACACGAGTCCACACGAGTCGTCAAAGTGCAGCAAAAGTCGTGTCTCTCTCTCTCTCTCTCTCTCTCTCTCTCTCTCTCTCTCTCTCTCTCTCTCTCTCTCTCTCTCTCTCTCTTTCTTCGTCTGCTTCGTTTTATTTATTTATTTGCATTTGTGTTTGTTCTTGATAATTGGCTAGAGGCGATGGCGAGTGGGTTTACACGGTGGCGCGCGCGCGAGGATGGGTCGTACTGTGATCCGCCACCTGTTGATTCTGGGGTGTTTCGCATCTTGGTTGCGACGGACAACCACTTGGGATTCATGGAAGACGACCCCGTGCGTGGGGGTGACTCGTTTCGGGCGATGGACGAGATACTGGGGACTGCGAGGGCACGAAACGTGGACATGGTGTTGCTTGGAGGAGACCTTTTTCATATGAATCAACCATCGCGAAGCACTCTTTTGCAGTCTATGAAGATGTTTCGCAGTCATGTGCTTGGAGATTCTGATATACTGTTTGGCTGTGAATCCGCGATGGATGCAGCTCTGGTGCACAATCCTACCGGGGCGCTTAACTACGAAGACCCAAACATGAATATTGCACTGCCAATCTTTATTATTCATGGAAATCACGACGATCCGGTGCTGGGTTCCTCGGCAATTGACGTCTTGTCGCACGCTGGATTGGTGAATTACATTGGAAAGCAGGCGTCGCTGGACAGTCTCATGGTGAAGCCGCTTCTCTTTCGGAAAGGCGAATCTCGATTGGCCCTGTATGGCCTTGGGTACTACTCGGACCTGCGCGTCGTATCGTTGATGCAGCAGGGAAAATGCACGTTTGCGAGACCATCGGAAGGTTCCAATGACTACTTTAACATCATGCTCATCCATCAGAATCGATATCAGAGAGATGCCCGGGCTGCAGAAACAAACGTCAATGAGAACTCGCTGCCGGCGTTCTTGGACTGCGTGTTTTGGGGCCACGAGCACGAGTGCAAGCCGGACTTTCAGCCTACCGCACAAGGAGTCAATGTCGTCCAACTCGGCTCTTCCGTCATCACGTCGCTTTCCGACTATGAATCCTCTGCAAAGAAGTACTATATGATTCTGGAAGTCCACAAGAGAAGCTTTCGGTACGAGAAAGTGCTGCTGCGGTCAAATCGGAGATTCTACTTTGAAAACATGGTTTTGGCAGACGTTTTTCACGACAAGGCACCGGAGCGAGTATCGGAAAATGACATCATCTCCAAGGTGAAGGCTCGCATCCAGACAATTTTGAAAGAAGACGACCGAATCCGATCGAGCCAGACGATTCCTGAAGGATTCGAAAAGCCCCTGATCCGGATCCGTCTCAACTATTCTGGAGGGTTTGCGATGCCACGGACGCAGCTGATTCACGCCGATTTCCTCGACGTCGTTGCGAATCCGACCGATATTGTCAATCTTATACGAGTCAAAACAGTCACGAAGCGTAGTCTGAACGGAAGGCGCGGAATGACTGGTGAAGAGTTGGACGACATGGTGGATGAAATCGAAGACGCCGAACTCCAGGCATCAAAGATCGAAGAGCTTGTTCTGCAACGACTGACCGACGACCACAAGGAGCTTCGAATACTGAGTGAGAAGAAGTTGACATCTGCTGTTCACTCCTTTGTGGAGTTCTCCGTGACGAGTGCTATCCCAGCATTTGTCGATGCCGAGATGGAAAAGGCAACAGAGAAAGTTCTCGAGTCTCGAATGCGGATGCTCCAAGATATAGCAAAAAAGAGCATTTCGAAGAAGGCAGCGTCTACTCGACAACTGGCGATGATGTCCAATGCGAGACACACCGCCAGCAGCAGGCGACTAGGTAGCGAAGGGGGGAATGCAGGTGATGGCGATGACGAAGAGTTTGACCGGACCACAATCATGGAGCCTGCAGACCAGTCCGTCTCGTTTTTCCGACCCGAACACGAAATGGTCAATGTTCTCGACAAGGATGATGTTGAAGATATGTTTGGTTCTCTCGACAACCAAGTGCTGCTTCATCTCAAAGCCGAGCAAGAAGCAGGCCTCGACGAGTATGTCGAGACGATGATCCGCCAAGCCGGGCAAAACGACCCACCGCCCGAGTCGGATGATGCCGAAAGTTCGGGAGGAGAGGACAATGCACCAACCACAAAGTCAAGAAAGTCCCGATCGGCACCCAAAGGAGATGGCGAAGATGCCGTCGCGGGCCCTTCGAAGCGCGGCCGCGGGCCTGCACGAGGAGCAGCCGCTGGAAGGACCTCCGTTTCTACCTCGGCTCGAGGGCGCAAAAAGTCAGTCGATCCGTCTCAATCTGAAATTTCATTCGCAAAGGCATCGACTTCAACGGCCGGACGCGGGGCTCGGCATCGGCTCTCCGACGATGATGCAGTTGAACATATCAACCACGGCAACCACGGCAACCAGGGCAACCACGACGACGAAGATGACGACGACGTCGACGACGACGGCGCCGATGATATCTATACCAAGGCAGCTCCCCCACCGGCCAAGCGAGGTCGCGGACGCGGAAAAGCAGCACGATAATCGGTTATTGTAGTTCTCATAAATTTTTGCCTTGCGTGCTCGCCTCCCTGGTCGGCATTTTATCGAGCAAGGATGTCGAACCTCGGACCTCGAAAAACTCAAAGCTCAAAAGCCGAAAGGCGAAAGGCGAAGGTCGAAAGTTGCGAGAAGGAAAAGAAAATAGTCGACACAACTTCTGAGTTCTGACCGCAGCACAATGTTTGATAGGACCCTTCTGCTCGTACCCACCCGGGTTTTTTTCTGCAGTTTCGACCCGATCGACTTCCTGTTGACTGCACCAAGTTGACGTCGCATTCTCCAATGAAACTTTCCGCTGTTGAATCGAAGGTCAAGAAATTTGCTACTTATCAGAGGATCTGTGAAGAGATGCGCTGACAGCAATCCGCCACAATGTCCTCTCATCCAATGATTTAGTTTTGCTATTCCTTCTGAGTTCTTTTTTCACATCCTTCATTTCCTTCCTGTTCCTCACAACATGGGTGTGCTATTCAACCAGTCTGTTTTCTTTGCGGTGGTCGCAGTTCTGGCCGCGAGTCATTGGCTGACGCATGTTCCAGGCACATGTGTGTCTTCTGCCTCTCACGTACGTGTCAGCTCCAGGACACTGCTTGACTTTGAGTCTGGATTCACCGGGAATGTGTGGCCGTCGTATGCTGGTTCGAGCAACTGCGAGTGTTTCGAGGGGTTCAATGCATTCATGAATTGCTACTGGCCGATAATGTTTGTGTTTTTGTATGCAATATGCATGACCTTTATCTCACGTACGGTATGTCTGGACTGGCGTGAGCCGACAAAGGGGCTTTCGAAATCAGAGATTGCTGAGCTGGAGTCTCGAGTGAAGAACCAGATGGCAGACGATGCTGGTCTCACTTCCGACGCTGGTGTACTGGGAGACCACGGGGTCTTGTCTCCAGGTACGAATCTGCGCCCACTTCCAGCGCATCTCATCCGGTACAAAGGTGCATCCATCTTCGATGATGAAGAGGAAGAAGGGCTATCCACGGCCGGAAATCGCAATTCGTTCAAGAAAAAGGCAAAGATCATTCACGGACCGGGCTACGAAGAGGCAATGGCCAAGAAGAGAGCAGAATTGTACGGAATCACAGAAGGGACACAGACAGAAGTTCCAGGCTCTTCGTCAGGTCACGGCGGTGGTGATTCGACACTTCTTGGTGCAGGGTTTCCCGGTGGTGGTGGTGCCACGAATGGCGGTCGTGCGACTGGAATGACACCTGATGTGAAGGGCTCTGCCTCCAAAAATCGCGCCAATGGAGGTGCCGAAAAGTTCCAAGGCGTCTTCCGAGACATTTCGCGGAAGGAAGGCCTGTGGGTGATGCACGATTTCCCCCCGTACTGGAACATGCAGATGCGTACCAGAAGATTGCACGAAGAGTTGTCCTTTATTTCCGAATCGTATCCGCAAGGACTGACGATTGTTCATTGTGGAAATCCCCAGGAAAATGCTCTTGCCGCCACTTGCGCTTCGATCTGTGGCACAATCAATCTTGTGCATTTTGGAATGATCGCGCAGTTCGAGTCTCTGAACACGCTGTTCTCCCTCTGTTCCGTGATCCACCGGATTCGCGCAAATCGCGGTGGCGTGACGGACCGTCCTGCCGTTGCACTGTACTTCTCCTCAGGTCGAGATGCGGACTACTTGTCGGTTGTCTACGCCTGCTATTTAGCGTATGCCGCCCTGTATGAGACACCGATGCAGGCTGCGCACGATTTGCAGCAGTACGGCCACCTTCATCTGTCCTATGATTTGTTCCCTTCACAATGGAGGTTTTGCAACTTTTTCGGGCTTGCTCTGAAGAGCTCAGGCTTTCCGCTGCGGGTTCCTGTCATGATTCGACAGTTGTACATCAAGAAGATTTCTGGAGTCGACGAGTCTCAGTTTGTCAATCAGTTGCGAATCGGCCTCGTCTGCGGTGGAGATGGTGTGTATGAATCGCGATCAACCTCGCGTGTCCGGTCCTCTGACGATGGGCAGTTTGTCGTCTATCCGATCAACAGGCCGTTGCTGGGAGACTTTGTGCTCACCGGAGTGTCATCCCAGAACTCCGATGAGCCTCTGTTCCGCTTCTCGTTTTCCACGCTGTACATGAATTTCCAGGAACGATCCATCACGATTCCCAAGTCGCTCCTGGACTACGCGCACGATATCGATGACCTGCCTGCTGATTTTTGCATTCAGATCTTCTTTGAACCATTTTCAATGTCCTCTGTTCTTTCTCAGGACGTCCAAGTAATTCGCGATCTTGAAGCATTCATTCGAGAGGCTCCTGGGCATGTTGTGTCGGAGAATCCGATTCACATGGCAAATGCAAATGCTCTGTTTGGCGATACGGAAAAGTTTTCGAAGATTTCGTTGATTGATGAGATGAAGCGCCACAACTTTGCAATTCCTGGTTCTGGCAGTGGAAAAGGTAGTCAAGGAGGTCTTTGGAGTGGAGACGGACAGGGTCAGGGACAGGGTGGACCTGGCTCATCGTCCTCGAAACGAGTCGCGAATGCTGGCGAAATCGACACATCAACAGCCTCGATGGATTCCGTGCGAAAGCTTCTGAATTCCCAGCTCTTCGAAAACGCCGATGAAAAGGGCAAAGCCGGAGACAAGCTTGCGATGCATGCGTATTCTGCCTCTCGGCATTCGATTTCGTCGGACATCGCATTGTCCCCCGGCGCGACTCCGCAGTCGGGCCGTAGATCGAACCAGAAGCGTGCATTGCACGACTTTTTCAGACAGCAGATTGCTGATCCGGGTTCAGAGGCGATTTCCGGAGCTGCCGGCGCAGGTGGTGGAATACCGCCCCCGCCGCCCATGGGTGGTATGCCTCCCCCACCTCCTCCACCACCTGGGATGGGAGGACTGCCACCACCACCGCCGCCCCCAGGCATGGGCCTGCCGCCTCCTATTGATCTGGGACCACCGAACAATCTAAAGACGTTGCATTGGCAGCCCATTCCAGCGAACCGGATTGAGAAGTCAATCTTCTCCAAGACGGATCATGCAGCACTCGAAGGCGCGCTTGGGGAGTCGGTAGAGACTCGTCTTGAAGAACACTTTTTGCTTGATCCAAATGCCATCAGCAATGCTCCCAAGGTGTCCGCCGACAAGAAGAACAACCGCGGTGAGATCACCGTTCTGGATAATCAGCGTGCCCAAAACATTGAAATTCGGTTGTCGCAGATGAAGATGGATCCCAAGACGATTGTCGAAGCCATTTTCAAGTTCGATCTCGAAGTGCTTACCGAGGGCATTGTGGATGGACTCATTGGCTGCGTCCCTACCGAAGAGGAGTCCAAGGAATGGGCTTCGCTGGACACGGAAGATGCGGGGAAGCTCTCATTGCCAGACAGGCTGTCGTTTGCCTTGTACAAGATCCCGCGAGTGAAGGACAAGCTCCACTGCATGTCATTTGCCCACAAGTACAAGGAGCAATGCACGTCCATTGAAAAGGACATCCACCTTCTCATTCAGGCTTGTGAGGAGCTCTGCACCAGCGCGCGCTTTGCGGGTATTCTGGAGTACATTTTGTACATTGGCAACATTCTGAATCGCGGCAAGGTGAACAAGGGAAATGCAAAAGGTTTCCGCCTGCTCTCTTTGCAAGTTCTGCGAAACACCAAATCCATTGACGGAAAGTCGAATCTGCTGCGTTTCATCATCGAGCTGATTAGTGAGCATGATCGTGATCTGCTGCGCTTCAAGGACGAATTTCCGTCGCTGGAGTCTGCGATGCGTCTGAGCTCGGATGCCATCAAAGCCGAGCTGTTGGCAGTCGAGAATCACTTCAAGACGAGTTCTGCGGAGTTTGCAAATCTCGAACGCAATGCGGCGTCCGTGTACATTGAATGCTTCAGCTGCGATTTCCACGAGCGAGCGTTTTACCAAGCACTGCAGAACGTGCTTCCTGGGGCCGCTGATCAAGTGAAGATTCTCAAGAAACTGATGGAGGAGCTGAGCCACGTGTTCAATGTTACGCAGTTTGCGTACGGCGAGCGTATTGGCGACTGCAAGCCAGAGGATTTGTTCGCGATTGTCCGCGAGTTCTTGAAGGAGTGGGAGGAAGAGCGCGATGCACTGAAGCGCACGAGGAAGGCGGAGGCGAAAAAGAAATTGCGTGAAAGCACAGGACTTCGCTCCCGTGTTGCCAAGGTTGTCCAGGATGCACTCTCCTCCAAGCCGTCCGTTGTGGCAAAACCAAACGTCGAGGACGATGACGACGACGACGCCGCTGCTGCAGGAGCCTCGGGCGCAGGCGTCGGTCTTGGCTCTCCCGATTCGCTGGTCTGATGCCGGCTGGTTGTCCTCTGCGTGGGTCCCCCAGGGCCCCGCAAAGTCCCACGAGATGAAATACAATAAAATATACACGCGAGACTAGCCATTTTAATGGTCATGATGATGTCCGTGGTGATGTCCGTGGTGGTCGCCATGATATTCGTGATGTCCGTGGTGATGATGCTGCTGCTGCTGCTGCTGCAGGGGTTGTTCGGAGACCATCTTTTGGATGGGAGCAAAGGCCTCGTGATGGAACCACTCCTGCAGCTGGTCTTCATGCGATGAAAGCCAGATCATGGTTCCCAGTCCAATGGAGAGACCGATGGCGACAGCGAGCCACTTCTTGGACTGCATGACCCTCGGAAGCAGATCCGCGAGCGACAGGTACAAGAACGATCCGCAGACTGCCGCGAGCATATACTCCTTTGGCACGCCATGCAGACACTGCGGGAACACAGCACCGACGACACACGTCATTGCACACACCACGTTCCACATTACCGCAGACGTCTTTGAAAATCCGCTGGACAGCAAGACTCCCGAGTCAGACAGCTCCTGCGGAAGCTCGTGCATCGCCGCTGCAAATGCCGTTGCATACCCTGCCTCGATCGACACGGAGAACGCAACTGCAATCGCCACGCCGTCGAGAAAGTTGTGCACAGCATCCGTAATCAGGTTCAGCGATCCCGCATGCAAGTCCAGCGCATGCGAAAGCACCGCGCATACCAACACCGAGCCAACCAGTATCATCCCAATCATCACATCCCCATGCGAGTGAGAGTGAGAGTGCGAGTGCGAGTGCGAGTGCGAGTGAGGGTCGTTGCTGTACATCTGGGGAAGCAAGTGAAAGACCGCGTCGCCAAACATGGACCCGACTGCGAGGCTGCACAGCAGAATGCTGAGAAATGACTTTGGGTCCGCGAGCCGCTTTGCAGGAAGCAGCATCGTGCAAGTTCCCGCGAGCATCGCCACCGAAACCGACGCGCCCAGCACATGCGGAGACACCGACTGCAGCATCCTATCGTTTTACTCTGTTCCTTTGTGTTGTGTTCTGCCACCTTGTCTGAACGAGTCCAACCTGAGCGCACCGTTTACGTTCCACACCCATCTTCACAGCATCCACAACGCAAACCATACAACGCAATTACAGTAAACCTCAATTGAGGTTCGTTGGCGTTGGGAATGTGTGTGATCATGGGTTTCCCGGAGACATCTGGACTCTGTGAGTGTGTGTGGATGGGCGAAAAAAGTGTGTAGAGCTCGGTTGTGGCGAGAAAGGAAGGAAAGGGTGTGTGACGGGGGTACGCAGCGGACCGGACAGTAGTACAGACATAGCATGAGGAGTGGTGATCTTGGGTCCGAAGAGGGCGAACGAGGAAGTAATGGAGGAGATGAGGGACGCTGTGGACGCGGTAGAGAGCTGGACTATAGGAACAAGGTGATGCTTGCACCGATGGTTCGGTTTGGGTATCTCCACCATCGGTTGCTTGCGCGGGAGTACGGGTGCGACGTGTGCTATTCCGAGGAGATCATAGACAAGAAGGTGATCCGATCGACTGTGGAGCGCGACGCGTCCTCTGGCGTAGTTCACTTCCGGACGCCGTCGAACAACGTGGAGATTGAAGGGGACGTGGACTGCTTTGTGGCGTGGCCCGAGCGCGAGAGGGGAGGGTGTGTGATGCAGCTTGGCACTGGAGACCCCGAGCTGGCGGTGCAGGCGGGCCGAAAAGTGCAGGAGTATGTGGATGGGATTGATGTGAACATGGGCTGTCCAAAGAAATTCTCGACGCAAATGGGCTCGGGCGCCGTGCTGCTGTCGCATCCCGAGGTCGCCGAGTCCATCCTGCACCACCTTGTGCGCGCAGTAGACGTCCCCGTGACGTGCAAAGTGCGGCTGCTGGAGAACAAGACGCTGGAACAGTCGATTGACTTTTACAAGAGAATGGAACGAACAGGCATCAAGGCGCTCACAGTCCACTGTCGGTTCCCGTCGCAGAAGCCGCGCCACCGAGGCAACTGGGCTGTGTTCCGTGAAATCAAGCGCCACCTTAGCATCCCGCTGATCGCAAACGGTGATATTTATACGTGGGACGACATGGAAAAGGTCGTCGCAGACTCGGGCTGCGACAGCGTGATGCTTGCCCGAGGAGCGCTGCAGAACTTGTCCATTTTCAAGCCAAACAAGTATCGACACAGCGTTGGAGGTCGCTTGGGTAACGTCAAGGAGTGGTTCAGTGCCATGCCCGCGGAGTTCTTGCCGGACCATCCGTTGCATGTTGCAAGACGGCTCATCGACGAAAACATCAAGTGGAAGGCAGGAATCGCGAACTGCAAGTACGTGCTCGGCAAGGCGATGGAGCGACAACATTGCATCTGGCAGCTTCTACAGACATTCCCGTCGCATTCCATGGAGGCTATTGTGCAGCTGTGGTCGCCTGAAAATGACCACAGGTGGACGGGCAACCCGCCTGCACCAGGCCATCCGCACCCTTCCTCTTCCTCTTCGCTGGCGGCTGCGGCTGCGGCTGCGGCTGGCAACGCTTCGCCAAACGATGCTGAACGTCTCGCTGCAAAGAGCCAACGAGATTCCGGGGACGCTGGCGGCGAAGTACTCGATGCCGTCCCGGATGCAAAACGCCCACGGCGTGATGCTAACGTGGTGAATTCCGAGTAACTGCACGCGCATCCAGGACGAAAGACGAGCAAAATGGTTCTCAAAAAACATACAATTAATATTAAAAATAAAATAAAATAAATACCACCAACACTACTACTACTACTACTACTACAACTACTATTAATTCACGTTACAAGGCTTTCCATTCCTTATCGTCGACTTCAAATGCTGCCTCTGGGGGCACATACACGGTTCGAATCAACGTGTTTGTTCGTTCAATCACAGACGACATGATGCCAGAAAATCGGTTTCGAGCTGAAGGCGATGCAGGGCCCGGTTCTGCTGCAGCGGCGCCCGAGGCAAGCCCGGTTCTCGAAGACGTCTCCGAGAGCTCCGTGTCCGCATGGTTCACATTTCCATTCAAAGACGCCGGTCCATTGAAGTCCGCAGACGCAGCCGCAGAGCTGGCTGGCGAAGCGGAATTTGCAGCAAGCCTTTCGCTGATCAGAAACTCTGCCCGCGCAACGGCGCTTGCAACAGTGTCGAAAACAGACCTTTCTTTTTCAGGCAGCATGGAAATGATGCCAGACTTGTGAAGCCCTTTCGTGACGGACTCGTTAACGCACGCCAACAGTAACTGCACCCTCAACTTGCCAAGCTTTTCAAGGAGAGTCTCCAGCGAATGCATGGCTTGAGAATCCATTTTGTTCATTGGGGATGCATCCAAGACAACGACGTAGTAAGGAGCGTCTTCGGTCAGCGTCTCACCAATGTCTGAACTTGACAAGCGCTTCTTGCCGGACTCCAAGTCCTTTTTGGAAGCGTTTCGAGCATGATCGGCATTCAACACTGCCGAGTGCACCATGTTCAACATTAGGTCCTCAAAAACCGTTGCGTTGGCGAAGAAAACAGTCGATTCAATGCGCAAAATGAGCAAATGGGGAACGGAAACTGCTTCCGGAAACTTTCGCTGGTCCTTGAAGACATCGGAGTTTCCAACGCGTCCCAATACTGCAACGTACGGCCTTGTCGATCTCCAGATGACGACGATGACGGAGAGCGCAACGGAGGAAAAGATGCCATACTCAATTCCAATAATAAGAGTGCACAGGAATGCAAACAGCAGCACACAAAAGTCGGACTTGCAGTTCTTGTAGCAATACCTGGCTTCCTTCACGTCCAACAACGACGGAACGGCGGTCAGAATGATTGCTCCCAAAGCGGCGAGCGGCAGATGGTAGATCGTCGATGTCAGCAGCAGCAGGAAGATGACGACGCACGACCATGTGCAGAGCGATCCGACGAGGGTTTGGGCGCCCGCAGTGAAATTGACGACTGTTCGTGCAAGAGCGCCGCCGGCCACAAAGCCCTGGCTGATGCCCGACAGCATCCCGGAAGTTCCAATCGCCACCAGTTCCTGGTTGCCATCGATTGCATAGCCAGCACGATACGCAACGGCACGACCAACAGAATACGATTCCATGAAGGCCACGAGACAGACGACAATTGACGAGGTGAAAATCTGTCCGATCTTGTTCGACGGAATGACCGATGTGTCGAGTCCAAGCGATGGCAAACCCGGGGCGACGTCTCCGACAATGTCGACGTCGTAGTCCTCTCCGAACCGGAAGTACCACGAGATGAGAATTCCGCTGACGACCAGCACGAGGGCTCCTGGGAACCGTGGCTTGAACTTCTTGAGGCTTCCCAGAGTCACGACGCATGCGGTTCCGAACAAGAATGTGACGTAGTTTGTGTGCGGCAGCTGTTCGCAAATGTGGTAAAACGTCTGCCATGCGTACGGATACGACGAGATGTGGACTCCGAGGATGTACTTGATTTGGGAGAGCGCAATGATGATGCATGCCGCCGACGTGAATCCCGAGATGACTGGCTTTCCAAGAAAATCCACGAGCACGCCTCCAAAGTGCGTGATTCCCATTGTGAACTGCATTGCGCCGGCGAAAATCGCGATGAGCGACGCAATTGCACATTGCTCTGTGACGGAGTCGAATCCAACGAGCGCTAGAGCGGTATTTGTGACGAGCGACGCCAGTGGGATTGGGCCAACGGCCAGGTGCCGCGACGTGCCGAGGAAAAAGTACGTTGGAATCGACAGGAACGCAGTGTAGACCCCGACCAGTGGTGGCAGTCCCGCAATGAACGCGTACGCCATTGCATTCGGGATGATCATCGCACCGACCGTCAGCCCCGCAAACACATCCTGCTTGAGATTCAGTCGCCAGTCTCGCTTTACGTATGCTGGAATCCACTTTCGAGAAGGGAAAAAATTCAGCACCGTCCGCACCGAAAAGTACGCCTGCGCCGCGATCTGCTCCAAGTACGACAGCGCCGACGTAGACCGAACCGTCGTCCCATCAATCTTTGCATGTGTCTCCTCCATCTCACTCATTCCATAGCTCGCGTAGGCAGTCAGTCACTCCAAAAAACTACCCAAACCACTTGGTCACTCCGACAGACGTGGGATCTAGAAGTGTATGAAAAATAATAATAATAATAATAATATCTACGTGATGAAGCAGCACAATCAAAAACAAAAAAAAAATAAAAAAAAATAATAATAATACATATAGAAACTAAATAAATGCACAGGAAAATAAAATGATAGTCCACCAAAGCCAGGAAAGATAAGTGATAAAATGGGAAAAGGGCGTGAAATCGACGAAAAGTGATTTGATATGCAGGAAAGAGCGGAGAGTCAGAGGGTCCGACGGGTCTGGAAAAAGACCGCTTGGCCCCGTAAAAGGAAGTGTACTGGCAGCAGGATGCTCTGAACTACGGTCAGGATTCAGCAAGCGCAGGCTTCCTTCCCTCCGAAATCGCAGCGGCTGTAAAAAACATTGTACTGTCCTTCTCCAGGTTGCCAACTGCGCCACATGTTCCTTGTGTGTCTCTCCTTCTCTTGTCTCGCACTATTTCTTCGTCTTTTTATGAATATGACTATGAACTATTATAATTATTATCATTTTTTGAGTGTGTGTCAACTTCATTACAAAGAGGTTAGGTATTGAATTTCTCTTCACCGTCGGGTCGTCTTGGCGCTGTGGACTCAATTGCGCGAATGTCCGGATATGAAAAGTACGATGATGACGAAGCAGCGCTTGTGCACACGACGGCCTATTCAGACTCGCAGGAGCTGACTTCATTGCATCATCATGATGGCGGAGGAGATAGAGGATCATCGTCATTTGGGGCGGGGGCAGCACAGGACGCGACAGTGAGACCGTCGCTTGCAAAGCTGCTTTCTGACAGCGCGGCTGATGTTCCGCCGTCGGCGTCGTACTACGAGACACTGGTAAGCGGGGGCGTTGGAGTGATTGTGAAAAAGTTTGGAACGTTCAACGGCGTGTTTGTGCGTTGTCTTGTGTCGATCTATGGTGTTTCCCTGTTCTTGCTGAACCACTTCTGCGTCGGGCAGGCAGGTTGGGGCTTGATGCTTGTGATCTTGCTGATTTCGTCGTTTGCGACCATCGTCACGACGTTCTCAGCTTCCGCGCTGTGCACAAACGGAAAGGTGCTCGGAGGTGGGCCGTACTACCTGGTGTCGCGATCCCTTGGAATCGAGTTTGGCGCTGCACTGGGCATCATCTTCTTTCTTGCACAGGCAATTGCAGTGGCGCTGAACACCGTCGGTTTCGCCACGGCAATTGTGGATGTCATTCCAGGAAATATCACACCTGGAGGAACTTGGGATGTTGCCGTCCTGGCTCTCATTTCCAACGTTCTCTGCTTCGTGTGCTGCTTGTTTGGCGTGTCATGGCTGAACAAGGTCAATTTGGTGCTGCTGATTCTCGTGTTCTTTGCCTTCATGGCAGTTCTCATCGGAATTTGGTCACACCATCCTGGATACATTCATGGGTTCACAGGTCTTTCAAACCAGTCGTTACGTGATAATTTCGGACCGCATTTCACCGATGGGTACAGCTTCTTCAAAGTCGCAGCAGTGTTTTTCCCGTCTGTCACAGGCATTCTGGCCGGGGCGACTGTCTCGGGAGAATTACGGGACCCTGCACGCTCCGTTCCGGTTGGCACATTGTCCGCGATCGGTGCGTCGTGCGTAACCTACATCATCCAATTCTTTTTTGTTGCTGCATGCGCCACCTCTGCCGCACTCTCGACAAATGTGAACTTCCTTGTGCAAATCTCAATTTGGACACCACTCGTTATCGCAGGTATCTTTTCAGCATCAATCTCTTCGGCACTTGGGTTGCTTATGGGCGCACCGCGTATCCTCGTGGCGACGATCAAAGACAAGATGTTTCCGTTCTTGGAGTTTTTTGCAAAGACAGACAAGAAGGGCGATCCAATCTATGGCTATGTCCTCACCCTCTTCATCGCGTGCTTGTTTTCGATTGCCGGTGATTTGAACTTCATTGCTGCAATTGTTACAAACATGTACCTGCTTGTCTATACAATTATCAACTATGCCTGTTTTGCAGCGTCGTTTTCTCGATCTCCTGGCTGGCGTCCTGGTTTCCGCTATTATAATATGTGGGTTGCGCTTGCTGGATCGCTGTTCTGCGTCGTGCTGATGTTCTTCATGGACTACATCTCTGCGATTATCATCGTGGGTCTTGGAGTGGTTTCGTACAAGTATGCAGAGTATCGCGCAGGAAAGGCAGGAGTGCGGCTAGGTGGCGCAGGAGAAGCGTGGCTGTATCGTCAGACGGTGAAGACTCTCCGACAGCTGCAAACCGACACTTCCGACAGCATCAAGACGTACCGGCCACAGTTGTTCATCGTCGAGAACAATGTGTCTCCAGACGACATGGATGCGTACATTCGTCTCGTCGCGTACTTTTACAAGAGCCGTGCTCTCATCATGCGTGGTCGTGTGTACCTTGGCGATCCGATTGACCAGGAATTGCGCGCAACGATCACGCGTCAGCGAGAAAAGGAGCTCTTACACTTGTCCTGGAAGCACGATATTATTTTTGGCACACATGCCATTGCGCCTTCCATCCGTACCGGCCTGACGTACATGCTTCAAAATTCCGGGGTCGGCAAGGTGCGGCCCAACGTTGTTGTGTTCCATATGCCACCAAGCTCTGCAGTCCCGTCTGGGGACAATACTGTGTCTCCCCAGCGGCTGTTCGTCCAGTGCGTCCGCGATGCGCTGCAGTCTGGGTTTGCAGTTTCTGTTATTGCCAATTCCGCAGTGCTGACTTCCGACGCTGCAGGATGGTTTCCGAAACAAAAATTCATGGGCGACATCCAAGTGCACTGGCTTGCGGACGACGGCGGGCTCACTGCGCTGCTACCGTACCTCCTGCACGAGTCGTCGTTTTGGAAGAAGACGTCGAAACTGGCATATTTTGTGCCTCTGGAGCAAGAGGACGCCAGCAGTCAGATGGCGCGGTTGCTGGCGGTGATGCGTGTAGAGGGGAGTACAAACCCGCTGTCCAGGTCCGTGGCACCCAGCACCGAAGTTCCACTGGCGTACCGATCACACCCCTTTGCTTTCTATGCAGCGAGTGTGAAGACAAATGCGTCCCACGGTGGCATGGCGTTCGTGTCGCTTCCTGTTCCGAACATGGAAGCTGCCTCCGACGACAAGGCTGCAGAAGACTACTGCCAATTCCTTCGGGTCTTGTCATCGGCCAGAGTTGCCACCGTGTTTGTTCGCGGTAGCCAGCAGAACGTTCTGACCCCGTATCTCTAAGGATCCTTGGGGCCCGTGTGGCGAGCTGTCGTAGATGCGAATTCAAGAAGACAGATCGAGAATAAAGAGGAGAGAGCCTTTCTGTTTTCGTTTTAATTTTTTTTTGTGTGACGTTGCATCAATTGAAGCAGTCATGGCCAAAGTGTTTTTCCCCTCTCGAACGCACCCTCGTCTGCTTTGTGCCTTGTCCGAGGTTCCATCGATTTCCTTTCCTAATCTTTTCGTCTGTTCCTATTGCTTCGTATGTGTAGATTTTCTTGCGTTGGTTAGCAAACAACAGTCTTTTTTTATTGCGCACTGGGTAGGTGTCATCGCGAAGTGGACAAGACAAGGAAAGGACAGGAAAGCAATAGAAAAAGGACAGAAAAGGATGGTACTCTCGGAGCTGGGATCGCGGCTTACAGGCGCTCTTCGCAAGATGGCGAATGCGACGGTCATTGACGATGCAGTAGTGGATGCTACGATCAAGGAGGTGTGTACTGCACTGCTTGAGGCCGACGTGAACATTGCGCTTGTAGCTCAGCTGAAGCGGGCGGTGAAGCAGACGGTGACTACAGAAGGTGCTCTTCCGGGAATTAACAAGCGAAAACTGATCCACCGTGCGATTTTTGACCAGCTGTGTGCGCTTTTGGACCCGAAGTCGAAGCCGTTTGCTCCAAAGAAGGGGAGTGCGAACATCATCATGTTTGTTGGGTTGCAGGGAGCAGGAAAGACGACGACGGTTACGAAGCTGGCGTACTACTATGCGAGAAAAGGGTGGAAAGTAGGGTTGGTGTGCGCAGATACGTTTCGAGCCGGTGCATTTGATCAGTTGAAACAGAACGCTGCAAAGGCCAAAGTCCCGTTTTATGGATCACATACGGAGACTGATCCTGTGAAGATTGCACATGACGGTGTGGCAAAGTTCAAGAAGGAAGGGTTTGAGATCATTATCGTCGACACCTCTGGCCGACACAAGCAGGAGAAGGCGCTTTTTGACGAGATGCAGCAAGTGTACCTAGCTGTCAAGCCACAGGATGTAGTCTTCGTCCTGGATGCATCCATTGGCCAGGCTGCTGCAGCACAGGCGTCGGCGTTCAAGGACCAAGTCAAGCTTGGCTCTGTTGTGATCACAAAGTTGGATGGTCATGCGAAGGGCGGCGGTGCGCTGAGCGCGGTTGCGCAGACAGGGTGCCCGATTACGTTTATTGGAACTGGTGAGCACATGTATGACATGCAGTCGTTTGATACACAAAGCTTCGTGCGGAGATTACTTGGTCTTGGGGATCTCAAGGGACTTGTGGACGTCGTCAAGGATGTCGGACTGGACCAGCAGACGGAGCTCATGGAGAGGCTGCAGCAGGGCGTGTTTACACTTCGTGACATGCGAGACCAGCTGACCAACGTCATGAAGGCCGGGCCGATTTCCAACATTATGAGCATGATCCCCGGAATGTCAGCCGATCTCTTCCCGGCCGGTCGAGAGCAGGAAGGGCAGGCGAGGATTAAGCGTTTCTTGTACATTATGGACTCTATGACAGATGAGGAGCTCGATTCAAAGGATGTAGCGAAGCTGATGACGGCTTCCAGAATAGAGCGCATTGCGCGAGGGGCGGGGCGACACATCCGCGAAGCGCAGGAACTGATGGAAATGTTCAAGCAATTCCAAAAAGCCATCTCCAAGATGAAGAACCTCAAGATGCCCGGAATGGGAGCAGGTGGACCACGAATGGGAGCCGGAGGAATGCCGTCACAGGCCCAAATGAATGCACTGTCGCAAATGATTGATCCGAGGATGTTGCAGCAAATGGGTGGCATGCAAGGAATTCAGTCAATGATGAAGCAGTTTTCCGGTATGGATCTCGGAGCTCTGGGTGGAATGTTGCCAGGATTTGGCAAGCGGTAGTCTGTTCTCATTCGCGTTTAAAAAAAATAATGTTGTTTATCGTCGTTAGATTGCGTCTATATTCAAAAAAATAATAAATAACAATAATAAATAATCAGTACTGCCCTCCAACCCAATGCATCACCGCCGAATATTTCATTGCTGCGTGTGGGGAAATGCAGTCAACGGAATCCCAGCTTCTCAAAGTCGCACTTAACACGTCATTGTCATGCATTCGGAAGTATACGTAAACAGACATGGTCAATACTGGCCAACACTAGCACGTTTGTTTCACAGGAATTCGTGATACAGGGCCTCCTAGGTCCCGCAGACCTCCTAAGAGACCACGTGTCACTACGCCTGCTGCTAGGGCCGTCAGAATCAAAATGCACCCTTCTCAGGAACAACGTGTCACGCTGAGAAAGTGGCTCACCGATTGATCGAGATTGGGAACGGAGCGCGGGAACATTTATCTGAAGAGCGCCGTGAGGCGTGTTGGGGCCTATCCCCTTCGCGGCAACGGGATGCAAGATTGAATATGCATGTCTATTCGTATACATATGCATGTTCAGTGTATAATGTAGACGTCCACGTGGTCAACGAAGAACTGTTTGCACGCACTTTACAGCAGTGCAGGACCGGATACCCCGAGAGGACAGAAAGAAAGGCTGCGATGATGTCTCGATCCACAAACCCCAAGGGTACGCATGCCCACCAAGCCCCGAATGTTGAGCAGACTCGGTTTTTCTGCGATTTGCTGGCGAAGGAGGCCGCTGCAAATCCCTGTGGAGAAAGACCGGTACGGCTTGAGCGCATAGCGCATCAGAGAAGCCCGCTCGGGGAATCCGTACCATGGCCGAAAGAACTACGCAGGTGAGTTTTTCGAGCGCAATGGTGTCAATCTGCATTCCCCGTTGCGCACCGCGGAGAACAATCATCATGCGCAGTACTACACAGTCAACGATCTTTTCTTTGCCGGGCGCTCCTCTCGGCCCTTTGAGATTCCTTCGATGTCCGTACTGGTGCCCAGCCAAAGTCCTTCAGCAACGGCAGATACTGGCCATCAGTCCGACATAATCCCCCATCATGCACTTGTTCAAATACAGCGGGAGTCCAGAGGAATCGCCTCCCTTTCGCGTCCCGGGACATCTGCACACATCGACGTCTGCACAGACCCAATGACCGTCTACCGCTCTCGGCTGCCCTGAGTCTTTGCTCCTGCTCCTGCCTTTACCGTTCTTGTCCTATTCATCGAGGAAAAATAACCACAAAAAACAAAAACCAAAAAACCAAAAAAAAACAAAAACCAAAAACATATTTGTGCACTGCACACAATACACGTGTGTGTGTGTGTGTGTGGTGCCATCCTGAATACGGAAGAGACCATGTCTCTCTCTATTCTACTCTTCTGCTGCGACCCGAAGTTTTTTCATGCCCAAGCAGCAGCCACACAAGTCACCACTGGCTACAAAAGTCACACAGCTCGCAGAAATGCACCTTTCATCACGACGGATCATCCTCCCGCCCCCAACCCGAGATTCCATCCTCCGTCGTTGTTTTATCCCGCTTATTGTCATGCATTACCACTGTTGTTCTAAATTAAAGCTATCAAATCGTCATGCGCGCTCTTTGTCAAATCACCCTTTGTCTGTGTCTGTGGTGTTGTCTCGGGAACCGACTGTGTGTATCGATGGTCACAGCCGACGTTCTGTCACATCATGCAACGTATCAGTCATTGCTGGATCACCGCGCACGGGATATTTTGAAGCAGGCGCGGGCAGGTGATTTGGCTGGGGCATTTTCGCGGCTTCACGAGGACCGGGACGTCGTTCTCAGGAATCTCGGATTCAGCCATTCGGAATCGTCATCAAAGTTTCTTGCGGCGCTCAGTACACAGAAGTCCTTTCTTCTGGGAGATCCATGCGAGCTTTCCACTGTGAACTTGATGGTTCTTGCGTACGTGCCACCGCCCATTGCTGCAATGTCTGCTGAGAACCATGCACCCTACAGCTTTTCGATTCATCGACCAGACGGCACTTTCATGGAGACGTTCGTTGTCGATGCTGTTAAGCAACAGCAGATACTCGAGGCTGGTTCTTCCGGGAATGTCGGCATTCGGGGCATCAGACTCTTGGATGCAATGTTTGCCATTGACGTCACACTGACAAGTCGAGTTTCCTTGTCTTCCGCACGCACCGGCCCGATCCGGATGCTCTACATACGCGTCGATTTCTCAGACATGGCCGGGGAACCTGTGTCGGACGCAACTGTTCGGTTCGTGAATGACAACCAGACTTCGCCGTTCTACAAGGCATCGTCGTACGGTCAAGTGCCATCAATCTCAGTGACTGTGACGCCAACATTTCGAATGCCGAATTCCAAATCGTACTTTGCTTCACTGTCCTCTGGAACAGAATTGCTGCTGTCACAAGCGCGAGACCTTGCAAAAAACAACGGCTACGATGCTTCGTCCTACGACTATTATGCCGTCGCGTTCAAGCCGATCTGGAGCTGGGGAGGACTTGGCTACGTCGGAGCTCCGGGTCAATGGCTGCAGTACTACGAGTTTCGTGTCTACGCACACGAGACCGGGCATAATTTCGGTTCCTGGCACGCAAATGCCTGGAAAGTCAACTTGGCACAATCTCCCTTACCGTACGGTGCTGGCGAGTCCGACGAATATATGGATTACTCGGATGTCATGGGTGCGAACTACAAGGATCGAACAGATGCCTATTTCAACCTCGTAGAACGCGCTGCGATCGGCTGGACTGGGGATTTGACAAGCACGACGCATGTCATCGATAGCGCGGTGTCGACTCGTGGTGTGTACTCATTCCTTCCATTTGATCAAGCCACTGTCAAGACATCGAAGCAAGGAGTGCGCATTTCTCGAGCAGCAGCCCCTGTCTCTGCTTCCGGGACCGGTAATTACTATGTCTTGTCCTATCGCTCTGTTTTCGGAGGAGCGGATTATCCGTGGGTGCCGTCTGCCCTTTACCTTCAATTTTCGTACAGTACGTACACAGACGGCAAAGAGTCGATGTTGGTGAACATGGATCCTTCCAGAACAGATTATTCCAAAGCCTTCTTAGTCGGTGGCCAAACGTTTGTCGATGTACCCAACAAAATATACATCACACCCATCGTACTTGAAAGGTGGGGAGCTCTGGTTGCCGTCATCACCAAACCGACAAATGTGACATCGGTAGAGCAACATTTGGTTGTTCGTTTCGAAGCGTTGTTTTCTCCCATTGCGGTTGGATCGTTCTCGGTGGCGAAGGTTTTTGCGAACAACACTGCTGGAACTGCGTTTGCGTTGTCGTGGGCCGGAACCGGATCGTTCTACTCCCGCAATTTCGCAGTCTCGTTCGTCAAGCAGTCAACAGCAGGCAATTTTACGGTATCTGCTACGATCTCCAACCTTTGTGCATCTCAGAAAACCGCCAATGCGACTGTGAGGTACGTGGCAACGACGGGGTTGCCGGTTCTGTCACTATATGTGGCTTCAACGACGAATGAATATTTGGTTTCTGCAGATCGTATAGAATCCTTTGCACACAGCGACCTGATGAATTCCAGATTGGCGTTTCGTGTCGTTTCATCAGCACCGCTGCAGGACCTACAGCTGTGGTCCACGCGCGGCTTCGTAAGCGCTCTGAATTCGTCCAATTCGTCTGTTGCGGTTCCTGCCAACTCTTCACTGCTTCCCGGCGGAGCCTCTTCGTTTGTTGCGATTGGAAAATCAGCGTCTGGCACGTGGGTATCCTCGAAATTGTACACTTCGATATTGACGTCGTTCAATGGACAAGAGCAGACTATGGACGCCAGCAAGGTCTCTTGCTCGTTCACAGCCGTCGATCCCGGTCCCAATCCCAATCCCGATCCAAACCCCGATCCCAATCCCAATCCCACCACCACAGAAAACGGCTTGGGGATCAGCACAATATCGCACGTCTTGTACTGGGTCAGCGGGTCGCTGGCGTTGCTGTGTCTGCAGTAAGAAGCAAGACCGTTTTTAAATATAAAATTTTCTAATTTTTATACATATTTTATTTCTCTATTATTGTTGTTATTTAAATATAAAAAAATTAATGTTAGCTGTTCCTCATCGACTTCTAATGCAGAAAAAAACTCCTTTCCAGATCCTCTTGCTCGGAATGGTTGTCTGGATCTCTTCGGATGGATACCAACAAATAAGTGGTGGCTCTTCCGAGACCTTTCAAGACAGACTCTACTTCCGCACACTCGAACCACGGATACAAAAGTTCGTAGGTTTCTCGGCTCATGTGCACGCCGTCGATTTTCGGACACGTCTGCTCCAAACGGGCTGCATAATTCACAGAGTGGCCATATATGTCGTACAAATACCGGTTCTTTGAGATGACTCCTGACACAACGGGTCCCGTGTGGACACCGCATCGAACGTGCATCCCGAATTCGTTGGCGATTTTGATCACATCCAGACAAAACCGGACTGCACAAAGCGCTTCGTTCTGGACGTCCAGGTCATGCTGTTGCTCCGTGCCGTACATCTTGTCGAAATGCAAACCAGTGGCACCAAACCAACAGTCTCCAATGATTTTGATTTTGAAAACCTGGTATGTGTCGGCGGCCAGATCAAACCTGGTGTACAGATCGTCCAGCACAGATACAATGGCACCAGGCCCCTCTGCTATACGGTCTTGACACATTGTGGAAAACCCCACCAGATCGACGAAGATGCAAGACACACTCTTGTGCGAGAACGCAATCGGCCTCTCATTTCTCTTCAGCCGGTCCACAATGGGCGCTGGCATCATATTGAGCAGCAAATCTGTCGACTTTTGCTTCTCCAGTTCCAGCAACGATCGCTGTCGGATTTCTTCGGTCACGTCGCGAACGTACACTGCGAAGACACGGCGGCCAGCGGATTCCGATTCTATCGCATCCGGAATCGCAACAACTACACAGTGGAAAGTACCACGTTTTGACTGCTCTTTTCCCGATCGCGCGGTTACTGGAGGCGAGGATAGAGAATCTAAATTGTGCGTACCATCGTTCCCACGGCTCGAGGCGTTCCGGCGAACAGCTCGAAGCCTGAATTCACGAACGCCTGAAATCATGTCCGCGATTTCGGCAGTGGACAGATACCTCTGAAAATCCATGAAATCGTCGTCCACCAGGAAAAAGGACTCGAGTGCAGAACCCAAGACTTCAAACTCGCTGTGACCAAACATCCGCAAACATGACCCGTTTGCCTCTCGAACGACAAAACGCGGGTCCTGAACGTGCTTCGCCAGCTGAGAAGACCCGACGACTTGAAAAAGAGCGACAGGCATCGTTCTCACGCACCACTGCGGCCCAGTAAAACCAAATTGTTGGTTGCTACTCAAATCTCCCCGAGTAGCGCTGAAATCGCCTTTCACGGAAGACTTGTCGCTGGCGACGACAGAAAGACTGTCTTGCGCATTATCGAGGTTCTTTGTCCGATTTCGTGGAAGATCTGCACGAATGGATCCCGTGGCCATGAAGGTAACGACTTGGGGATTAGTAAGCAGCGTTTCGAGAGAGAGGGTGCACAGCATTTTCCGCATCTGCCTCTCCCGTTGTTTCAGCTGATTCAAGGCTTTGTGAAAGCAAAAGTAATACAACAGCGGCAGAAAGATAAACGACAGTCCGAAACAGATGTTTGCCACCACCAGAAGCGTATCTGTTCGGTCGTCGTAGTATTCGACAATCAGCGTGTACACATCATCAAACTTCTTTGGAATTACGGAGAACAGCAGACCCTGCAGTCGGGCCTTATATATTGTCCACAGAACAGTGGAGTCCGTTCCCTTTGCAGTCAAACTAATTATGTCATCATACGCGGTAGAAATGTCAGCGGCAAGCGAACGAGCAGTTGTGTCTGGGAAGAACGATGGATACAGTGTCGCCGACCGCTGGGAAAACAGCGCGTTCTTGATGTTTTCCGAGTAGTACTTGACGCCAGTGGTATTCGAGCCATCCCCATCAATGAATCGCGTCCATTCTGTCAGCGCCAGGCTTGCATAGTTTTGCGATGATCGCACATAGAGGGGATACAGCGCCGATTCGTTGGTCGACGGATTCGACAACTTTCCTATGGACGGATATGAAATGGGAAATGTCTCAAAGGCAGAAGCGGTCGCGCGAGATAGAATTCCATTGACAGAAGACATGTACTGAACCTCAAATGAAGCAGATCGCAAGTACCGAACAAACAACGAGAGCAAAATGGTGAAGATCTGACAGTACAAGATGATGAAGATGACCGCAATGACAATCAGGAAGCTCACAAACAAGTATCTGCGGCCACTCAGCTCTTGATTCACAATGGTGCCGGAGAAAGAGGACAGGTAGGATTGCGTGGCTCGCAGAGTCTCGTGCTTCCTTTTTTCTCGGAAATGCGAATTACGAGCATTGCTTCCACCATGCTGTACATCCGCAGGCGGCCGGTCAGCCGGAATCGAGGGTCTTCTGGAGCCCATAACATCAAGCTTTGCAATTCCTTCACACATCGCCAGATATTCTCCTTTGAGCGAAGATTTGTCGAATTCCAAGTTCAGCAGCATGACTCTCTTTTGATCGTCGTACGTCTTGATCAAAGAAGGCACGATCACACACACCAAGAACAAAAGCGTTACAAAAAAGGTAGAAAGCGCGCAAATCAAGACGATTAAAAACAGATTATCAACATAGTCCAAAATTTCCTGTTGATACAGCGGCACGGCAGCATCTACTACATTCCACACGCTCAGCAAGCTGTTAAACCATCCCTCCAAGGTCAGTTCGACGCATCTACTTTGTAGATTCATGAACACAAAACTTGTGTTCACATAGTACGATATGTTCATAGCGGTCAAGGACTGCGAGCACGTCGTAGTGCCTTGCAAAATGGGATCAAAGTTTCGAATGACGTTGGACTGCTGCACGGTGGATGACGACCGAATGAAGTTATCGGATATGCTCCTGTTCGTGGAGCTGTTCTGGAACACTGGGATGGGAGAAAAGACGTTGAAGGAAGAAGTTTGGCGAGTCCAGTAGGAGTCCAGAGACACCAGATGTTCCTCCACAAGAACAATCTTGACATTGAATCGGTAGCTTGCCAAGATGCTGGGAAATATGATTCGGTAGAAGTCAAGTTCAGAAGACGACAGAAAGAATGGAAGGGTAAGCGTGCGGTAAACAAGCGCAAGACTGCCGATGGGTCTACGCATCCTCGCAATGGATTCCAACGGAAGAGAGATTGCCTCTGTCCCAGCAGATCGTTCCTCGCTATTCGCAGATTCTCCTTCGACGAATCTCTTGGTCACGGGGGAGCGAATGACCGTTCGAGAAACCACAAACAAGGCAATAATCAGTATGGCAGACACGAGTAATGTACCAATTAGCGCAAGCTGCATTCTCCATATTGTGGAAGATTTGCGTTGCATCACGGAAACACGCAAATCCTTTAGTCGCCGGGCGCGCGAAGATGCGTCGGACTGGATAACTGTGGAATTGTCGGAAATCGTAGAGGACGCATCGGCAGCCTCCGAAGGAACATTCGCAGACGACGGCACAGTTGGCACGGATTCGACTTGAAGCATGGTGGGATTGGAAGAGGCGAGCTGGCCGGCGGATTCTTCAGCGGCAGGGATAAAGAGCCCATGGGTAGCAAGTTCCTCTGGAGCACTGGAGCTCCGAGGCGGAACAGGACGGGGCGGCAGCGAGGATTCTGCGGAAAAGGGCTCAGCTTTCAAATTATCCACCGACACACCAACGGTGCGTCTCTGTGTACCACAGTTGCCCGTTGCTTTCCGCGGACCATGTGGGCTTCGCGTGAACCTCGTCATGTGGTCCTCCAACGTGTCTGCTTGCGCCAGTAACTTCGAAGACAAGTCACTGTTGTGTTCCACGTCACTAAACCATCTCGCTCGACAGCGGAGCATCTCTGGAGTGATCATAGGCATACTTTCCATTCTTCGAATGATCATCGAGCCACGGTACTCGCGATCCTCCGCGTACGAGAGGATGGACCACAGGTGCGAAAGATCGAGCGTGGAGCACCGTTGCTTTCGTTTCCACCGTCCAAACAGTCTCCACTTCGTGAGCAAGCCTGGGTGTTGCTGCTGTTGCTGTTGCTGTCCACGGGATTGCGAACTTACAACAAGGACTTCTTTCCAGAAAATCGCCGTCAAGACTATAATTTCCTTTCGAATGCGATCCAGAGCACCCATTTCAGCTCTGATTTGACGCAGGCCAAGATTTCCATCAAGTCCAATGGTTTCTGTCGAAGAACGCAATGAGATCAGACCATGGTAGAACTCGAAGATTGTTGAGGCGCTCCACAGAGATCGCACCTTTTGCATCAGAGCAAGGCGAATGATGGTTGCAGACTGTGACCAAACGTACGCCCTGCCTGCAACCAGATTTAGATGGCACCCCAAGACACAAAACTGGCCTGCAAGAAACGAAGACAAGGGAAACACGTCCAGCGCCGTTGAATACAGCTGAAGAATTTCCTGGCCATCGTCCACGGAGACTTGGACCTTGCGAAAACCAAAACAGAACGGAAAAGAGTGAAGAGTGGACACGCCCAATCTGTTGCGAAGCATCGTTCTAAGGGCGATTTCGCAGTCGAAGGGATTTGCTGTTTGAGAAAGCAAATAAAGGTCCCGGTCGAAGACATCGGAGGCGGAAATCTCTGGATTAGGCTCCTGTATTCGCAGTCCTTTCCCAACGTGACGTCTGAAAGACAAGATACAAGATGCCCACAGTAGCAAAAACGAGCCAATGGACACAGGTAGAATAATACTTGAAGATGTTGTGCGGGAAGCCTCGAATGCGGCATTGAAAATGACCGCAAGGAATGGATACAGTGTCAGCGCATTCCCCTCTGGGGTTTTCCAGGGCAGCACGTACAGGAAGCCTACAAGAATTGCTAGAGACAGCGCAATTGAAAATACGGTGTAAAGCGCTCGGATGCCGGCAGCGATCGATATGAAGTCCACAAACATGATGAAAATTTGAAATCCGTACGTGACCAAAAGGAAAAACCCGACGGAAACGGACTGCACAGAGAAATCAAAGGGAGACGTATCGGCACAGAGAAATGTCAAAAAGGGTGCCAGAATGAACATTGACCAAGAGAAGTGAATGAAGAGCAGCACGCTCTCCGCATCGTCCACCCGCGACTCTCGGATCGAATCCTCTTCAAGAGCATACGCTCGAAGAAACATGTACTGGACAGGAATTGTAGCGACGATGAACCAGCTTGTCCATCGAACCGTGTTCGACAATGACGTCTGGCCAGGATCGCCGTAGTGAAATCGAGACAGTAACTTCAAAAAGCATGCAAAATTCAGGAATGATATCCCAAAGAATGCCCAAACCACCACGTCTGCGGCAAGCGAGTCTCGGACAGAAGATCGAATGTCATTAACGAACAGTTGAGAGAACGCAAAGAGAACGAAACTTGCAATCCACAACAAATGCAGCGGTCCCGGCTGGCATAAGCGTCTTTTCATCCGGGATCCTGCGATGAAGCACTGCGAAAAGAATGGGCTCAGAAGAGCAAACGTCGATTCTGTGGACGTGACATCTTGCCCGTCACTTTCCTCGCCGCTCGCCGAGGAGGACATTTCTGTACGGGGGAGGAAAAAAAAGAAAAAGCAAAAAATAAATCGTACAACCCTTGGAGATTGCAGATTCACTAAACAAACAAACAAAAATTAACTTAAAAACGATGAATAAATTACGATTCACGTTTGGCGGGTGCTGCTTCGCAAAATGCAGCAGTCAGCCCCTTCGGGGTTGTGGACAATTCCCAAACAACGAAAAAAAAGACGTGACTGGTGAAGGCAAAGCGCTCCGGGAAATTTCACGTTGTCAACTCGAAAGTTTCTGCTTCGACATCATCCGCAGATTGATTGATATGGTCAAGTTTGTGAGGAATGTGCCGAAGCACACACTCTGGGTGCTCCTTTCTGCGGATCATCTTCGCTATTTTTGAGTGCTGGTGACAACCCGCCTGCAAAAACAAAAGTCGCATTACCAAAACGTACGGAATTTGGTCGCAGGTCCGCAGATCACAGGGGAGTTTCTCTCCCCCTTTTCGAGCTGTGTGACGTATGGAAAACAAAAATTATAATCATTCTCGGGAAGAAAAAAAACGGGCTGTGACGTCAGCGCAATCAAAGCAACGCCACGGAAGCATTGCTTTGGGGGGTGCACCATGTGGGCCCGCCATTTGAGCGACATTTCAAACTCGTACTTCAGTGTTTGCTAAAGACAGCCGCCTTTTTTTTTAATTTAGCGCACAACACAGTCAGCGAACTTACCCTAGGAAAAAAAATTGCTCGGGTTAACGGCAAGTCTGCAGCAAGAGCTGTCAAGGATTCCCAAAAGACATTTGTGATAGCTCCACTGTCACTCACTTTCTTCTCGACGCGGAGCACTATGAAGGCGGAAACACTGCGTCGAATCTGTTTCAAGAAGGCCTCCATTTGTTAAAATTTCCAGAAAGGCAGGTGCTTCTCGATGTATCCTTTTCAACCAAGCCAGGCACCCAGACGCTGTCTGACTCCGTTTAGAAACCTGCAAAATCATTGTGTTCTCTGAACTCTCCAATGCCACGTCTTCACAATCGACCTACCACGATCCCCTTGTTGGTGTCCTTTCGCTGACGTCCGCGTACTTCCCCACTGGATTCAGAAAATGCATCGAGGAAACTCTCATTGAAAAAAGCTTGTTGCGCCTGCGATTCACTGCATGAATCCCAAATTGGTACTGTTACAGTGTTGTCTGACAATCGATCCTACGAATCAGTATCAGTTGTCTAAGAGGCTTCGAGAGAGACCGACTCGCAGCAAATCCGGACAAGTAAAAACGCGAATGGTGGAAGAGAAGATTGATTTCATTTTTATCCGACATAGCCGAAGGGAGGAAAAATCCTATGTCAGCATTTCACGCATTCTGTGCAAACCGATGATAAAATCACGAAGATGTGATCGATTGCGTTCGGAATGTGCTTTCAAGTCAGAGAACAAGAAGGAGCAATGGCAAAAGCGACGTTCGCCGACTACATTCTGTTTCCTTCAACGTACATTTTTGAATGTTGAATCGATTGGGGAATATGTTGGGTGCAGGGACCCTTTGATGCAGAGCAATCTGCATTAAAAAGTTGGTGCTCCCCTCAATTAATAAAATCATGTGGCTTGGATTTGTCTTCGGTGACAGCTTAGACGATGATGAATAAATAATGGTTCATGGTTTGGCGAGCGGTTGCTCCCGGTCCTGACTCAGGATGCTTGCATTACGTGTTGCCTAACACTGCTCTGTTGATCACCATGGTTCTCGCTGGTGTGGTTTGGGAATCTGGGGCTGCGAAAGCACGTCCCCCTCATACGGGGAAGACAATGTCTGACCTTACTGCATGTTGTGTAGCAAAATGGACTTCTGGTCGAAGCGCACAAACTGAGAGTTGTCGAACAAACGACAACGACTTTCCAACCAATAACTGTCTTCTCGCAGCCCCGTCAGCTCAGTTACTGTGAATCTGAAGTTTGAATTGAAAGTTGAAAAAAAAAAACCAACAACAAAAAACCAAAACAAAAAACAAAAACGCGTGTTACCTGAGAGCAGTTCCGTGCGAGCAGCAACAGCACCCGGGAAAGGGTTGTTGACCTGTTCGAGGAATCCTTTCTGCCATAGCAGCGCACACCGTCGAGCACAATAGTTCAACCGCACGACGTCCTGGCGAAAAAGGAAATTACTTCTGCCTTACTTGTAACACATTGGAGCGGTTCAACTCGATTACGGCTTCTTCATCGGGCGACCCACGACAAAAACTCGAACGTGGGCTACGAGAAGGCGGGTTGTCGTCTGCTCTCACACGGTTCGGAAAACGATGCAATGGCTTGAAGCGAACCCGGCCGGATTGGCTGTTTTTTCCGAAGGCGCACCCACCCGGAAACAAAATACTGCAGCTTTTCCAGGTCAGGCAAAAAGGATGGACTCCGCCACGGATGATTTCCGCGGTTCAAGAACGGGGACTTGTATGACCGGCCACAGAAGCTTTCATGATCTATCTGCTTCTTTTTTCCCGCGAAATTCTTCAAAAAGTAAAAATAATATAAAAAATGCGTTGAAATCAGACAGGAGTTGCTCTCTCTCTCATGCGCACAGTTCACGATCTATGAAGCTGCTTGTTTCGCGGTTGCCTGTCGCATCTCTTTTTTGTAAATGGCCGTCACTGGAGTGCATTTCTGTTTCGGATGCTTTTTGTGCGGAATCGCACCTGTCCAAGCACGGTCTGAAACAAAGGAAGTGGTTGCAGCTGTTGGAAGCTCCTTCATCCCCAGATACGAGTCAGGATGTTGCTGAACTCATAATGGAACGTATAGAGGAGCACAAATCAGCCTCCACAGTTGTATTTGTGGACACTTCCGTTTCTGTATCGCCGTTGTTCCCCGTTTCTCATCGTTCGGCACCGGTGATAAGAATATCTGCTTTCGTTGATTTTTCCAGCTCGTCCGTCATTTTCTTCTTTTTTCGAGACTTGCTCGTGTGGAATCTCTACAGAACGCTACTTTCAGTTGTGTACGAGTCAGTGTTCTGGCTCAATCTCTCGCAACGGTTTGAAGATCTCCTTATGTTTCACCCTTCTGCGAATTCCAGAACCTCAGTCATTTTCGACGAGTCGGATATTGTGTGTTTTGATGAACTTTGCAATACACTCCTCGAAATTTATTTCGCGGACTCGGGAGTCACTGGCGTGTCAGTGTCTTTCAAGCCCTTTGAATCCTTCCGTAGGTTCAAGCATGACCTTTCGAACGAGTTTTTGTCCTCAAGTACAGAACTGAACGGTATGAACTGTGTGCTACATCACTGTTTGTCCAACGAGGCGGTTTTCGAGAACCACGCATGCGGATCAGACACGGTGCTCTGCGGGTACCCATGCTTTGAGGATGCGGCTGGCGACGTAATCGCCGTCGTGTTGTTTGCATTTTCTCGGTCTTTGGCGTCAAAATCGGAAGAAATCAGAACCTTTGTGACTTTCTTGCTGCGACCGTTGATTGAAGAATGGTACGACGTGTGTGGAAATTTACTGTTGCAGGCAGCACGCCTGTCGAGTGATCGACTACTCTACAAGGATCGCAAGGAGCTTCGTGCGCGATATAGCCAGTTTGAAACACTGGCACTATTAGGAAACATCGCCATTGTGGAGACCGACAAGCCGAGTTTGATGAAGAAGGCGCTTCATCTCACTGGCACCTCCCTGTTTTCCGAGGATCCTCGAAAGTGCACAATCCCGAGCCGAAATCCGTCTGTTGAGCATTTGAATCCAGTTGGCAGTGTTTTTCTGATCGCCGGATTTGATGTTTGCGTCGGAAGCTATCCCATTGCGGCGACACAATGTTCGTCGCCGGCGATGTCTGCAAGCAGCAGCTGCCTCCGTCTATCCCAAGAAGAAATCGGATTTCTCACGGAATTTTCGAGAAAGAATCTGCCAGACACTGATGTTGTTTACGGAATTCGCCAAGCTGAAATTCGGCATTTCATTCAAAACATAGAACTCGGGTTCGCAAACGAAGGAACAGACACAAACTCTGAGCTCAGAATGGTCCGGCTGGCAAAGAAGAGCGGTCGACAACTGGTCTTGGGAGTGTTTTTCCACTCCCGTCACTGTCCATCGGGAGATTTCTCAACGTTTATGATCTCCGTTGCGGAGATCATGGTGAATGCGCTGGATCGAATGTTCATTGAAAGGCAGTTGTTCCAATCCGAACAACAACTTCGGTACATCTGGAGGTCCGTGAAGGAAGCAGTGGTTGCGTTCCGAGAAAGGACCGGCGTCATTGTGGAAACGAACTCGGTGGCAGAGCAGGTGTTCGGTATTTCTGCGCAGCATCCGATCGCCGAGTACGGCGATGTGGCGGATCCAGGGGAATGGGTCCAGAACACCAGGAAGATTGCTCACGTATTTCGAAAGTTCGACCAGTTTTATCATTTGCCGGACTCGGCTGACGGTATTCGAACGTTTGTGGAAGTCGTGGCACAGATCGAAGAAGAAGACAGTGTTGTCACTCTTCAAGAACATCCAGGCATTCGGTTCTCCATGAGCGTGTCAAAAACGTTTGATCCCATCACAGAATCACCGCTGTGCGTTGTGGTATTCCGAGATGTCTCCGAAGCGAATCGCCGACAGGCTGCGGAAATACAAGCGGTTAAATCCGAAGTTGCCAACAAGATGAAAACGATGGTTATGAATACTCTGTCGCACGAGCTGCGGAACCCAATCCAAGGAATCTTGTCCATGTCCCAAATTTTACAAGAGGAAAAGTCGCTCTCTCGCTACCAGCGAGATTGCGTCGGGTACATTACATCTGCCACAGACTTCCTGCTCTTGCTCATTGCCGATGTGCTTGACTCGAGTAGAATTGAAACGGGGAAGTTCGTTCTAGAGCAGCGTCCATTTGACATGTTACTGACCGCAGAAGAATGTGTAGATTTGATGACATTGCAAGTTAATTCCAAAAAGATTGAGTTAGTTGTTGTGTGCGATCCGAAGCTGCAGTTCCTGGTTATTGGCGACTCGAGAAGGACCAAGCAAATCATTCTGAACCTGTTGTCGAATGCAGTGAAATTCACTCCTGTTTCTGGATCAATTCAACTCAAAATTGGTGTCCGACAACGAGATGATGTGAATGTCTTCCCGGTGAAAAAAGCCGTGGAATCCCATCCTTTCTACGAGAATACGTCCATTATCGACGTTTCCTCTCGTGAAATGGTCATTCTAGAGCTGCAGGTGGTTGACAATGGAATTGGGTTTGATGATAATGAAGCGCATTTGTTGTGGAGTCCGTTTTCGCAACTCGGTGTTTCCTCGACTGGGCTCTCTCAGCAGTATCTGGGTACGGGTCTTGGATTGTCCATTACTGCAACGCTGGTGCAGCGCATGAACGGCGATTATGATATGTTTTCTCGCGGCCGTGGAGCCGGCTCAACATTTTCTGTTCGCATTCCGTTCCACATTCCGCCGGACTCCGAAAACGTGCTTGCTGCAAGGCTGCACCAAATTCGCTCGCATCTGTCAATACACCATGAACTCGCGAGTTTGCATGTCCTTGCGCTGGGTCGCTCGAATGAGCTTATTCCTGGGATTCAGCAGTTGGTTGAGATGATGAGCAACGAAATATCCACGGCGCTGGTCCATCCATGGGAACACGGCGTTTGGCCATGCGGTTCTCTTCAGGAGATGCTATCAATTGTTAGAAATGTCCATGGAAACGAAACCGAGAATTCCAAGAATTCAAAGATTTTTGTGCTCATTGACATGGATGACGAAGAAGGATTAGTATCTCTTTGTGAAGGACCGCAGGAACAACACCGACCTGCATCCCTGTCTACAGACTCGTGCAATCCGGTCATTTTCCCCATTCTGGTCTCCAGCACGCACGAAGACGATATTCTTTGCGACTCGCGGGCACAGAACATTTTGAAAACACTGTCTTCAAGATGTGATGTTAAATACGCGCTTCCAAATATCCTGCGCAAGCCATCGAGACTGGAACTTATTTTTGATGTCCTTTGGAAAAGCACGACTGCATCCGACATCGTACTCTGGTCGTTTCAGAAATTCGGCATGTTGGACGCTGAATCGTCGAGTCCTTCGAGCATCGCAAGTGGCGATCTCTCAACGAGCACAGAGACCGGAGAGGAGAGCCGTGAGATTCTCATTGTCGACGATGACGTCGTCGTTCGAAAGGTAATGAGCCTCCTCTTGAAAAAGGCAGGCTTCAAGGTGCACACTGCAGTTGATGGAAAGCAGGGAATTGACACCGTCCTGCAGAGAGCTGCGCAAGTCTGTCCAGCAAGCACGGAGACGGATTCCTGCAGAATTCGAATGTTCGATGTTGTGCTGATGGATGTCATTATGCCGGTCATGGACGGTGTCGAAGCCTGCAAGGAGTTGCGAAGAAATGGGTTTGTAAATCTTCCTATTGTGGGTTGTACTGCAAACTGCGTTCCCGATGCAGCCCCGGAGGATTCCAGTTCAACCTCTGAGAATGGATGGAGATCGTTTTTGAACAAGACAATGTTTTCCGACTGCTTGCTGAAGCCTGTCCGGAAAGCAGACCTTATTGCAATGATCGACAAATGGGCTCCTCAGCAGTCCTCGCACCCGTAGAAGAGAGCAGATTCATACACAGTCAGATGTCGATAAACTAACGTATAAGGGTTAAATTGTCCGACTCCATTTGCCCATTTATGTCGCGCTTCAGAAAGGTGTTCGCAGTGCAGTAGGACATGGCTAACCGACTCCAAACACGGGAAATGAAATACACAGTGTCTCTCGAGGCAGCCGGATGGCGACTGTGATGCCGGGTTTTATTTAGCGGTAGTCGCGATAGTGTTTTGCACATGAAAGCAGCGGGATGCTTCCTCATAGTTCCGTGCAGATCAGCTTTCAGAGTGCTTTTCTACATCCTCGACAGCCGACTGGATCGACAGCGACTGACCGTGCCCACTGAGCCCAACCGAACAGGATGCAGGGAGTGGTGGCAGGAGGGGTTTCTTTTGTCGCTGCGGGCAGCTCCTTTGACCGTCCGCTCCCCCACCAACGCGTGGCGATGTCTCTGGCGACAGACATGGCGGTGATGGCACGCAGTGTCGCAGATACCGTGCTTGTCTCTGGTAAGAAGAGCGTGTCCTGCCTTCAGTTCTCGATGCTCGTGCAGTGTCAGCGGAAAAAATGATGTTTTACGTGTTCTTCATGATCCATCGGCGACTGCGACGAACCCCTTCAGTGGCACTTCCCGGACACGGAGCAGCGACACTTGCCATCGCATTCCGTGCAGCAGTACTCCAGTCCGTGGCAGCAGTCTCCGTCAAGACAGCAGTCCGGATCAGTATAAGGGAAGGCGGCTGAACGGCAGAAGGCGTCTGCTGCATCCAGGTCCTCTTTCGCAAAAGAAACGTCCCATGAAGAAAAGTCCTTTCCACGGGAAATGCGAACGGCCGCTCGGGCCGCACATTCGAGGTCG